>JADKLZ010000130.1:17144291-17164473 GCA_021533235.1 Biomphalaria straminea
TTTCTCCAACTTATTTCTATCCAATGTTGAAGACAAATTTTAATTGGAAATGAAATGTTGTCAATGAGATATATTTTTAAAGTCCCACCTAGCAATTCTGAAGTCTTTAAATGTTACACACACACAAAAGTAATAGGATTGACTGTTATGGGGAAAGTGACACTGAGCTCATGAATCAATGCAGGTTGTGACCTGCACTCTGGTTAAAATACAATTATTTACTGACTTAAATCTCTTTATCTCCTATTACTATGTTGATTCAATAGAAAAGTTATCAGTGTAAGAAGGCAATGAGTCTTTTGGAATATTAAATACTGTCTCTCGTGTACAAACAACAACTGATACACATTGTTATAATTTGTTACTTATGATTTTGTATTGTAAATGTTTTTTTTAATGTGTTAAGTTCTTAGAAATCTTCACTTTATATAATTTAGGATGGTTATAGAGCTTTCTCTAATTACATATTTATAAAATAGGTTAATCTGTGTAGATCACATCACCTTTTGTTAGTTTCTTTCATCTAAACCTAAATAATTGCAGAAGTGCCATAAGCTTTAGAACCCCCTACATATTTTCTAATAAAATGTCATAACTATCTCCCTTAAGTGATATTCATCTTTCATTTTTTTATTTACATGGAATCTTTTTTTTTTTAATCTGATTGCCATTAAAGTTGGATTTTTTTATTAGGCATATTAAATTCAGTGTTAAGTGTGTGGGTATTAAATGTATATCAGGGGAAAATAAAATGAATGTTAGAGTTCTCATTTTACTGAAAGAATAAATCAGCTTTCATTTGTACAAAAACTGTTGCATGAAAAACTACTGTATGATCTTGCTAGATAAATGAGTATTTTATGTGTAACAGACCTGAAATACTTCAATAATTAGTATTTAAAACATTGATTGTTGTTGATGCATGTATAAATAGAAACATGTTTATCTATTGACCTACCCATTTGTAATGTTGTACATAAACTTGTCTAGGTTCAGCAATTCTGTTTCTCACATCCTTCCCTTAATCTCTCTCTCTCTCTCCCTCCCTTGCTGTTGTCTCTCTCCCTGCTATTATTACATTCCACTGAAAAGTTTGTCATGCTTTAATAATTATAATTAATCAGTCATTTTGTTTTAAAATTTAAAATGTTAGTAGAACTCTATTTCAATTTTTTTAAATTTTGTATGTTTTCTATAACCCATTCTGGTCAGCTGTATGTAATACTGGGTGATCTACACTTTAAACTGGTCAAATGTTTACCATTTGTTTTTTTTTGAAGTACCAATTTTGATGATAGAGAAAATATACACACACCGAAGTTGTTGCTGTTTGCTGTTTATATTCAGGTAAACAAAAAAGGGGTGGGGTAGCGTTGTCAAAGTAGTAGATTTACACACAGTAAGACTAGAGTCACTTCAAAATTATTTTTTTATGTTGACTGTGTAATGTCTATTCCTTATGTCCTCAGAAGATAAGGCTCTGTGTAGAATATATTTCATAATGAGTTAATGAAACTAAACAAGAAAATGTATGGAAGTGCCAACTACATAAAATGTCAGTTTGCAACTTCGTAATTGAATTTGTTTTTCCTTCGTTGTCATTTCACAGACATATTTGAATTCTTGTAATCTTTTGATATCTTTGGGTTTGACTTTGTTTCTGTAAATAAACTGTCTGATTGTATATTTTGAAGACTATGTACAGTTATTTCTCTAATGCACATTATCTTATTTTAGTGTGTGTGTGTATTGCTAGTCTTGATAAGTAGATTAATATATTTGTATGTCATTTAAACCATGAAATGTTTAGAGGCTCAGGATCATTCAGCAAGAAAAACATTGTTCTTGAAACTAGTATAAGAATAATGTTCAGTTTTAAAGACCTTATTCAAGCATGAAAGCAACTTTTTCTATGGGTATGAATTGAAATCAGTGGATTCATCTAAGGCTCAGTTTCAGCTAGAGTAACCCCGTCTGCCATGTTGTTCCACAATAGAGTGTTCTCATGGTTTTGGCAGTTTCAGAATAGGAACATGAAGAGATTCCCCATTGTTGCGCAGCCTTTGGCCACTTATGGCAGGCATAAGACCACAGGCTAAGTATATAACATAACCCGATTATAGTAATGGTTGCTGCCATTCCTCGTTCAATCCTGTCTGGTTGGAGAAATCTTTACCAATGGTCTAATTAGATAATGGGCTTCACTATTCAGTTCATATTTTAATATTTATAATTAATGTTTGTTTGGGTTTTTTTTTGTTTTTTTTTTTAAGTTTGTTTTTTTTTTAAATAAAAATAAACAATTATATTTAAACAATGTACATAAGAAGTAACATCTCCCAAAATGTTTTTAAGAATGAAATTTCATCCATTTTGTCCACCATTGGAGCTTAATACAAAAATTAGATTACCTTCTTAGCTCTTGGTAGAATCCACACTTCCCTAGTCTACACCCTTGAAGAAAACTATATATATATATATATATTCAAATGCTTCCCAATCCACCTTTCCCCATGCTTATTCTATCAACTCCCATAGATATAGATCTGCTATCCACTGATTTCAATGCTGTACTTGACATGGAACAAGAACTAAATGTATTGTTAGTGTGGTTTGTATTCAGACCTCAAGAACTACTATTTAAACTGGACTTTGGACTTATCCAAATCAATACAAGTTCTGAGGTCTGTTTTGTAACACTAGAATGTATATGTTCGATCATTGTACAACTAATTGGGGTCATGGATCTATTATATTAACTTTGTAATTCATGTGGGTAGAAGTGGCACTAAAATATAATGTTAAAAAAAATGATGTCTATGTCACTTGTCATTTAACACGCTAGTTTTGCTCCAAACTTTTGTTAACAGATGCCTATGCCGGATATTAGGATTAGGTGGCCAGAAAAGATAACCAATACCGATTTGTGGAAAAAAACAAGACAAAAGCCCATAGCACAAGACATTACCAAACGAAAATGGAGCTGGATAGGACACACCCTGCGAAAACTAGCTACCAATGTTGCAAGGCAGGCTCTTGACTGGAATCCACAAGGAAAGAGGAAAGTGGGCAGACCCAAGCAAACCTGGAAGAGGTCAGTCATCAGTGAAGCTGATAGTACTGGAATGACATGGGAGCAGATGAAGAAAGCTGCTCAGAACCGAGTTCGGTGGAGAGGTGTGGTTGCGGCCCTATGCTCCCCTGGGAGTACACAGGATTAAACTTAAAAAAATGTGCTTTATTCCAGTTATTGTTCTCATCTGATTCCTATGCATGTGGCTGTTGTTTAGAGTTGAAACATGTGAACCATATTTTCAAGTTGACAACAGTTTTGTCTCAAGCTTCAAAGCCAACCAGAAACCACACAACACTTTTAGGGGAGGGGGGTAGATTTAATATTTGACTGATGCACGGACAGACAAACTTCGCAAAAACGTCACTGCTTATTATATATTTCCACAAGAGGTGGTTGAAAAAAAAATACTCCGAAAAGAGCATCTCTTCTATTGCTTCTTCTTGTTTTTCATAAACGTTAAACAAAATCGAATAAGGTTTTAGAAAACTTTATTTAAAGATATGATTTATGCTTTCCCAGAGATTTGTCATAAATATTGATGTCATTAAGACAGTAGCCTATATTTCTAGAGCATGCGCAGTGACAGTTCTATTTATGAATATATTTTTCTTTGATCTGTGGTTCATCAAAAACTTATGTGGATGACGGTGGCTTTGGAAATCATTGACTTTTTTTTTGTACAAAACTTTCCATGTGCGAAAGCTTAGATTTTTGTGTTTTCTGGGCTGGTATTTAAATGGGTTGTCGTCCATGAATCATGTTTGTTAAATAAATATACAGTTCTTTTATTTTCACACTTGACGCCATAGTTGTGTATTTTCTTGATAGTTTTAGTGTGTCAAACCTAAGTTGTCAATTAACTTGGTGTTTGGTTCAACTCTTGCTGTTTACTGCAAAGTTCGTTGAAATTCCTTTTTTTTTTTTTAAATCGGCTCCAGCACCATGACATGCAGTTTATTTATTTATTTTTTTTGTCTTTGTTTGAACAGCTAGACTTTCTAATAAGGTATAAGGTATCTGCTGGTTCGTTGATTCTGAAAAGATTAGGAGCCTATTAACTCTTCAGACTTAATCAACGCTCTTTGAATGCAACCATTTAGTTCATGCTGGATGTCTACATCAACTTGATCGTAACAGAAGGAGACACACAAGTCTATTCGATGTTAGAAGACGTAATTTAACTGAATGTCGCTTTTTGTCCAAGATTTCAAAAGAGAAACTCTGATTCTCTTTTATAATTGTTAAATTATTGGCGAGAAAATTCTAATAGGCCTATCTCAAGAACATCATTGTTAAATACGAAGGAAGATTTGCTCGAACTAATTAATGAATTGGTGGAGTGTCGAAATTCGATCGTTGCTGTGCCGAATTAAAGCTATTCGAAAAAATATTGTGAAAGAAGTTTACAGCACAATCGTTCTAAAAGATCTGAAGAGGTAGGATTATTATGATGTAATAAGAACTTATCTTTAAATTTTAAGGCTTATATATTGCTTCTAGACATGAAAGCGCTTCCTTGAATTGGAGATATAGGCTGGAGATAGTGTTTTTCTTTTGGTGCTGTCTTCAATCTTTGTTCTTTCTAGTTTCCCTAATGTCTTTTAAACGGTAGGTCACACGATGTCAGAAATCGAAGAAATTGCAGTAGAAGTTTCATCACAGTCATAGATCTACGTCTACATAAATAATTTCCAGTTTTTTTTTTGTTTTTTTTTTCTGTAAGCTATAATGTTTTATGCACAGACCTATAGATCATATAGTTTTATGCTCACGTCTGCCAACTTAGTTCACCATCATACAGGACGTGACAAAACTTCAGCACTAAAAAAAAATTCCGCACGTAAGGGTGGTATGCAGTGCGTGTGTTTCTATGGTGACGGTGGGAAGAAGTTATAGCAATTGGTTGTAAATGATGCAACAACAACCCTTACGTAACCTGACCATTCAAGCGTTAAATTAGCCTGTACGGTCTGCAGCTTGACCTCCGTGACCCCATTATGTGGGTATTGGCCGGAACGAGCTCGACTAATACCTATTTGGGTCGACTCATTGGGATCACGGAAGTAGAAAATGTTTATGTATATCAATCAGCATTACAATACATACGCTTATTTTGCTTTGTGTCCACAACTTTATCCGATATACCAAGCAGTGGCGTAGCAAGGTACCCGTGGGCCCGGGTTCAAGAATTTGTTGATGGGCCCCTCTCCCCCCCCCATATGACACACATTTAGTGTGACAAAGAAATCCAGTAGTTTGTATGTATCAGTACATTTAGGCTACTTAAAGGCATTCCAATGCAAGATCGATAACACAGCTGACAGAATCATTTGGGGGGGGGGTCCAAATTTGAAAATCTCACCGGACCCCCACTGAGAAGCCCTCAAATGAGTGTCCGAAATTTGTTTTTCATTTCAATATTAAATATTACGTCTGTATATAATGTCAGGATGTTGAATGTCAAAATGCAGCGGTCCCTAAAGAGTTTGTCTCTCGGGCCCCCAAATCCCTGTAACGTGACTTTTTAAAAAACAAGATTTAAGAAGTGTAGCAAATAGAAGACAGAAGACTGTTGGCAGCTCTAGAGTAAGATCGGATTTAGTCTCTGAAGTAAAAAGTTGGACAATACGACATTCGATGGTTCCATTCATTACGTATTCAACTTCTTGTTCACGTAGTTCATCAGTGTAGAGTACCTTTATAAAAGTTTATAGTGAATTTTATAGTAAAGCCTTGACTAGTTCATCTTTTCTCTATTCAATTACAGTGCCGTATTTACACTTGAGGAGGCTCGAACGTAAGAAATATGAGGCTCTTTTGGTGAGCTCTAAAAGTTCAGATATCTTATTTTATCTCATAAAATACAGAAGAAGATAATTACGTCCTAAGCGTCATGCATGTTAACCAATTACCTAAATTCTGCATAATAATAAAATTTTCCTGGCTGAAATGATATATGTATATATAATTATATATATACATTTTTTTTAGTGTGGAGACATCTGCGTAAGTAATTCCACTGAATAAATAAAAATAATTAAAACAATTTCAATTTTAGAAAACATAATAAAGGTGTCTTTAATACTAATGGACTGAAAATTCTATACAACATAATGTATGTGTATACAAAATAAATTAGGTTTGCAAAAGAATGCATAATTAATGGACAAATATTACGTAAAAGATGAAAAAGATAAGGGGCGAACTGAGAATAAAAAGCTATAAAAGTCGAAAGTTAACGATTTCTCTTCCTCTATTCTTCTATAAGCTTTAAACAGTGCAAGGCTGTTCTAAATCTAATTATAATTTTTCATACCATCTTTATCTTTATGTATCAGTATGTATCAGTACATTTAGGCTACTTAAAGACATTTCAATGTAAGTTCAATAACACAGCTGACAGAATCATTTGGGAAAGGGGGGGGGGCAAATTCGAAAATCTCACCGGACCCCCACTGAGAAGCCCCCAAATGAGTGTCCGAAATTTGTTTTTCATTTCAATATTAAATATTACGCCTTTATATAATGCCAGAATGTCAAATGTAAAAATGCAGGTGTCCCTAAAGAGTTCGTATCTCGGGCCCCCAAATCTCTAACTACGCCAATGAGGCTATTGTATTGTTCACTCGTATTGAAAAACCATCCTTAAAGAAAGATGGTGATATTTTATTACTTACGAGTATTTGTTCAGTCAATGCTACAGACTTCTCGTTCTCACACAATATGAAATCTTACAAATGATTTTCTGCAATTTCTTTGGGTAGTTCTTCGTTGGAGTTCACAAAACAATTTCAGAAAATAATGCAAATTTGATAAAGGTTTTATTCTCTTTGAGAGCTGTCCAAGTCTATTATCTCGTTTTGAATCTGTGGGTCGAGGTAAAGGGTTGTGTTTTTGTTTTCTTAAGAATGTATGTACTGCTCAGACAATTGTTGTTAGTTATGTTACCTAAACGATACACTTTGCGATGACCACTAAATAAAATGTGCTTGCATTTTAAAGTTACTACTATCATTTACTATGCGATGAATTACTTTCAGTTAGTAATTGTCAACTTTTTCGATGTGCTCATTGTTTAGATCATCCACCATCCTCAGTCATTCAGGCTGTATGTATGTTTGGCAAGCTTGTTTATGGAGTTAAGTAATTAGGCCTATCTTCTTTTTTTTTTTTGACGATTCGGTTCGAAAACAGCGTTGGTGCTGTGTCTGGGTATAAATCCGAGACCATCGTTACGACTTTCCAGTGCACATACCTTAAACAGACGACAAAGCAGCCATTCAAATGATAAATGTAATTATATATTATTTTATATTATATATTATATCTTAAAAATGTGTTAGGCCTATAAACCTCCTCCCCAATACAGTCACAATTAGTAGCTAAAAAGTCAACATCTTTAATGTTTCCCAAAGTAACAAACACAATATGATGTTTCTTTTTCTTGTTTAATACCTATTTTATGTCTAAATCTAGAGCTCTGATAATGGAAAAAAACAGTAGAAAAAATAGACAATAACTATTAACATGTTAATTAACATCGATGGAAAAAAACAAAAGAAAGAAGGAAGTATGGGACCCAAACGTCACCACCAACTCACCGTCGCTGCATTACAATAAACCTTACAATGACTCCAACTGAAAAAAAAAATGGGTTAATGACAGTTTATGTTTTGAAGTTAATAAAACGTTTGAGATGACGTTCAGGATATTTTAAGGAAATTTTTTTTTAACCATTGCTTTTCATCAAATTGAAGTGTAGGGCAGGCCACAATTTGTCATTAGTCATGGGACCAGGCGATATGAAATCCCTACGCGCCATGTAGTGTATTTATAGTTGAAAAGGCCTTATGCTAGGTTTCAGCTATTTGAGATATGGGGCCCCATATAAGTCTGGGTATTGTATGTAACTATTAAGTATTTTATGGAGGCCCTAAGCTAGAGCTTATGTTGCATAGAGGGGCCCTGAACCCATGGTTATTACACCATAGGGTGTGGGCCCCTAAATGGTCGTGGGCCCGGGTTCATTGAACCCCTTCGCGCCATGGATGCTACGCCACTGATACCAAGCTCATATCAAGTCACCCATTCTGGTACAAATCTTGTACACGTTGTAGAGATAGACATTTAACAACCTGGGTGACGACGAAAGTCTCGATTAACCGGTACTAATACTCACATATATAGTACTACATATATTTATTATCGCCTCCTTCAGTCGCGAAGCGACTGGACTATAAAATATAGTTGCTGTAGCCTACGGTTAACTACGAGGGTGTCATGTGGCCAGCATAACGACCAACCGCCTTTACTTTTCCCCAACTAGTGTCAGGAACCCATTAGAGCTGGGTGGACTCAGAGGCGCCCAAGGATCCCGAAATAAAAATCCCAGTCTTCACCAGGATTCGAACCCGGTCATCCCAGGTTCAGAAGCCAGGCGCTTTACCGCTCAGCCACCGCGCCTCCTGACAGGGGAAGAGGTGCGAGGAATGCGGATCGCGGGTGACTTCACAGTACAAAAAAAAAAAAGAAAAAAAAGCCTACTATTTTATCTTACAGTTTGACAGGTGAACATACCGTATGGAATAACAGTACTTTAAATTAGTTGTTACTAGTTTACTATAATAACAGACCAATAAAAGTTCACCTTTTGACGCTGCTGATGTATCCAAAAGGAAAGGCAAGTCCCGATACAGTTTGAGATCGCTCCATTTACGTTTCATCCTTTCTCGTAATTAGAAGATTGTTACATCCCATTTGCATAACAAACATCAAGGTCTGAACTTGTTTCTAGAAGTACAAATGACGAGAAGAGAGAGAGAGACTCTGTTACTAAGTATTGCTATATATTATAGCTTACAAAAGTGTTTCTCCAAAAGCTCTTCCTCGTGCAAGCATAATTACGTCATCACAATTTCTTTCTCGAGCCTCAGCTGTACTATAATTATTTCTGTTCTGTATATTGGATGTGCCAGAAAGCAGGCACAACGAGTATAGAATAGATACATGTAGACACGGTGTAGATTACTACTCTAAGTATAGGTGGTCCTTATATATAATATGCAACTTTTTATCGATGACGGCTGTGCGCCTATGGTTCAAAACTTCAAACCAAGTTACAGTCGAAGTAAGATGCTGTTGTATGTTCCATTTAGACTTATATTGACCTAGATCCCTTGTGTGTTTAAATTTAGATTAACAAGGATGATGTCTCGTGCTAAAACCATGGAACTATACTAAAACTACAATGTGATACCATGGAAGTGGTGATACGTTTGTGCTAAGAAAAAAAAAAGGGAGAATAAAATTAATAAGCATAAATTAATAGGCCTTTTGCTAGTGTTAGCACCCTTTTCAATGTCTACGCGTCAGATCACATGACCAAAGAGAGCGGAAGACATTTTGTCGGCTTGGTAAAACAGGCCGTATAAAAGTATTCCATTCAAATTTGGAATTTATTACAGCATTTTGTGATGTCTTCTGTTTAGTCCTTCTAAAATGGCTCTTAAGAAAGTGAAAGGGACTCTTGAGCGGGTTCTTGATAAGAATTTACAAGATCTTGTTAGAGGGATTAGGAATCATAAGGAAAATGAGGTTAATATCGTCAAGTTCTATTTTAATTTACCTGTTATCGATAATAGGCTAAAAGGAAGGCTTTTAGTTTTATGTTTCGACGACTTAGATCTTTATGCACTATTTCCACTTTTAAATAAATAATCACCCAGTCTATATTAAGTTCTTTTCAAACAGTAATTATTCAGACCCAGAGCATATCAAACGGACGTATTTAGGATGTAATTAAAGAATAGATATGTGTGAGATTTTTGTGAAAAGAGGGCGTGATAACAAAACAATGATGGACCAATATTGATAACAAACAATGATGAACAATTAGATCGAGATCTATCTACATGTATGTTAAAACTAAAACAGCCAGTGTTGAAGAGAAATGGATTTTATTAAGTAAATTTAAACTATAGATGTAGGTCTAAATGCAAACATAGATCTAATAATCTAATAAAAATTAAATATATATATATATATATATATATATATTATATATATATATATAAATAAATGAAAAACTGTCATGGAATCCCCACATTGATGAAACTGTTTAATAACTATTAAAAAATCAAGCAAAGCATTAGAGTTTATTAAAAGGCATTTCTATAAAATCAAACAAGAACTTAAAAGTAAAATGTTATTCAACCTTGGCCTTGGTTAGGGCAGTACATTAGGCCAATAATGTAATATGCATCCTCTGTTTGGGACCACACAACTCATTAATAAGAAACTGGAACAGACACAAAACAAAGCAGTGAGATTTATAATAAACAAATATTCTCATTTGACT
Organism: Biomphalaria straminea; assembly: GCA_021533235.1. Lineage (NCBI taxonomy): Eukaryota > Metazoa > Mollusca > Gastropoda > Planorbidae > Biomphalaria > Biomphalaria straminea. The sequence continues at coordinate 17,154,725 of JADKLZ010000130.1, forward strand.
AGAGGAACACCTTTAGTATTGTTGTAACTCTGTTTCGTAACTGTTTCCACACCATTATTGTGGTGCGCATTTGTGCACTATTAAAACACTGTTATGAAAATAGACAATAATGGTGTGGAAACAAGAGTTACAACAGTATAATCAATAAATGTAGAAAGCCTTCAGGAGGGAAGACTTAAAAGTAAAGTAGCAATTACAAATAAAACACTTAACCATAATCTCCAAAAATACAAAAATAAAACTTTACCTATATTAAAATACTCAGAAAGACACAAAGATAAAGGCACATTCCTTGTTCCTTTTGCTAGGACAAATCTATACAAATTAATGCTCTTTCTTCCCTAGTTCTATTAGAGCATGGAATGGGTTGCCTGAGCTAGCTAGGAAAACCAATGACCTGGCAGAACCTAATTCATTGGTTAACATGCATGACGCATAGGATGTGCAATCATCTTCGTTTTTGAAGTAATATCTGTATTTTATAAGATAACATTTATATAAAAGTATATAGATCTAGAAACAAAAAAAAACTAAAACAGCCAGTATAGAAGATTAACTGAAAAAAAAAAAAGGAAAAAATCCTAAAAATTATAGTTATAATGTAACAATACTATAATAATAGTTAAGTGTTTAGTATTAGTATTATAGACCTAGATTGGTGGTAGATATTCTAAATTACTAAATACATTAAGTAAGGGTTCTAGACTGTATTTTATTACATTCTAAGAACTAGTTCAGTTGTAAGTAAAAAGTAAGTTATAGTTATAAAATACTTATTTTATATTAGTTGCATGTGGACACTAGATAGTATAATAATAATAGAATATGCATCCTCTGTTTGGGACCCCCTCAACTCAAGAAAACATTAAGAAACTAGAACAGACACAAAATAGAGCAGTGAGATTCATAACAAACGAATATTCACATTTCACTAGAGTAACACCTTTAGTAAAATCACTAAACTTAGAAAGCCTTCAGGATAGAAGACTTAAGAGTAAAGTAGCAATTATACACAAAACACTGAACCATAATCTCCAAATACAAAAACAAAACTTAATAAAATACTCAGAAAGACACAAACAAAGATAAAGGCACATTCCTCATCCCATATGCTAGGACAAATCTGTAAAAGCCAGGAAAACCAGTGACTTGGCAGAATTTAAGTCACTGGTAAATATGCATGACGCGTAGGACGTAATCATCTTCTTTTTTGAAGTAACGTCTGTATTATATAAGATGAGATAAGGTATAGATCAAACTTTTAAGATTAGACATGTCTATGATAAGGCTTTGACTTAAAGACTTAGAATACTTTCATTGGATTTAGGGCTAGAATAATTACTATAGAGAATAGATTACAAGTACATTCAGCTTATTTATGATACTGAATACTGCTAATCTACCATTAACAGTGAAGTAACTCATAGTCAGATAAGCCCACCTTGTCATCCTTGTTTCAATAAGTATAAGATTTCTTTCAAGCTTTTGTTTTTTTCACATAAAAAAATTTTACATTAATTTTCTAGTAAAGTTGCTTTTCTGTAAAAGGAGTCCTAATAGTGGTTAATAGCAAACTTTGAACCATAAATTGTTGGAAAGCTAATACTAGTTATTTATTTTTTTTTAATTTTTTTTTAAATGGATCTATATAGATTGCCAATAGATGTGGGACTGTTTAGACCAGTGTTGTTGGCTTTTTTTTAAAAAACTTTTACAAGTGCCCCCTCTCCAAATAAAAAAAATCATTTTCACACCCCACTAAGCACCGACCTTAAGTGTTTTCTTGCTTTCTCCCTGCATCTAAAGAGTAAAGTGCACTTTTTCTCATAGTCAAATAACTGCATGTCCCAAAATGGTTGAGTTAAAAAGGTCTGGCACTGATAAATATGCATACGTTAAATTAAGTCTGATATAAAGAAGGAAGCAGCACCATTCAAAACTAGTATGTGAAGGATATTCAATAGTTGTGATTATCTTAGTGTTATGATAACTAAGACATCTCGTCCCAGACCATTATTTTTGTTACCGGTACATAAAATTTGTCAACATAACTATGTACATCAATGTGGTGATATTCTGTTCTGCCATATATGAAAGTTGAGAAGTATCCTCTGTGATATCATTTGGGGGGGGGGGGGGTCTACACTCTTAGTAATAATAAATTAAAGTTTTCTTAGTGAAAAGTTCTGAACAAATTGTATGGTTATATTTTAGTATTATTTAGGAATGTGTCTTAGAGCTGTACAAAATATACTGTATCAATATTTTTTGCTTAAACTGACAACAGTTTATAGTATCATTTCTAATAGATCAGGTTCTATCTCCCATACATTTTTTTTTATATATTCAGCATATATAATGCGTACAAAGTAATTATTATATTTTATTGCTATAGACAGACACATTTTGTATTTTTAGAATATTTAGAAACCATAATCTAAAATGTTCCCATAAACATCGTGATCATTTTACTATACTTGTACAATATATTGTATCATTTATTTTATGAGTAATAAAGTTTTCTTTATTATATTTCCAGAGCAAATACATAGCAGAATGTATAGATGAAATCAAACAAGAACTCAAGCAAGAGAATCTGGCCATCAAAGCCAATGCAGTAAACAAACTGACATATGTAAGGCTATTACAGATTAAAGTTTTTTGTTTTTTTTAAATCTAAACCAGCCCTTCTTTAATACAGTTGTAGTATTGGATATAAATGTAAGACATCTTGGTTATAATATCTCCATACCTTATGTCTTTGAATTAGAGAATTAGGAATGTCCTCGATAGTAAGTGGGTATGCAGGCCTAATGGGAATGACTACTACATTACAAAAAAATTCCTCTTTGTTAAACATATTTATATATGCTTTTCACAACACCATCATCAGTCCTTTTTGTTAAGCCTTGTTTTATTATCCTGAGAGTGTTTGAGAGTTTTTCCCTTGTAAGAAATCTTTGAGAGTTTGCATGTTTACTGGACTGTATAGAGCTAGCAATTTTTGTATCAATGCATGTCTGACTGATTGGAAGAATCTAAGTGTTAGTTTATAGTTTGTCTTGTCTAGTAAAAGTATTCTACTTTATTTTTCTGCATGTGTGTTTCAGCTTCAAATGTTGGGCTATGACATCAGTTGGGCTGCTTTCAACATAATTGAAGTTATGAGTTCCACCAAGTTTACATTCAAGGTATTTATATATATATATATATCTTGTTGTAAATATCACATAGGCCTGGCTACAGTCATTTTGTATCATCATATTTAATTTTCTGGGATTCATCTCTATCACATAGGTCTGACTACAGTCATTTTGTATCATCATATTTAATTTTCTGGGATTCATCTCTATCACATACGCCTGACTGCAGTCATTTTGTATCATCATATTTAATTTTCTGGGATTGATCTCTATCACATAGGCCTGACTACAGTCATTCTGTATCATCATATTTAATTTTCTGGGATTCATCTCTATCTATAGATGTTTCTTATGGCATATACTTGGCTAAGTGCTTAGGTGCATGACTGACCCACAGAAAGTCTTGAAACAAAACTGAACATTTTTCTTTTCTTGGGGGCTTAGAATGTTTTGTTTTACATGTTTCGGATGTTCCTTTAGAGTTGAAGATAATTTACTTCCTAGTCCAAACCTCCAGCAGGAGGATGGGAGCGGGCAGGGTTTGAACCTGGGACCATAGATAAATCCAAACGATAGTCCAGTTTGCAAACCACACGACCAGGCAGGTGGGGACTTTTAGGATCTTTGATGTTTTTTAATTTGTTTTTTTTTTAGGGCATCTTAATTTCACCTATTTGTAATAAACATCTAAAACTTAGATAGACATAAATAATGCAGTTGGTTTTGCTGGTCATGTGACATCTTTATTAGTTTGGAAAAGGAACATTACTCTATGTGATGAGATCATACTCTAAACTTAGTATATATTTATTCCCTTCTCTTTCTAGAGAATAGGCTATTTGGCAGCAGCACAATCATTCCATGAAGGCACAGATGTACTCATGTTAACTACAAATATGATAAGAAAGGTGAGTTTTGTTTGTTTGTAGCAAATGAACCAGAAGATAGAGAATGTAATTACATGCAAATAGTAATGTTTCACAATTTTTATTTTAAGTATTTATTTAATGAGCTTTACAGAAATATATTTTATGAGTCAATACTTTCTTTACAATGGTGAGATTCATAAATGATGCTGTTGTGGTTCTTTCTTTTTTCTGTCTCTGAATGGAACACTAAGCAGAGAGATTATATTTAATAGCCCCAATGGCCATGAGATCATAGCACTGAGATGTTTGATAGTTTCCATTTTGTAATTCACACAAGTCAACTGAATCTCACCAATACTTTGAAATGCTAGATGTTTCAAGAAACCTAATTGGATACAATAGGATACTACTGGTTACCATTGTTACCTATATTTCAATACATAAACACATACAAATTATTATGAAATATATTTAATGTAAATCAAATAGGAAAAACTGACAGGCTTATTTCATAAGTTTTTTATCTTACACACTTTTGTTTTTTTGGTACTTAAGGAATTGGTAAGTTGATGAAAAACACTTTTTTTTTTTCAAAAGATTTTTTTTTTTGGTTAGCCTCTCTAACAATCAGGTTTCTTGGAAGTAGTGTGAACATAGCTTCTACTAATTGCCCTGCATGCCTGAAAGCATGAAAAGCCAAACTATCACCAGTACTATTTAAAAAAAAACAAAAACAGATTCTCTTTGAATAAAAAAAAATATTCTGTTGTTTTGGACTAGCACTGTAATGAATTATTGTGCTGTTATTATTTAAAGTCTTGTGACCATTAAACCCCTTTTTTTTCTGGTATGTCTCCAAGCTGACTATTCAAAATGTTTGACTAAAAGCAAATCTTGTTTGAAAGTGTGTGTGCTCAGCTTATAGATGTATTCTGCTGCTATGTGGTGCAGTCATTGTTCTGACCTTCATGTCTTACAGAACATCACACCTGGTGTTGACAGAGCTCATTAATAACACTTACAATGACTGAAATCATTCTATTTTGTTTGTAAATGTGGGGAGTCTTCCCTGATGGGACAAGTATACATGATTATATTTTATTTTACTATTCATCTGTAGTGATAAGGGTTGGGCAACACTACATAATTCATTTGTACTTTGGAACTGATCTCTGCACTTGTTATTTTTCACAGACACATTTTATTTGGCTTGTAAAACACTAACCCATACTTCCCCTTTTATTTCTCATTTTGTAGTTGTTTTTTTTCTTCTCCTTTATGGAAAGTCATTAAGTCTAAAATTGATTTATCAGGGATTCAGTGGACAAACTAGTGCATTGTATGAAATGAGAGGTAGACAACTGCATGACTTGAATAGGTAGACAAAACACATTGGTGCATTGTATGAAATGACAGACACAACTGCATGACTTGAATAGGTAGACAAAACACATTGCATTTGCATGATCCTGGGAGACATAAGTAGATTTCATGAAATGCTACTGTAAATGCAGCCAACTTAAATATGTTGTGAGATCCAGTGTTTGTTAATGATGCCCCAGCACTTGATAAGCTGACCTACTTTTGCCTGACTTGTTTACCAATAGGATCTTGTATCATTCACTAGCTTTGAGTTGTGATGCAGCAGCATGGCCTGCATGTGTGTATGTGTGTATAACCTTGTCACTGGGACAGGTTTTCATCACAGATAGGAGAAAGTAGTCAAGATAAAAACAGTAGTTAGAAATTAGGGAAACACAATGTGTGTTCATTTATTAGTACAGCACTAAAAATAGTTTACTATCATCTCATTTCTATAGACATTTATATTTGTTAATCCCCTTTTTTTTTGGTCACATTTTTTTAAAAAAGTAGTATGGAAAAATAAATCTGGGTAAAAATCTCTATCTATAGAGACAAAATGCAAAATATAATGCCTCTTTTTTATATTAGAAGCCCACAAACATTAGAGCGGGGGTTATCTCATGGTTAAAAGAGTCTGAAAATTGATTAAAAATGTATTATTAACTGGTCTCATTTTATTGTGCTAGGATATGAGCAGTCAAAACATGTATGACTCTGGTGTTGCACTGAATGGTCTATCATGTTTCATCACTCCAGACTTGGCCAGAGATTTGGCTAATGACATCATGACTCTGGTAAGATGTAGCCCCAACATTCCTAAATGACTTGAACAGAAAATTGTCAAGTATTTGTTAAAAGAAGTTTCCTAAGGATTTAAATTTGTAGATTTGTAAATTAAGAAATGTGTATCATTTTGTTCCAAATCCTATATGAAGATAAATGGGGGGATGTATCTAGTTCTGGGTTGTAATGTTCTAGCTAATGTTTTATTCATTGTTACTTTTGTGTTTTGTACATCATAAGCTTGTTGTTTGACTTTCTCTAAAAGGTCATTGACATTCAGTTGTTTTATTCTAATCACAGATGACCTCCTCCAGACCATATTTGAGGAAAAAGGCTGTGCTTATTATGTATAAAGTATTTCTAAAATTCCCTGAAGCTTTGCGGCCAGCATTCCCAAGATTGAAGGAAAAGTTAGAGGACCCTGATCCTGGTATTGTATGATTTTTTTTTTTATTATTTGAAGATATTTAAATTGTAATTAAAAATAAATATGGGCAGTGTTCATCAGTTGTTCCTGAACTTAACTAATCACTGAAATTAATGGAAGAATTGTTAAAATCTGAGACTTCTAGCTTCATTTTTAGAATAAAAGTTGGGGAAACTTTGTATTAAAACTCTTTCTCTGAAAATAGCTAACAAGTACCAGAAACTTTAAGAAGTGATTAGAAAAATCTCTTCACTTTTATCCTCAGGTGTGCAATCTGCAGCTGTGAATGTCATCTGTGAACTAGCCAGGAAAAACCCACAAAATTATTTGTCTCTGGCACCACTCTTCTTCAAGTTAATGACTACATCAACTAACAATTGGGTTCTGATCAAGATTATCAAGTTGGTATGCATTGTCTTTGAAGACATTCTTCTTTGCAAATTTTAAAATATTTTTAATATGACCAAATAATTTAAATAATTAAACTTTATTTTTTTTAATATGACTAAAAATGTTACAAATTGCAGTTCAGTGCTCTGACTCCTTTAGAACCCAGGTTGGGAAAGAAATTGATTGAACCATTGACTAATTTGATTCACAGGTAAAAAAGTTAGAGATGACTTAGATTCTGTTCTGTGGTGTCTGTAGAGTTTTAAGACAGTTGTATGAAGTTCCTTTCCCATTTAGGTTTCCAGTCTTATATTGGCACCAAAACATAAAACTCTTAAAGTCCAATCTAAGATTAACCTTTGTCCAGACAATCATCTAGTCAAGTTGTTACTTAACCTTGTGGTGTCACATACATTGAAGTTAAACACAAGCCTTGAGATATTCTAGAAAGGAAATAGGGGCTAGTTACCCTTCCAAACTGGAAAAGGGGATTACAGATTTTACTTGTTTTGTTTTTAGTCAAAGCTATTTATTTATTTGTCATGCTCACCTATTGAAGTTAGCAATTTGTTTTTGAAGTTGGCATGTATAAGGCAAAGATAATAAGAAAAACTTAAGCAAATTTATTGTTGCTCTTTGTGCAAGATACACGATCAGAGAATAGAAACAATAGTTATGTTTGTTTTTGTGTAGGATACTGTGGTGAAACAGTTACTATTTGTTTATGTTTGTGTAACGTCATGAGAATGTGTTCACAACATTGATTTAGTGTGCTACTGTCCAGTCTCTTTCGTCAGTTCATGTTTAATTAGTTCATGGTTACTCTTCAGTGTTCCTTTATTTCTTATTATAGATAAACTGTCAGAGAATAGAAAAATCATTTATGTTTGTTTTTGTGCAATTTACACTGTTAGAGAATAGAAGCAATATTTGTTTCTTTGGTTTTTTGTAGGGTACACTGTCAGAGAATAGAAACAATATTTATGTTTGTTTGTTTTTTGTGCTAGAAATTCAGAACATGAACTAATTTGTGTAAAATCCTACCTTCCCAGTACATCAGCAATGTCTCTGCTCTATGAATGTATCAACACAGTAATCGCTGGTAAGTTGTTGTGTACCAGTCTGTCCGTACAAAGAACTCAACATTATATTTGTTTACATTTGTTAGACATCAGGATACAAGTGTTTAAAATAGATTACTTTTTGTAAAGTCATTGCTAGCTATCACAGGTTTTTTTTTTTAGTGGCATTTCTCTTTAGACTTTTAAACTATGAAGTCTAAATATAGACATTGAAATGTGTGATAGAAGAGCTCAAAAGAAAGAAGACTGAATATATGTGATATTATATCATGGGATTACAACATTATTGGATATTAGGCTCTACATTTTGTCTATTAAGTAATTAAAATTAATTTAACAGTGAAGTGAACAAATGTTCATTAAAACTATAATTTCTAAAATCTATAATTTATAATAAATTCTCATTATGTTAATTAATTTGTTCATGAGATATTTTAAAGTACTAATTTTTTACATTCTAATTTTTTAAAAACTTACTTCATTTTTTTTTTTTTTGAAAAGCAAATCTTATTGGCTGAATTAAAATGTATCCATCAGTCATTATCATGTATAATTTGTTTTATGTCGATATTTCTATTAAACGTAATGTTATCTATGGTTTTAAATGAAAGTTACATTTTCAACAATCATGCTTTTATTGTAATTTGTTTACATAATAATAAAACACTTTTTTGTATTACTTATCTAATTTTCCCTCTACTTCTAGTTTCAATAAGGTTTATTGTTTAAAACTATTTCTTAGCATGCTAGTTTTTTTTTTTGTTTTTTTTTATGTTTGAATCTAAAGATTTTTTAATGAAATGATTCATTTTATTTTCATTACTATGAGCATTTCAGGTGTTGGAATTTTAAAATATATGCAACCTATTTTTGAAGTTACCTTATTATTTCATTATATTTGTATAGTATAACCGCTGGATAGTCTAAGAGCTGTGCAGAAGCTCTTCGAGCTCTAAGTTTGAAAAAAAACCTGTCTGAATCCGTCCGAGAACAAAAACAAACAGTAAAAAAAACAAACCTGCGGACCACAGGCCTGTCTGGGAGCAACCCGAGTCAATCTCTATAGGGCATTGCTATTTCCAATACCACTGGGTGGTACCAGGGGCCTCCACCATATACCTTCATTGTACCAAGCTAACTGTGCAGGATCCGCCATTGATGAAACGGTCCCTTGAGGAACAGTGCATGGATTCGTGACAGTTTGTGGGAGCTTTCTTACAACCCCACACAGTGCAATGGGCAGACTCTCGTCTTTCCCGTAGGCACCCCCACGGGAGTCCTGTTTGTTATTTTTTTCACCTAGCTCACCTCCTCTAGTGAGCCGTTTCCACGCCGGCGCCACGTTGAGGCAAAGTAACTTGCGTGGCGTATAGTATAACCTGATGTTGCTTTGGGGCAGTCACTAACTACATCCCAAGCCTATCGGGTCTGGGACTTGGGTCTGAATGTTCCCTCACCAGTTACTCACTGGTCCCAACTCTGAGACTTGTGAACTAATGGTCTGAATGTTCCCTCAACAAACCAACTTCTCTGAAGTTACTCACTGGTCCCAACTCTGAGACTGTGAACCACCTAAAATGTTTATGTTCTGCTTAAGGACTGTCATTGGAACTGCTGCTAATGACTTGCTTTTGTTTGGACCACACTTTTATTGACCATGAGCAAAGTGTGGATAGCCAGCACAGGTTTA
>JADKLZ010000130.1:17164483-17174863 GCA_021533235.1 Biomphalaria straminea
TGGCCATGAGCAAAGTGTGGATAGCCAGCACAGGTTTAACTTTACTGATGAAAGAAGCTTTGTTGTTGTTTTAAATAGAAAACTTGTTTGAAAACCTTCCCCAATAAGTGACATTGATTTGTTTTTTTTTCTTTCCTCTCTCACTTACAGTTCTCGTTTCTATATCTTCAGGCATCCCAAATCATACAGCTTCCATTCAGGTATCTCTCTCAAACATTATTACCATGCTCTCATCCTTTTAGTTTGGTTTTCATTCTAATTTGTTTTGTTACCAATAGGATTTCAGCATACAACAGGCCTATATCCATGCTTTAGATATGTCTTATGAGTTTTACTTATGTGAATGTTGGCAGAGGGTCTTACCTACTGTTAGCCCAGATGTTGCTACTAGAGTTGTATAGATAAGTGAACTGTTTGATGGGGAGCTAGAGGCTAATGTTAAAGTTTGGTTTTAACTACATTGAAAAAGAGAAAAAAAAACACAGAAAAACACAAATGTTAAATGATAAATGTGCATTGAATAACACACAATACCATGTAGTGTGACACTATATGTACAAATATATTTGCTGTTGGGGGTCATATTGTACAGAAAGTTTATTCTTTAAAAGAATTGGAAGATATATTTTCTTAAGTGGATTTTTGTTAGCCTCTTGTCTGTAAGCTCTCTATCAACATCTGTGGCATATTGATTGCAAAGAAAGAATTTTTTATTCCCCTCTTTATCTCCTCCATCTGGCCCAGGTCACAGCATGAGTTTATATTGGCGGGTAACTCTATCTTTGATTCTGACAACACAACAATTGAAGTGTTAGGTCATACAAGCATTTAATCTGTTAGAAGTATAAATATAATGTGATTAACCTTTAAAAAGAAGACAGAAGAGATTAGGTTGTAATGTACTTAATATCAGATTAAAAAATAAATTTACTGATACAACATTTTAGAAAGATATGTTTGTTAGAAACACAACAAAGCACTAAGATTTTTTTTTCGGTGCAGGGTTTACAATTTATCATAACATGAAATACAATTTATCACTCATTTTGTCTTAATTCTTTTCATATCAGTTTTAAATGTTCTGCAAAAAAAAAAAAAAAAAAGAAAATCTAACTAATGTAATTTAATTTCTCAACTACTTTTAGTTAAAGTATTGTGTCATTTTGTTTGGATGTTTCTCTAACACAACTAAGTCTTGTTGACCAAACACAACAGTAATCTGAACCAAGTTGTGTTTTAGTTAGTTCCCTGATTGTTCAACCAGCATTCAGTGCATTTTTGATAAGCCAATCCAATCTAACAATCTCATACAGAAATTTACTATTCTTATGGTTTGAAAATGTGATCCTTGATGCATGAAGCACCTAATGCCAAAAGTCAATATATCTCTAGCTTGTACTGATTGATACTAATAATTAACTTTTTTGGAGACTCACCCTTTTTTTAGCAGCTTAAATAGATATTGCAAAAACTATTTAAAAAAAAAAAGTAAATAATAAATAATGATAATCTTTATTTAAAATGTTAGTATTAGTTAATGTGCAGATTGTTCCAGCATTGTAATTAATTGTTATGTAAAATTAACTCTATAAACTTTGTCTATAGTTGTATGAACAAGTGATGTCTGATCACTTGAGTTTCATATATCATTGATTCAGTTGTGGGCAGGTTACAAACATTGATTCAGTTGTGGGCAGGTTACAAACATTGATTCAGTTGGGGGCAGGTTTCAAACATTGATTCAGTTGGGGGCAGGTTTCAAACATTGATTCAGTTTGTCTACCATCCTTTTTTTTTTTTTGTTTTTCTATCCAGAGATTCAACTGTCAGTTTGTGAAAGCAAGGGAGGAGTGGGATTCAGAATCTAATTACATATTCTTTAAAAAAAATAAAAAATTTGTGAACAAATATAGAGAACAGGGCTCACATGGCACCAATTAAACTTGAACAAGTAGAATCTATGGGCTCAAAAGCTATGACTTATGCCATTGTATTGAGAAAGCGAAAGTGAAGTTGCTTAAGAATTTATGAAATTAATAATAAATTAGGTGAAATAGTGTAATAGTAAAGTTCAAATGTTTATTATAAAAATGCAGTTGATTTTTTTTCAAGCTTTGAAGTGTATTACCTGTTAAGGGCATTACTTTGATTTCTATTATTAATTTACGTTAAGATTATATTATTATCCCAGAACCTAACAAAACTGTATGTATTTAATATATATTCAATATATTTTCTTTTTTTTTTTTTGTAATATGTTTTTCCCATGGAGTACTAATGTTATGACTAATACAACTGGGAACTAGTGTGTAGTTTCAATGTGATGTTTAAAGGAATAATATTGGTTTGCATCTGTGTCCAACCCTTACACATAACATGTTATTATGGATAAATTATGGGAATATATAGTTTCTTTTGATGGGTTGGGGTGAGACAATTTAGGAAAGGTAATGCTTGTTTATATTATCATCTTCTAGGAATCTATGTGTATATTTAGTGTCCAAATCTGTTTTCCCCAAGCTAATGAAATTGTTAAGATTGTAATGGTGTCCAGCATGCAGTGAAGCTCTAGCTATTGGTAGTAATCCTGTTTTCAGAATGTCACATGTAGCTTTGGTTCATTGCTTGTTATTTCTGTATACAGGAAACATGTTGTTTCTTAAATTGACCAATTATTACCTTTTCAGCTCTGTGTTCAGAAGTTGCGCATTTTGATAGAAGATTCGGATCAGAATTGTAAGTTTTTTTTTTGTATATATGTTACAATTTTGATTGTAGTAGAATTGGAAAATGAACTCATTATATCTTTTAACTTGTATCATTTTACAACCTCTGGCCAAGTATTGGTTCAAAGAAGTGGAACTGTAGCTTGATTACATGGTGTTTTTTTTTTTTTTCCAGCTTTATAATAGAATTACGGTATATTTAGTGAAGATAATTTGCACACCGCCGTAAAAAGTCCGCGAATTTAGTGACTTACATCTAGACTCTAGATTTACGGTATATTTAGTGAAGATAATTCGCACTCAGCCGCGAAAAGTCCGCGAATTTAGTGACTTAGATCTAGAATCTAGTGAAGATAATTCTCTCAACAAAAATATTTCTCAAACATCTGTACAAAAAAAAGTCTGAAGAGTTATTATAGTCTAATATTTTTTAAAAAGTTATTTATATCTGTATTGCAAGCTTTTGTGAATGTATTAAAAAGTTGCATTTAAATGCTTAGGATACTTTTTTTTAGTACCAAATGCATATATATATAGTGTCCTTTTTACATATTTATGTCATCTGTATGTAAATATATATACATATATATTGCTTGCTATGGTGCGATGCATACCTTGAAAATCTAAAATTCTACGTTGAAAACCTGGAAAATCATTCATGAAATTGGCTATGAACCCTGATTATTATTTTGTCTAAAAAACAAAGATGAGAGCCTAGTACATCATGCTCCTTTGTACTTTAAGAAATAGCATTGACATACTCTTACAGTAGAAGTTTTCAAATAGGTTGTAGCCAACCACTTTATCCATATCAGATCTATCTGTGCTATTATGAATTAATTCAAATTAATTGGTATTTATTTTTTAAATTATACCTATTCATATTTCTGGACTTGTATATATTTTATTTGTTAATTGAAATACTAGCCTGATCATTAATTCTATATATTTCCAGAATAACTCGTTTCAGTTCCCTTGATCATTAGATAATCGCTCTCTCTCTCTCTATATATATATTTTTAAAGTAATATCTATTGTAATATCAAATCATTGTACAATTATTCATTTATATATTTATGATTAAATACCTTTAAATCCATTTTTTTAAATTACTATAGTCACTTTTTAATGAAATGCTTTATTAATTTCCAGTGAAATACTTGGGTTTGCTGGCAATGTCCCGTATTTTAGCAACACATCCCAAATCTGTTCAAGGACACAAAGATTTGATTCTGCAGTGTCTTGATGACAGAGATGAGTCTATTAGACTGAGAGCCTTAGACCTACTCTATGGAATGGTAAGCTGAAATGAAAGGGTTTGTTTTTTTTTTTGTTATATTTGCATTGCTGACAACTTGAATTAGTATTATTGGGGTTAAGTTGGGAGTGCCTGATCTTAAAACAGGAGAATAAGAGTCTCAATAAAATCAATGATACCAATATTGTACATAATGTGCATTTTACATTTACTCTCCTTCACCACCCTCAAACCTACCAAGCTAATAGAAATGTACTCTATTGATCACTATACTGACAAACAGAAGATAATGATCAAGTTGTAAATACTTCATGATCTTCTCAATAGGTATCTAAGAAAAACTTAATGGAGATTGTCAAAAAGCTGATGGTCCATATGGACAAAGCAGAGGGCTCACATTACAGAGATGAACTTTTATCCAAGACAGTAGAGATTTGTAGTCAGTCCAATTACCAATATGTCACAAATTTTGAATGGTAAGGAATTGTTTCAAAATACATTTAATCAGATTAATGTTCAGTAGAGAAAAAAATCAAATAGTGTTTACTAGTTAGTAAATTTTTCAAACCCAAAAACTAATGTCTCTTCTGTGTGTAGGTATGTCAGCATATTGGTGGAGCTAACAAGAATGGAGGGCACAAGGCATGGGCGACTGATAGCTAATCAAATGCTTGATGTAGCAATAAGGGTTCAAGCTATTCGACACTTTGCTGTATCACAAATGGTAGAGTTATTTTGTTTCTAATTGCATGGTCTACTTAGTCATTAAGTGCCCCAAACCTAATGATTGTATTAGTTTAGTTTAGACATGGCAGAATATACATGTATTTACTTTGTTTTGTGTAGGCCATCTTGCTAGAGAATTCACACATACTTGCTAACAACTCCCAAAGAAATGGTATTTGTGAGGTTCTGCATGCTGCTGCCTGGATCTGTGGAGAATTTTCAGAGTAGGAACATTTCTGAAGTTATTAAGACTATTTGATTTAATTCAATATTTGTTTAATTTTATGGCATAGTTTTTTTTAATATAAACCCGTAGTTTCTGATCTATCAATTATTGCATCACACATTGACATTTGGTTGACCATGTTATTGTTTACTGGACCTAATTGACCGTTGCTCACAATACTATGTGAAGTGATCTATCAATTATTGCATCACACATTGACATTTGGTTTGCCATGTTATTGTTTACTGGACCTAATTGACAAGACCGTTGCTCACAATACTATGTGAAGCGTAAGAAAAGGAGAAAGAATGAAGTTTTCCCTAACAGATGTTTTTTGTTGTATCAGACACTTGAACAATCCCAAGGCCACCCTAGAAGCAATGCTGAAACCAAAGATCACATCACTGCCTGGTCACATCCAGTCCATATTTGTCCAGAACATTCTCAAACTGTATGGCAAGATTCTGAAAGCTGCCGAGGCCAAGGAAGATGAGACGCTGAAAAAAGAAGTTCACACTTTGCTGCAAGAGAAGTTGCCAGTTTTCATTCAAAGTGGTGACCTAGAGGTGCAGGAAAGAGTAAGTTTTGTGCTTGGTCACACATTTTTTTTACATCTTAAACTTATCTTTCAGATGATTCTAGTAAATACCATGGGTTTTCTTTTGTTCAAAACTATGCTTTGACCAACTTGGTTTGTAAATGAAGTTTTGATGATAGAAACATAGAATTAAGATATAGCTTTATATTTGGTTAAATGAAGACATACAAAGATCTGTTTTCCAATATTTCCTCTCATTATTTACACAAGTGTTTCTATAAGGTCAGGTTGTGAAGGATACAAAAGAAGGCAGGGGAAATCATACTTTTTGTGTTAAAGTCTTGTGTCCTAATTTCATTTATTTTACACATCAAATGTCTCACAAAGTTTGATTCAATATATTTTTGTTATATGTTATCCCTTTGAACTTACATAATGTGTTTTTCGTTGAATATTTCTGTAACACTCTAGGCCTGCAGCATTCTTCAGATTGTCAAGTACATAGTCAAGCTAGAGGAGAAAGGAGCTGCAGTAGCAGATGAGGTGGAAAGTCTCTACGCTGGGGAGTTAAACCCAGTAGCACCCAAAGCTCAGAAGAAAGTACCTATACCAGATGGGTAAGTAGTTTTGAACATAAAAATGTAGGAAAAAAATTGACAAGCATAAATGGGAAAAAAAAGTTTTATAAAGGTTTCGACAGATAAATGGCACCTCAAAAAGAAATCTAAACACACACATTAAGTTTTTTGTTAATTTTTTTTTACATTAATATTTCTTCTTTTGCAATTATTTTTCCTTGTATAGAAAAAAAATGCTAGCTTCAACCAGCACCATGTTGAACGTAATTCTATAAAGTCCTAGGATAATTTATTGATGTAACAATCTGCTTTTGAGAACAAAAAGAGAAAGGGTAAATTTTTAAAAAGAATTTAGTCTGCAGTACTACTTCTAGGTCTAGTTCCTCTTCATGGCATTAGGGCCTACTTCAATTAAGATGGCAAAGTTGTTTGTTGCACCCTACAATTCTAATATGAATTAGGCTTTTCAAGTAAATACTGATAAAGCAGTACTATAAGATATAAAATTATCAACCGATAAGGTTAAACAGTCATGTCTTCTGGTTTTGTACTCCATTTGCAGCCTAGATTTAGATAAATGGATTAATGAGCCTGTGGAAGACAGCTCTGATGAGGAAGTTGGTGGTACAGCTTTCTTCCTTGCAACAGATGACCAGCATAGGTATGTACCGTTCCTTGTGTTATTTACACTCCACTTTGCTAGTTTTTGTCTTCAGCATATTGTATAATTATTCTGTACAGATAATTAGTTAATTATTTATATACTTATTATATAAACTAAATTGCTTTTTTTTTTTTTTTTTTTTTCAGGTCTTCTTACCAATATGGTGAAGATGTTAAACCAGCTTATGAACCTACAGAGGAAGAGATTGAAAAGGTTTGGATTAGTTTTAAATATAAGCTCAATATTCTCAGAAATCAAACCACTGCTGGGAAAGGCCTGTCCACCCTGAGTAAAATTCAGGAGCCGGTGACCCTAAGCCAGCTTGTCCTGGCAGAACTTGCTGATCTTAAACTGTATCAGCACTTGGCAAGTGCCATTGCTTTGGATAGATCACATTTGTTGAAAGGGGGGAACTGCTGTGTGGTTGACATCATTCCCACCATAACTAATGTCTAGGCCCTTGTTTCCTGAAGATGATCTAAAGTGGTTTTACAACTGTACAACCCCTATGGTGACTGAGGTTCTCCAGGTCTGTGCTCCATAAAGAAGTATTAGCTTAATAATGGTGTTGAAAAGCCTGATCTTGGGTTTAGTTTTAATAGGTGGTTCATAGTTTCATTTGTGAAATACTGATAACTGAGTTTACTAGATATTATATCCTTTGATGGCATTGTGTTTCATTTCAGAGACGTGAAATCAGGAAATCTGAAGTGGAACACAATCCCCACTACTTGAAAGATGATGGCAAGTCAAAGAAGAAGACTAGAACAGTGGACTCCATGGATACCAAGAACATTCCAGTGGCAGAAATTGATCTCTCCATACCACTACATGTTCCAGGTAAGTGTTTTATTCAATAGGTCATCAGAAAAATAGTTTGATCCCAAGTTTTGTTTTTTAAGATATTGATTTGTACTTTTGTAAAAATGTGTTTTTTAATGTATTTTTCTGTTTGTTATATTTATATTTTGTATATTGTTATTCTCATTTGCATTAATCTTATGCATTTGCATACCTATATATATAAATATTTTTTTTATTTTATCTCTACCAGGGCTGTCATCATCTGATAAATATATGATGCTACAGCAGCAAGCTGATCAAAGCAAGCGTGGAAAGAAAGACAAGAGTAAGAAGAAAAAGAAGAAAGGAAAAAAGAGTAAAAATGTGGAGGAGTCAGAAGATGATGAAGTGCCCACTGTCCACTCTGTCAGCACAGTGGTGGATGCACCAGAGGTCAGAATGATTCTAGGAGATTTGTTGACATGGGGAGAGAGAAACTATGCTAACAATATATCCAGCAGTTATTTTTTTTTTAAATAATTAGTGCTTTTTGATCTGCTATAAAACTTGATTGTATTTTTTCCTTCAGGGTGTTGATGTCTCTGACAATGATGATGACAAAAAAGGTTCAGATGCTTACAGAGCTCTGGATATCAATCTTGATGAGTAAGTCTTAACTGATTGTTTGTGGTCACAGATCATTCCTTATGACACTAATAGCTGACAGAGGTAGCAAGCTAATTATATCATTTTTTTTCCCTAGGGAACTTTTTTTTTTTTTAGCCTACACTAGTGCTCTATAGTTTTATGCATTTGTCATGAACTAATTGCTAGTATTAAAAGCAGACTTTTTTTTTAAATCCTTTTATTAATGGTTCATATAATTGAGCTCTTAATTGCAATGGAGAGTTCTTGTAAACCAAAAGATTATGCATTGCATTATAATCTTCTTTTCTTAAACACAAACATGTTGACAATTTGATTTGTTTAATCATGTATGTTAAACTTCTGACTGAAATAGATCTACATTAAAAAAAAAAAACTAAAGAGCAGAGACACACCTCTTGATTTGATCTCACAATAATGTTTTATTTCCTGCAAAGTGTGGATAAAATGACAATTTATTACAATGTATTTCCCAATAGCTTATTTGTTTGTTAATAGACAATGTTAGTTTTTATAAGTGACAAAATTGACTTTCTACTGTACCTTCTTGACAACTCCACAGACCACTTCGTGCTGATGAAATACTTCCAGTTAGAACACATCACATAGTGTTAGACTCTCCCAAGACTGAAGTGGTGCCTGAAAAAGAAAAGGTCAAAAAGAAGCACAAGAAAGAGAGAGAGAAAAAAGGAAAGGTAGGACACAAACCTTGTTTCTTTGCTCAATCTGCAAGTTTCATTCACCTTAGGAAAGTTGTCTTCTTAGTCATCAGCCTCAGCTCAATATTGGAGCTGCATTTGATTTAGCATTTTAACTAAATTTGTGTTTTTAGGTAATAGGGTTGGTCATTTGGCTAGTGACTATGTAGGTAATAGGGTTGGTCATTTGGCTAGCGACTATGTAGGTAATAGGGTTTGTCATTTGGCTAGCGACTGTAGGTAATAGGGTTGGTCATTTGGCTACCGACTAATTCTCTCAACAAGCTTGAACAATAAGCATAACTCTGTTTGACCAGTCCACAGGGCTTAATGCATGTTCATCTTTCAGAAATGTTCTCCTGTTATGTCCTGTTTGCAAAACTGCTTATATTACCTCAGTGTCTGAAAAACAAATCTTGTCAATACAACTTTGCAAAATGTCTGGTTTTCAGAAAGATAAAAAGAAGCACAAAAAATCTGAAACTAAAGACAATGGGCCATCATTGTTAATAACAGAGTCTAGCTATGTCCCTGAAGTAGTTAAAGACATGGATGTACCAGAAGAGAATGCCAAGAATGAAATTAAAACTGTGATAGAAGCTCCTACTAAAGAGGTAAGCATGTGCTGTTGGTCGTAATATTGTTTGAATGGTAAAAGTATTTTGAATCAACATACACAACTTGGAGGGGCGATAGTTAATTTCCATGTATTTTGTTTATAAGTTATGGGTGATGCACAATAAAATGTTTCCTTGGAGATCTTGTCAAACGATAAAAATGTTTTGTGGTACTGCATTAGTGATTTTATGTGGCCATAACAACAGCCATCTGCCTGTTCTTTGATCTAAAGTACCCAGAATTTCTGCATGAACTCATCCCACCCAACATGTTTGTTACTTTGTCAAGTGATTTAACTTTCTCACCAAAAACTTGTCTTCTTTAATTACATTTGCATGGATGCAAGATTCCCAGCAAAATTACATCTAATAAAAACAACAAGAAAAACAAAATAATATTTTAACAAAAACAAAAAAAGCTTATACAAAGTGTAGTTGTATCAATCAGGATCAGACATGGCATTGAATGAATAGCTCTAGACCAACAAACAATAAATATTGTGATTAGAAAGATTTTTACCATTTGTTTTTGTTTAGTGCTATTTCATGCTTTTAGCTTTCTCAGTAGTCTATATCCTATCACTTATCTGGACCAGTTGGGAAAATGGGGGGAGAGGGAGAAAGGGATATCTGGTGATTTCTAACATAGTCATTTTTTAAAAGCATTTATAACAAAAAAAACTTTTTAGTTTTTCTAAAGGAAGTTTTACTAAATAAATCAAAAAATACAATTAGTGTTATTCTATTATTAAATGACTAGGGATTGAAGTTGCATACATATCAGTCATAACATGATTAATGGGCACAACTATAATGTTATCCAGTTATAACAACAAAAAATCTAAGGCATTGCAATGAAATACAGTGAGATGGGTGTGACTCAGTTGCATCCAAAAATGA
>JADKLZ010000130.1:17178385-17202304 GCA_021533235.1 Biomphalaria straminea
CCTTGAACTACATTTGTATGTCCTTCCTTGAACTACATTTGTATGTCCTTCCTTAGATTGATCTGTACTTCCAGTAGAGTTTACTTTTTGGAGAATTTCCATTTTGTAGAGTCTAGATCTAATGTAACATCTGCTAAGTCAAATCATTGCCACTAAAATAGAGGATATCCATCAGGAAAGTGCTGAAGAATAAGAAATAGCCATGTGGATTTTTTTTTCAAGAAGTGACTACATTTAGCTAGAGTCTAGTGAAGTCATCTATAAACACTTTCAACATCTATGTGAGATCTATCTAGATCTAGTGTATTACAGTATACAACTCTAGGTCTAGAGACATCTTGTCACAGTTACCTATTCTGGAACCTGATTTGAGTGTTGTAAAAAGAAAGCCAGTCAGAGTTTACCCATCCAATTGTACAAAATGTTATACCATGTAGAAATCTAATGTAAATAAAAGACTGTGAGTTTCAGTTTGAGTTTTGGCAGCTAGATTCCATACAGATAAATTATTAAAAGCAAGGTCTATTCACAGTTAAAATAGTAAAGGTAGTATAAATTACTAAATTCATGTCTAGAAAGAGGATGGCTTATATTTCTAGAAATAAAAATATATGCAATGAATTATAATTTTCTTTATTAGTTTCAATATAGATCAAATTCAAAGTCTTTATATTTTTCTTCAATAAAATAGAGCAAAGTAGTGTGTGTGTACAAAATTAACTCAATATAGCTCAATTCTAAACATATTTTTTTAAATATTTAGTAACATCCTTGAGTCACCATGGATGTTCACAAATGTGGCTGTAGAAAAGTTGTAAACATTTGTTCCAAGCCTGTTCCTAGAAAAACTTATTTGTTTCTACTTGATTTTTCTTTTTATCAATGACTTTTGTATTTGTCAACAGTTGTAGAACAAGTAGAAAACAGTGCCTCGCTCTACAGCCGCTCAATTCAAGGACATCCAGTCTGCTTACTAGTCAAATATGTGAGTCCATTAGTTTGACAGTCCTATGTGGTCTCTATTAAGCCTATGTTTCTATTTTACCAGCATGTTCCAGTAAACTGAGAAAGTTGTTTAAAAAAGCGAAGAAAGATGTCAATGTGTCTGTTGATTCTACTAATTAAGTTTTGTTCATTTATAAATGTGTTTCTGAGATCAAATCTTATGAAACTGCATTTTGAAAGTTTGTAAGTCACTAAATCTAGAATCACTACATGACAAGAGCACTCCACAAGTGAGACAGTTTAATACTGTGCTAAGATTAGCACTAATTTGTACTGGCTATACAAAACCGAGTTATGGGGATATGAACCCTTTTTTTTTTTCAATGTCTGGGCACCACTTAATTCCTCATTTGAATCAGTTTTAAGACTAATGAACATTCAAAATGAACATTTATATGACAGATGTTCAAACTGTACTCTTTACCTTTCAAAGGATGTTTTTTTATTACTTTCTTTTGAGATTCAGTTTATTAGAAATATCCTCTAGTCCTAGTTCATCCTTTGCATAGAAGCAAAGACACACAACATATTGTGGATACTTCCTCACAATTTAACAAGCCATATTAATCACTGACCTATCTTCTATCTATTTACTTTAATCGTACACATTTTTATTGTTCCCTTGAGTCCAGTTGAGTTTAAATATGTATTTGTGTGTTTCAGACTGATGCCAGCCTGAGTGTTGAAGGCAAGAGTTCCGACCAGTCATTCCTGTCTAATATCTTAGACGATTTGAAAGCTTTGTTGAGCCAGTCCTCCTAACATCAGCCCACCCAGCTGCTCATCTGTGATATTAGATAGAGGAGTGCACACAAAGCAACTATTGCTAACAGTTAATGTACACTTATATTGTTTGTGTAGTTGTGTGGACACCACACCAGTTCTAAAAAGTGAAGTGCAGCCAGAAAAGAGGGGGGGGGGCACGATGAACAACTTTTTTTTTGTTTTGGCTTTGTCTTAATAACTTAAGCATTCCTGTTTGAGTATATAAATACTCTATAGTGTTGTCTGGTCTGTATCCTGTACTGTTGTCTGACTGTGCAGTCTTGTGGAGCTGTGGTTACAAAGTCTCATTCTGAAAACATTTCTTTGTCAAAATGTGCACAAGTTTCTATGCAACAGTAGAACACTGTAATGTCAGCCAAAGAAAGGTTCCTATTGACTAGTTTATACATGATCCCTCACACAAAAAAATAACATGTATATTTAAGTCTGATTTAGTATGTGATAAGATTACATTCTTCAATAGTGTCTGGTATTATTAGTGAATTGATAACTCTTCATGTTTCAGTGGTAGTTCTTTTGTTCTGATCTATTGAGACTTAACTGACAAACACTATGTGTTTTGCTTTCACATCAACCATATTTAACCTGCTACATTCAGTTCATAGATGATCCTATGTATTGCTCTATGAGACCAGCCTATTCATTATTGGTATATTTAATAGTTTTTGGCTAATATGTGTGTTGTATGTCTTGGTGGTGAATACTCTCTTTTTGAGAATATAGATTTATTCACATATTAGTTTCAAAATAAGAAAATATATTTCTTTTATTTTATAAACATTTTGAGTTAATTTCAATAGGTTAGTTGTTTAATGTTTTTTTTTTGTTGTTCCAAGACGAAAAAGATTTGAGTGTCATTGAAATGAGCTGTAGTTCAACTTCATCATCATTCACTGGAGGACAATGTTCAGGTTGAAACAAACAAAAGAGTATATATGTATATGTTTACAGCTTGTAGTTGTATAGGTGAGAGTCTGAACACAGCTTTTTATTCAGGCTGTCAGTTTTGTTTGTTTTCTATGCTTATATCAGAATTGTAGTAGTTGACATAGCTCAAATTTTATACGTATAGTAAGAAACTTGTTTCCCTTTGGAGTTGTTCTATTGAAACGCTTTCTTTTTTCCCACACTCCTAATCTTGCCACGGTGTTCAAAGTTAGTTGACAGTGTATTGTAGGTCTTAATTTACATAAAAAGCTATCAGTATTGTTTAGCCAGCTGAAGTAGCTCCACTTTGTTGTAATAAGGCTATGAGGTTTGAATATATTGGATGGCTTCTTGATTTGTCTTACACTTTAATGTATCGATCACACTTTCAAATTTTTTGTTCTCTTAGAGAAATGTTTCGTGTTTATTCTAAATTAATCTTTCTGTTTCACTTCTTATGTTCACTTTCTATTCAACCATGTTGGGTCTTCCTGAGTTCGTGTGGTCTAATTTTTTTTCATCATTCAGACCAATCAGATTTTTTTTATGCTTGTAACTTGTACACAATAGAGATTTTTTTTTTTTTTAATTTTTGTTTGCTGTATCATTGGTGAATTCTTGTTCTTTATTTGTGTGATTGCATTATCTAATTAGATTTGTCATTGTTCCTCATGGTTGTGAATAATGCTTCAAAAGAGAATCTGTATTGGAAAAGAAAAACGTAGTTCTGTCTGTGGGGAAGATTCACATTTCTGATGGTATTGCTACTAGAACCTTATGATGGAAGATAATGTCATATAAAACCTCAGGTCTTTGCCATATAACTAATCTGTTTTACCTAACAGACTTTAAAGATGTAAATATTTGCTTCTGTGTTTCTTTTCTATTTTAACATTTTTAAATGCTAATGGTTACAATGTATAGGTTGAGTTTGTTTTTTATTACGCTATCAACAAAACTGTTTTCATGGGAAAGCACAGTTCTTAGCTGTTGTTGCATTGGTTACTCTAGTGTTGTTGTTTTCTCTGTGTGTGTTTGAAAGCAACAAATCACAATGATTACTTCTTGGTAATGAATGATCATTTCTTTCAGTCTCTCACTCAGTGCAATAGGTTCTTTGCACTAGGTCCCAACCTACAATGGCTAGTGCTTATGAAACCAGAAATGTCAAAGCATTATTTTACACTTGCATTGACTTTGTACTTTTGCCTGTCAGAATTTATTTTGTGTGTGTGTGTGCTGTTTCAATTTCATTGTAATGTGTTTGAAAACAAAGTTGTATTGTTAATTCATTGGAAAATAGACTGAGCTGTGTCTATATATATTATATATATATAAATAAGAATCCTATTGTTTACATCTATTTATCCCTATCAATGTTGTATTGAATCTGTCCAGTTGAAATAATCAGCTATGCTTGAAATTTGAGTACATATGTACATTGGAATCATTCAGACAAAAAAAAATAAAAATGTACAAACTTAATTCTTTGACTCTTTTTTTTTTTTTTGTGTTCAATATCTGCTCAACAAATAAGCCTCCTTCATTTTTGTCATTAAATCATGGCAAGTTCCATTAGACTTATTAGAACTGATCGTTTGGACTTTATTTAGCACAACTTAAAATACCGGTATTAAATATTTAGCATGTCAATAAGTTTTGAAACCACACAATGGTTAAGTTGTACCTAAACCAAAGAAATGTTGCATTAATGAAGAAACATGCATTCAATCATTAGATAAAGAGGAGTTATATTAGAGTATGTTTTTTTTTTTTATTTGATAGAAGTCACTAGATGTTCTTTCATTATCTCCCCCAAGCAGAAACTGAATCCAACTTTGCAGCTTTGTAATTGTTGACTATTTGCGTGCTTGTAGTTTCAAAATGAGTAATAATTAGTTTGCCATATATTACTGAAAGGATACATTTTATTATTTGTAGCTTATTAGTTGACTAGAAGAAATAATTCTAAAAAAAAATCAAGTGCCCCCTACAATTAGAGGCACGAAACACGAACTTAAAATCGGCTACCGAAGTGGTCCACCCAGGCAGGTTTCAATATTGTCATAAAGAATATCAGAATGAAATTCTATCAAAAGCAAATGACAAAGTAGAAAAAAGGTTGACAGATCTTGTGTGGTGCCCCATCGGTCCAGGAGACCAAGGGATAGATGGAAGATAGATGTGAACCTGGCCTAACTAATGTCATAAAATGATTATCTAATTCATCTGTTTTGTAAAAGGTTAATTATTTATTCAAAGCCTCTAGGAAAAAAATATGTATATATAGTATTTATCGGTAAAGATTCATGTAATAATAATGAAAAAACGACTTATTAATTGTTGTTTTAAATTATGTGCTTCTTATATACATACGAAATAGACTTTTCCTCTTTAAAAAAAAAAGAAACACTGTTGAAGTTAGTACGACAGAGCTTACTTTACTTATAAATACAATTGTTAAAAAAAAAATATTTTTGACTAATCTAAAACCTCTTGCATAAATGTTCTAAAAATATAGTAAAAAGTTAGTTCCCTTACTAAATAGCCTCCCGTGTTTGTTTCTATTAATAGTGAATAGTTAAAAAATATGGTGTATTTTTATGAAAAAAACTGCTTGCATTGTTGATAAAAAAAAAATTTGTTTCGCTTTCAGAAAAGAACAAATTAGCCATTGCATAAGAACTTTGAAAGGTCTAAAATATCCTTTTGTCGGATTTTTACTATCTTTTCTAGTTTACGAGACGGACAGAGACCACACAAAACTAATAGCGTAAATCCCCCTTTCGGGGATCGCTAAAAATCATCTATTCCAGTACTGTACAAGGATGTTTAGGTCAATAAGATTGTGATGGATTAAAGTCATAAACAACTGACATCTTCTGGCCCTGTACTGATCTCTTGTAGTGGTTTCAATACATTCACTTTCCTTCAAAAAAAAAAAAAAAAACTCGTGACTCTACTTTCATTTTCTTGTTTTAAACGAGAGGTGGAAGCGAGCCAAATCATACTGGAATGGCCGCTCGATAATGTGCATGTTTCTGTCACAAAGGGACCAAACTTATGCCATACGGACAGTGTTAATTAGTAAAAGGCAATCTGTTGCTTTTAATCGCATTTAACTTTGTAAGCCCAAATCAGTTGAAATATTTGTGTTGGCTTATTTTTCATTCTACAGCTTGGGCGTCTCATATAAAGCCCTGGGAACTAATTATCGAATTGAGGAGATAATAAAAAAAAAAGAAACAAAAAACACAAAGCATTAGGGCTTTCGGTGTATTTTTTTTTTTAAAGTCGCAAGTTTTATTTGGTGACTAGCATGGAATCGATGGTAGTCTTTAATAAGGGAACATGTAGCAGGAGCTTTCAATTGTTCAGTCTTGAACACTCCGCCGAAGACGGTCCCAAACCCTGCTGAAAAAGGAAGTAGGGTTACCAGACACCTATAAGCCCAGAGCAGGACAAAAAGTAGGACAAAGCTTACAAATAGGAAAACAAAAGGCAAAAGTAAAACTTTAAAAGCTGGACTTGTTTTGATTACACATTTTATAAATCACAGGCTGTGATGCGACTTGACATGCCCAGACCAGCCCAGGCGCCGTTAGTTGAAGACATATTTTTACCTTTGCCTATCCCTTTTTTTTTTTGTTGGACCTTGGGGCACCTTGCAAGATTTGTCGATCATCTTTCTCCATTCCTGTCCCTTGCCTTAGAGCCTCTTTCATTATGTAGTCTTTCCATCGATTTCTCTGCCTCTTTTTTCTGGTACTGTTCCCTGAATTAAGATCTTTGCGAGCCCCGAAGACCTTGTAATATACGGTATGGCTATAGATTTTAAGCTTACGTTGTTTTTTTTTTAACGATAGTTAGCATGTCATTGTAGGGTCAAGTCGCATAGTAACCCCTAATCTCTTGGTTTTTGATGCGGTCTTTAAATGTGATACCGGTACCTAAGATCCTTCTATAGCATCTCGATTCCATTGCTAGGATCCTCCTTTCTAGCTCTGCAGTCAGCGTCCAAGCATCTTATAAGAATGTGGCCATGATCAGGGAATATCTTAGCAAAAGAAACTTTTCCCCGTGCATTTATCATGCAACTCATGCTGTGCAGCTTTACATTCTTTTAATGTTAAAACTGTTTTAATCCTTAAACCGAAATATTCATTTCGATTAATAAATTACATGCCATTGCAGTAAACAACAGCCGGACATTTTCACACTTTATGTTAATGCCAGCAGGAAGGAGGACATGACCTTTTGTTGGGCGTAGGACTAGCTGCTACTACATTGTTAGATCAATTTATTGGCATTACAGCTGCACTTCGTTATACAAAGTTGACGATAACAAGCTTATTGAGATGTATCCCTAGAGGTTAAAGTCAGTCTGTGTTGCTATTAGAATATAAATTTCAATTGCCCTGCTATTATCAGACGTCTTCCCAACTCTCCTTTATTTTTGTCTGTTGTAGCCCCCACCCCAGTCTGTCCAATGAAGGTGTTCATCTAGCCGCTCTGAGCGACTCAAAAAGTATCTATTTTGTCCGTTTATTAAATTGCACGCTGGCTAGATGTAGAGGCAGATCAACAGCTGCAAGTCCAGGCACGGAGACGTAAAGCACAGTATAGATCAGAATAGAGAGATGTGCTAAAGCAGGCCATGGGCTGTACTTCCACGGGGATAGATATTCCAATTAAAGAAGGAGCTTATGTTTTCATTTTGTTTTCTTTCTTTGACACCTACTTTTCCAAGAAGAATAAAAATTAAGCAGTTTGGGCATTACATGAAAGGAGAGAATATTTATCCCGAGACCTAGGCATTTGTGGTTACTTGTTTTAAACTCATACATTTGTTTGTTATCTTGTTTGACATCTTAAAACCGGTAAGTTCATCATGAATGTCATTATTTATTTGGCATGGTAATTAAAAAAAAAAAATCTACATATCGCCGTCTCTTTTAAGTTCCGTTAACTAAATATCCTTAAAGTATGCGAGAAAGCTTTTGTGTTTACTGTTTGGTACCGGTACCGTCAACTATACAGAAACAATTTGAAATCTAACATACCAGTACACAAAACAAACAAAATGTGATCAATAAATTTATTGTTTAGGTCATAAATATTTGTATTCCAATCAGTTTATAACAATAATCATTTTGAATGTACTGTACAGTTTGGCTTCACAAACAAAAACTGAAGTTTTAGAATAAGCCTGGGTTTACACCATTCTATATGTCAAGCAATAAAGTATTTACAGAAACTAAAAAAATGTACAGGTATGGGAGGCATGTAAGGTCATCCAGTCCAATCAAATAGGTGGATTAACTTTTTTTTTTGTTGTCCACTTTAAAGTTGTAGATTTGTTGATGAAGTTACACCACTAAGCAAATAACTACAACAATGAAAGACTGCAACCCATTAAAAAGTCATATCAGATCAATTGATCAAGTCTCTGCTTGTGCCTCTGAATAATTGTCCTAGTCCAAAAGGAAAAAAAAATACTAGTCTACTTCTAGTACCGGTATTGTGTGCTAGAGACAAAATATTGATTGCAACTTCTATCTATGCTATTTAAACACACGAAAATCACATAATCAAATAGTTGTTAATAAAATAGTTCAATTCTCACAAAACTAGACAGCAGAGATCATCTGATATATCTGCCTAATGAATCTTTGCTGGGACAAAAATATTCTTTCAAAATCATGACAATCTTTCATACATTTGGATTCATAAATAAAAACAATGGGTGGGAGGTAACTTGAATGCAATTACCAATGGAACCAACACTAATGTTTGGTTTATACATCTAGGATAAAAAAAAGCTGTAAGCCTAGTAGACTGTTTAGTGAAGTTTAGAGACAGCAAAAATGAATGAAAAGTCATCAACCAAAAAAAAAAAAGGAAAAGGGGGGGGGGCTACTTATCTTAAACAAAAAACTATGCCAAGATGTAATGTAGTCTATAAATAAATACATCTTAATCACAATGAAGAATCTAAAATAAAAATCTTCATTAATCTTGATAAACGCCACACTTTCAGACTTAACACTTGTACACAATTTGAACTTCAGGCAATTTAAAAAAATGTATTGGATAAATAAAATGATGCAGTGCTTCCTATTATTTAAGGAATTGCACAGACTAAAGCCTACCATCTCCAAACAAGACATTGCCTAGTATCAAATGTAACCTAACCATCAGATAAGACAATACTTGTTGGATTTAATTTAAAAAAAAAGGATCACTAAAAGTAAGTCAGATTGAATTAGTTTTATATAGTTTAATAAGTTGAAACTATTTGACATCACAGTCAGTATAAAGAGTACACAGTCTTGTTGACAATAGGTAGCCTAGTTATTATATTCTGTAGCCAGAGGATTAGTATCTCAGTATGTGTACTGATGTACTATTTGTTTTACCTATTCTACTAAAGAGAGGTTGATCAATGTACTAGACAATAACACTTGTAAAGCTCTTGGAAAAAAAAGAAAAACCTCCTTATCATGTTCAGCAGTTGATAACTTGAGCTAAACAACTGGTTGAACCTCTTAGAAAAACCTCCTTTATCATGCTTTTCTTAGAAATTTATTTTATAGAAATCAAGAAGTTTTGGAAGGACTCTACTATTAACATGTTAAATGTTATTATCAATATATAAAATACCGGTACTGGTTATTGATGATCACTAGTTAAAAATGGGTGATTTGCTTACTCCCTACCAATGTAATCCTAACAATTAATTTTTAACACTGACAGTTTTTTAAGAAACTAGATAAAAGGAACAATACAAAAAATAATTCTATAGTTATGGTGAAAAAACGATGTATCTTTTATTGCTGAACATTTTTTTTTAAACTTAAAAACTTTTGTACCAAATAATCTACAATTTATTTAAAGAATAATATCTGAAGATGTATAATTGTAGTCACCATTACTTAGCTACAAATGCACTAGTCCAATGCTAACAAGATTAACAAAATTATATTTATGACCAAATGATTGTACAGAAAAAAAAATAGGGTGCATTTATTTTAACTTTTTAAAAAGGTATCTATAGCATTTCTTGGCTTAAATTGATCATCTGAATTGACTCACTTAACTAGTGGTCTACTGTTGTCATCATCCATACAGTTGGCAGATTTATATTTCTGTACTTCTTGCAAGTATCTGGCCCAGGCATCCAATTTTTCTTGACTAGCTTCGTCCTGTACAGAAAAATCTTCATGTATAAATAAATGTGTTTCACCCACTAGCAAACAAAAAGCACTTGCTTTTTCTTTTAAGGGTGTTCAATTTACAGCACACAATATAAATGGCACTCTTTTAAGATTTTATAACCACATTTTTTAACAAAATCAGAATGGTGCCTTTTCTTTTTAAACTTACCTGTATTGATAAGGTTGTCCCCATGCAACTATAACTGAAAGCTTTATTTCATTGTCAAATATAAACCATAAATGCTTAAAAAAGAAAAAGGAATTTAAAGTTTCCATTTTTTCCCCATGTGGTTAAAAAATATGAATATGTAACCATTACCTCTGCAGGTTCTTGTGGCTTCTTGAGAACAATGCCAGTCTTAAGGGGCTTAGCAAGTCTGCGTTTACCCACCTGTAGAAACAAACTTGACAGTGTCAAACTCAAATTGAGTTTGCGTCACAAATTTTTAAAATTACCTATTTATTTGAGTTGGGTTTATTTAGAATTTAATTCTTTAGAAATATTGCAGGCAGAGATTAAAAAGTTTCAATTTTATTTAAAACTGTATTTATATAATTCAATAAGAAAATAAACTTGACAGTGTCAAACTCAAATTGAGTTTGCATCACAAATTTTAAAAATTACCTATTTATATGAGTTGGGTTTATTTAGAATTTAATTCTTTAGAAATATTGCAGGCAGAGATTAAAAAGTTTCAATTTTCATTTAAAACTGTTTTTATATTTAATAATTCAATAAGAAAATAAATGGATAATTGGCTAATTTAATACTTTCCTCTCATATTGTTTAAATCACTATCCAATGCACAACATATTTAAATAATCACTTAGGAACGTATCAATCTAAATAATGTAACCATATTATAGACAAGGGGTGTGCAAAGTGCATCTGTGAAGGAATTTTATGTCCCCAGTTAAGACATTTCAGTTTTTTTTTTGGGAGGAGGGTTAGATTTTTCTAATGCATTGATATGATATAAGAAATTACAATAAATGGTGGAGTATCTTGTTGCTTCAAGACACAATTATAGACTATGATGAAGAGTGATCTGTGGATATTTCATTATACATTTGATGAACATGGAAAAAGACATTTTGACTTGCACAATGAAAGTTTATCAAAGTGAAAAAAAGATTTTGTGCTGTGTCAGTAAAATGACATACATGTCTACTTTGGCTTTTAAGCACCATGCCTCTCTCAATAGCACATCTGCCCCAATTATGTCCAACCCTAGAATATTAAAGACTTTCTACTTACACCTAACTAAAAAAAAGATAAAACATACTGAATAAATAAATAACTATAATCTACAATATATATATTATATATATATATATATATCCCTGGTATTATATATTAAAATATATTATATATATGTAAATTATACTGGGTGACTTCTAGGCTAGAGTGGGCTCTAAGTGAACAACCTAGATGATCATTCTGAGCTTTAAGAAATAAACATGTCTTTAAAGCTGATCATTACACTTTTCTAGCTATCTAAACCTTTGCTCACCCTTGTGATAGAATTTTATGTTAGAATGAAATCTGATTAAGAGTCAAATTAAAAACAAAACAAAACTTTGTTATAAAATATATATATCAATAAAATCAATAGATATAGCCCATGATAATATTTTATGACAGAGAACTTTAACTTAAAGTTTACAATTAACAAAATACTAGATCTATATTTTTAAATCTATATTTTTACATTTATTTTTAAATTATAAGATGTTAAACTATTATAAATCTTACAGACACCGGAACTGGTATAGACTTATGTGCAGGCATTGGTACACCATCAAGATCTTGTTCGGCATGTGAACTGTGAGCTAACACTGTTTCTTCAAGAGGTGTTGTGGTAAGAGGTGGTAATGAAAGATCTGGACTGAACTGGATAGATGATGACGCTAAAACCAAAGAATTAGGGGTCACTGATGTGGCTTGCTCTGCCATTTTCTTTTTAAACATTTCCATGAAGCTGCCATCATTCTTAAACTGATTTTGTGCCATTACAGGTGGTTGTTTGCTTCTGTTAAAATGAGCATCTCTTATAGATGTCAGTTTTGATCTCCAATCGTGCCCAGTAATTCTTTCATTACCAGTGCGATGAAAATCATCATCTCTCGTATCATCCCTCCTGTAGCCCCTGGATTCATATTTCCGCAGTCTCGATCTACTACTGCTCTCATGTGCAGAGGTAGAATCATCGCTGTCTTCACTACTGTCTCTCTCGTCTCTTCTAGACCTAGATCTACTTCTCGACCTAGAGTTTGTTCTAGATCTGGATCGAGATCTTGATCTAGACCTAGACCTATCTCTGTTCCTTCTTCTCTCTGACGGTGACCTCGATCGAGATCTCGTTCTTCTTCGACTGCGGCTATCTTCACTAGATCTATAAGATCTATCACTATCTCGACTTCTTCGGCGTCTGTCTTCTATAGATCTTCTCCTACCATGGTAATCATCGCGACGTCTTGGTCTGTCAACGTCTTTTAGTTTCATGTCATTATTGTCATCATTCTGATTCTGCCAGTTGCAATCGTCGGCCATTTTTGTTTGCACAATTGTACATTAAATAGAGATGGCGACAGAGTTGCCAACTAGAAATCTAAAACAATTTCAGAACATGCTAGAATATTAAATAGCGCATTTGTGGGCAAATAAACGATCCGCGGATTAAAGCTGACGTCTGTAATGAATTCGGAAATGTCTGGAATGGTTAAGATTAGAATCATAATTGTAATTCTGAAAATTTATTACAAGTAGGCCTCTTTGAGATGAAACTATTGTTGCTATATGTCTTTGCTACACAACATTTGTATTTTGCTATCATTTTTAATTTTTGTTTTATAATGTTTCCGCAAGAAAAAAAAATTTTTTTTTGGTTTCTTAAAAAAAAAAATCAGGCAGTCACATTTTATTTTCATTTCTGCTCAACCGAATAGACATTAATCTAACTTTAACTGCTGTAAAAAGGGGTGGGTGGGTTGTATTTTGATGAAAGTCCCTATTTAATTATTACCACAGTAATAATAATAGGCTTGTCTTCGAATCCGAAGATTAGTGAGGAATACAGTGTTTCCCATGGCTGTGCAGTCCCAGCTGTAACCTACATATTTTGCCACATCCAGGGCAAGCAAAACCATTGTCCGCAGGTGGTCAGTTTAGATTTTCTTTTCGTTGTCTGCGTTTGTCCTCTGTGGCAGATTTTCTATTAGTCCTAAATGTGTATTCCACGGCCTTCGTGAGTGACCTCCACTCGTTCCGACGCCGCATGCAGCCAGGTGCTCTCTTCTATGTCAGCCAAGGAAAGTTGACGCCTAAGCTGGTCTTTGAAGCGTTTCCGTGGGGCGCCTCTGTTACGTCTACCACGTTTTAGCTCACCAAAAAAAAAGACTGCCTTTGGCATACGTTTGTCTCCCATACGGGATACGTGCCCTGCCCAGCGTAGCTGTCGGACCATAAGAAGTCCCTAGATACTGTCCATACAGGCGTTCGCAAGGACATCGCTGTTTGTAGTGCGGTCCTGCAATCGTATGTTCATGATGGAGCGCAAGCATCTGGTGAAAGCGCTCAAGAAGTCTTAGCTGTTTTCTATAAAGTGTCCATGTCTCAGAGCCATATAGAAGGGTTGAGAGAACCACCGCCTGGTAGACATTAATTTTTGTAGGTAGGCGGAGCGATTTGTTCTTCCAAAATTGCGTCCAAAAGCGCTACTGGCCCTGGCCAGACGGTTATCAACTTCCCTTGAAAGTGAGGCGTCATTTGACACTATGCTACCAAGATATGTGAAGTGGTCTACCACGTTAAGGGGCTGTCCGTTTACTGCGATCCTTGGGGCTGAGTGTGTTTCATTGAGTGACTTCTGGAACATGACAGTATGTGTTAAGTATTACACAATTTCCCAAACATTGAAAGTAATTTAGGGAATGGGGCAAAATGTTTAAACTAATCATTCTTTAATGTAGGAGGCTGCATGCGAAATTAAGCCAGTTTGTTGCTGGCTGCAAAATTGTAAAATGTAAAGAAAAATTAAGTAAGGAACGCTATGAGATACGAGTGTCTGTAATTTTAAAAATGATATCATTTCTTTATTAAGGTATTTACTACTCCAACAGAAATGATGTGATAAGTTTCAATTTCAAAGTAGCTTAATTATCATACTTCGAGGTGCAAAAAAAAAGCACATATAGCTCCTCCTTCGTGATCAAAGATGCACATGAGTACATTTCTCATAACCTATGAACTCGAAGAGGACTGTACAGTCAAATCCTCACTTAAAAAAGCCGACAGCATACTGTCATGGGTAGATTTGGTCAGTTGCAGTTAGGCCTAGTGCTTCTTCTCTCAGCTTTTTTTTTGGTTCAGCTCACTTTCACGTTGGACACTCTTCTTGCTTCAAATCTCGAGACTCACTGTTTCATGCCATGTTGAGCGATCGAGAGCTAGTGCTTCCCAGCTGTGAATGTCGATATCACGTACACTTCTTGAAGGAGCTCTTAAGAGTGTCTTTAAATGAAAAAGCACAAATATACAAGAGACAACACATGATTGGTAAGTTATTTATAATTTAAAATTAGAAAAGAAGAGGAAAGATTGGAAAAGGATACAAATATTTCAAATATGAAGTTACTATTTGTAGAGTCATTAAAAAAAAAACAATAAAAAGAAACTACAGGAGCTAGAATTAAATATTTTAAATCTTGTCAAAAACTTTGGTGAAAGCTCACAGCAGCTCTTCCTCCATAGCCATAAGTGTATGGGTCAAAGATACACGTACCCCTTCAAAAATGGGGTGGCACAATTAAAATACAGTGTCGCTAGATTAGCAAATTATTAAGTTAGTGCATAATTCTATATTTCAGTAGCAAAGTTTGCTTTTTTTCCACCAAGTTTGAAGAAAGATAGGCCTAAAACGGAAGAGCTACAGGTAACTCCTTAGTTTTAAATCTACTTTTTACTGTCCAGTCACATTCTCGTCAAATAGAGAGTAGGATATATATAGATCTATATATATATATATATATATATATAGATCTATACATCTTCTAATGAGAACTGATCCAACATCATGAAAATGAGCGTAAGGATAAATCAAGAAAATTGAATCCCGATCAATAACGCGTTAAGAAATGAATAATAAACTACAATTTGTTATTTTCCTACTATTGACATATTAAATTTGATATTATTTACAATATTTATATGGTGACTGCATAAAAATACTATAAATTGGCAACAATGTACTGGAGACAAAAAAAATGGGAAGGGGAGGGGGGAATTGCAGCTCACAGACGCCATAGATCTAGCTAGACATGGTCTAGAATCTAGATCTAGATCTAGATATAGATTCTGCATATATAGAATCTAGGTCTGTGGTCTATCAATATGTATGTTGTGCTTTGAAGGGTGGAGAGGGGGGACTGATGTGTGGGCGACATCGTTCCGACCACAGCTTATGCCCATAGTCGCTTCGCGACTGACGGTGGCCATACCAAATACCATAGAGAGAGAGAAGGGTATTGGTTTACGCATATATCTAGATCTAGTCTATAATGTCTATATATATAGTCTATGGTTTACGTGACTAGATACGCCTGTCTATCTAGATCTATATTATAGTCACTAGATTGTGACTAGATGACTAGTCAAATCTAGATTCTAGTCTTAGTCTTAGTCTACATAGAATGTGTAGACTGACTCTAGACTCTACTATCTAGACCTAACTAGAGTTTAGATGTACCGATAGATGATTAGTAGAACTGTAGATGTCTATATGAATGATCAGTACTGATCTACTACATATTTACAGTTACGACTTTGAATTTGATTTTAACTAGATCTTGATCTAGCATAGATCTAATATATTATATCGAAATATATGAAATATTAATAAGAAACGCTCCCTTAATAATTAATAATCCTTTCCTTTTTTTTTTAAAGTCTTAAGTCTTAAAATGATCTAGATTTCTACAACACAAATGAATTGGTACTTAATATGTGAAACCATGGAAAACTATGGTGAAACATTAAAAAAAAAAGTTCTTGGCTATGACTATAGTAGATCTATAACGACTATGTCAATCAATGTGTTCTATTGAAGGACAGCACTTAAACAAAATCAGCACAAATAAAATGCCTTTCCTAGCAAATTAGTAGCATAGAGTATGATAGAGCTTTGTCACTTGCACCAACTCATTATGATTATGGGCATGGCCCTGGGGATCATCATTATCTCAGATTATATGGATTCTTTATATATTTTCTACCTGTTGAAGTTCCACACTTTTAACTTGTGGCTTCTTTCTATTATTCGCTTTTTTAGAATATAAAATAGACTTCTAAGTCTAAGGTTCAATTATATGGCATACAATAATATGGAAATAAGTGAATAACATTACATGCATTTAATAGGATTGTGTTATAGGGTCCTTTAACATTTGTTCCGAATAAGTAGCAGGTCCTATTAACTGCTAATTTAACTGGATTTGTATGTATTAATCAAGTAAAAATCACATTATTCCAATTTTTTTTATTAGACTTTAGCGACAAGACAGATTAATAAATTTTTCAACAACGCAAGTATAGACTGCTACCTTTTTATGACAGAACGGAAAAATTTCCCATTGTTCTATTGAAATAGTAAAAGTAAAGTGTCCCTTTCAGACCTTGCCATCTATGGGGCAGATGATGTTCAGGTCATCTGTTTCTTTGGCCAACGGTTAACGAGCAGGGTGTTATGTGGCTAGCACAACAACCAACCGCCTTTACTTCTCCAACTAAAGTCAAGTACTTATTAGAGTTTGGTGGACTCAGGGGCACCCTAAAAATCCCGAAATTCGAAATCCCAGCCTTCACCAGAATTTGAACCCAGAACCTCAGGTTCAGAAGCCAAGCGCTTAACCATTCGACCACCGCGCCCCGTCTATTGACATCATTTGTGTAAAAAACTACTGCCTCGTTTGACCTGCAATCTTACTATTAAAACATCTGTGTGGTACATGTCAGGATAATGAATTCTTGAAGCTCAGAAATACAGAAAACTTCTTTGGCCCTTGACACCACTGCTGCATTTTGCAGACCCCTATCCAAGAGGATTACGAACTTAAAATTTTTGGTTAGGGTAATGCTGTCCAAAATTTTAGCTCACTGTATTATGGTGCAACAAAAAGAAAAAATAAACTATATTATTCATTGAAAATTTAAAGGAGACATCACTGAATGTCAGGCTCAGCCCAAGGTAGCTTTAATAAATGGATTTCTTATTGTACTTTCTATAACTAAGCCAAAGGGTAAAATAAATAAGATAAAACACATTACCATAAAAAATTAAAATTAATTTTAAATTTCTAAAGTTAATCAGCCCTAGAATAATCTCATCTCATTTGTCCCTTGACTTTCAATGAAGGGGTGCTAATACAGTTGTCAGTTCGTGTACAACCATATCCCTCCACTTTTCACAATCAGCAGTTGTTCTTAGCAGGATATAAGTGTCATAGAAATAATAGAGATATTATAAAACTTTGTCAAAAAACAGGGTAGAATCTTTTCTACACAATAGAATAGTTTAAAGTAAGTTTTTCTAAGGTCATAGTTGTTATTTAAGCATATATACTTTCTCATTTTGCTTTAAGTTAAACATTGACACTGAATAAAAACTATTTTGTTTCATTTTAAAATCAATAGACTTACTTATAGATATTTAAATCATTTGGCTTAGATTCATCTTCAAACTATAGTCTTCACATTGAATCTATACTATGGAAGAGTTACCTTCCTTATTTCAACTGACACTAAAATTTATCGGAAGTCATCTAACACTTGTTGATTCTCTGGTTGGGTTCCCAGAGAGTATTGGCCAACAAATATTTCAATGCTCTTCTAAACAAGAACAATTTTCACAACTAGGAAAGGACTTAGAATGCAGAAGAAAGTTGAAGGTAAAATATCAAGCAATAAAATGTTGGCATATCATTTCTTATTTTGTGATCTGAATGAGGGTTATAAAATAACTAATCTAAGACTTTTGTTTGCAAATTTGAGTGAATTGTCAAGTTGAAAAAAAATTCATCTTTTTTAAAAAAAAGATTTTTATGTATGATAATTTGTATAATGTGGTTGTCAGTAATGTTGTGTTTTAATTGTTTATGAAGCTCTACTGACTTTGCAAACATTTTAAAATTGAGTTTGATTTTTTCTCTTTAGATTTTCTTTGAAGCCTACAGCAGTGAA
Source organism: Biomphalaria straminea (assembly GCA_021533235.1). Lineage (NCBI taxonomy): Eukaryota > Metazoa > Mollusca > Gastropoda > Planorbidae > Biomphalaria > Biomphalaria straminea. The sequence continues at coordinate 17,196,557 of JADKLZ010000130.1, forward strand.
GGTATTCTTGATGGCCTGTCACTTCATGGAAATCCTTTGTTCCTAAATGATGTTATAGATGACTGCTTGTGGTTATTTGATGGTCTGGTTGACCTAGACCTTTCATTTTGTAATCTTGGAGACAATCATGATGCTTTGTTACTACTGACAAGTAGATCAAGGTAAGCTTAATACATGTCTCAATCTTTCAAGTCTTAGTCTAATGAATTTATTGTCAGTTTGTCTACAGCTGTAGATCACAAGTAGATCAAGGTGAGCTTAATACATGTCTCTATCTTTCATGTCTTAGTCTAATGAATTTATTGTCAGTTTGTCTACAGCTGTAGATCACAAGTAGATCAAGGTGAGCTTAATACATGTCTCAATCTTTCAAGTCTTAGTCTAATGAATTTATTGTCAGTTTGTCTACAGCTGTAGAAATTATTAAAAAAAAAAATGTCTGTGAAATATATTTAATTCTTTTTGTTTAATCAATACTGTCAGGCCCTTTATCTCACTCTTCATAAAGTCAAAAAACAAGTGAATGGTACTTTTGCAATCACCCTTCAGTTTTTATCAAACAGCTTTAGTTTAAACAGTATTAACATCATGTTCAATACATTTCACTCTTAGTAATCCATCACTTTTATTCCTACTCACTCAGTAATCTGATGCGGTGCCATTGTATACATCAGCTGCTCATACTTACCATTGTTGATATTTATTGATATGCATTCAAGAAAAAGACAGATCGATTGTGTAGCAAAAAACAAAAAGACTTACTGATTTTTTGAATACACATGCATAAATTCATTTAATGTTTGTAAAATGTTCCTTCGGTGTTGAAGTAAATCAACATCCAAGCCCAAACCTCCTTTAGGACAATTGGGAATGACAGTTGCCAGTGTATGAAAAGGGGCCATCGAGACTACCGAATGACAGTCCAGCATACATATCACACGACCAGGCAACGATCCTGCTGTATATTGTAGTACCACACCTGGTCTCATAAATGTCGAACCATCGAGAGTCAACTGTACTAGCAATTATTATTTACCAAAATATCTGCTTTTATCTATTAATGTCTTGTTCCTTCCTGAACAGATTGCAGAGTTTATCTCTGTGTAGTAACTGTCTTACAGACGAAGGCATACGGAAACTAACAATTCAAAATAGGATGTTTAAACACAAATCTTCACTTGTCTATTTAGATTTATCAGGTAATTATTGCTGGCTAGACAAGCTTGAAACATTTTATGATTTTAAAAAAATATTTGATTGATAAACTACCAATATTAAAATCATTTCTTTATTTTGTTTAGACAATAAGGTGTCAGACAAATGTGTTGGCCATTTAACATGTTTGGAGAATCTAAAGGTGGTCAACGTTTTCAAAACTGGTATTTCACTAAAAGTAAGTTTCATTGTCTATGTATTTGATTTAAAGTAGCAGTCTCCAATTTAAAAGCAAGTATATATTTTGTATAGTTTAATTAATCGTGTGACCTAAATCAGCCAGAAAAAATAATGACTTAGCAGAGTTTAACTCTTTCTCTCCTAACTGACGATACCAACGTTGATTCCACCAGAATGTGATAAATAATTACGGAGAGAAAGAGTTAAGTCATTAATTAACATGCATGAGAGATTAACACATGGTTAGACCTAATTGTCTTCTTTTGCTTTTTGAAGGAATATTTAATTTATAAGATAAATATTTGAGTGCACTTGAAGTAATTCCATTGTTAAGTTTGTTAAACAAGGTGACTCCTTGTTGGATGCAGGAATCTCGCTACATTTACAATTCAAAATGCACTTCTTCATTATGTCTTGAACCTGGGACCTTTAGCTTAACTTCTAAACACTGTATCAGTATCACAGTCTCATAATTATTTTAAATAATCTGTAATAATTTTTGTAAATTATTTAACATATATTGCTCATAAATTGAAATTCTGATATTAATTTTCATTAAATGTGCTATGCATTTAAAAGAGAGTTTATGTATTTTGGCATCTTTAGCTTCTTTATCAGAGATTTACTTAATTACTGTATATTTCTATTATTTGAATTATTGTGTTAGTGTCTTGTCCATTTTTTTTTATATTTAGACCAATAATACAGTTTGGTCTCTTTGGGACTCTGTGAATCCATGCAGCTGTATCCAATCTTTGATGAAATTCACCACATCCGGATGGGCTTGTGATGTCATCAATATTTGGAAATCACAATACGAAATAATCAGAGATAAGAATTTTGTTGATGTGGCCAAACTTAACGTATCTGATGCAGTCACTTGTGGCTTTTGTGAGTTATCTCATTTGCAGCTTCATTTTGCACAAAACATTTTAATCTCTTTTTTTTTTGTTTGTACCAGTTGGTTTGTCTCAGAAAATTTTTTTTTTCAGTTATAGCAAGTTGACCTGTAAATTCAAAATGGTTTTCTGCCATTTGTTTCTTTTTTTTTTTGTCATTGAAAAAAAAATTTCTTCCTTCTTTTTATTATACATTTTTAATATTGTACTTTTTTAATATTAATTGTACTTGCTTTCACCTCCAATCATACACATATAAGACTTTTAAAACATTTCTCTATATGATGGTCATTTTAGAGGCAGCCATCTGATGATGTTAGTGTTAAAAAGTGACAGCATTTCTTTTCCACCTTACATGCTCAACAGTTTTTAACTTTTCATTTTTTGCAGATAAAAGAACAAAAATCACCAATAGATCGTCTACATCCAGGTCATCAGATGTTGAGTTTCATTTTATGATCCACAACACATTCACTTGTCCACACAGACGCCAGAAGCCAGAGACTAGTGTTACAGCTGCCCTTCACCATCTCACAAGAAGTAAAGCCTCAAAGTCACCAAGTGTCCATGCAGAAAGGGTCTGCTCAGATTTAGACATAGACTCTCTTCTTCTTCAATACTCACAGTCGCCGCCAAAAAAGAAAGACTCACTTCTTCAGTACTCAAAGTCGCCACCCAAAAAGAAAGACTCTCTTCTTCAATACTCAAAGTCGCCACCCAAAAAGAAACAAAAACTAAGTTTGTCTCTGAATATTTTAGATTCATACTTTTCCTGAGATAATCCTAGTTTTTATTCTGTTGTGAGATCGACCTGGTAATTTGGACATGAAAGCTTTATCCTAATAATCCAGTACTGAGCCACTGGTCAATAAAAGCCATAGCTTGAATTCTCTACATAATCTGTGATGGATGTAGCTCCAGTATTGAGGTGAACGAAAGCTATTGTCCTTAACTTTAAAGTCATTTTGCCATGACAGGCACTTGGCCAAGAAAGGAACATTTTGAACCTTAATTTTGTTAAGGTTTTTTTTTTTTTGGTACAGAGAGCATGGCATAACCTAGTTGATGCACCATATGCTATAATTCCAATAATATTGTTTATAGCATGCTGTAAGCTCTACAGGATACATATCCACTCTAGGTATTGGCAGACTTTGCCAAATAAAGCATTATTTTAATCAAGATACAAAAAATTCAAGGCTAAATATTTCAGGCAACTATTTACTGAGATTTACTTCTTGTCTTTCACTCTTAAGTGCACTAACATGTTATTAAAGATTTATTCATTCTAATTTATCACCTAGGGGAATAACTTCTACTAATACATAGTCTTTTTTTTTTGGCCTGTATTTGAAGGGTCTCTTCTTTATTTATTTTTTCTTTATCTCCTGTAATAAAATTTTTTTTCAAGTATTTTGTTTCCCTTAAAACTTTATATTTGTAACCTTTTAAAGTTTTTCACCAACCAGTTCTATTTTGGAGCTGGATATTTCAATTCATGTTAGGTATATATATTTTCCTAGGTACATTTAATAAGCTCATTGCTCCTCACTTATAGAAATATACATGTCATATTTTTGCAGGATCTTGTGAGTGTATATTTGATCATCATGTCTTTCTCTCTTTTAATTTTTCTTATTTGAATGGAATCTATACACTTACAAATGTTTTGAGTGGAGAAAGTTGGCAATAGTTTGAAATGTGTTTTTTTGTTTCTTCTTTAATTATCTGGTAAATGTCTAACACATTTAAGTTTCAGAATGTTAGCTTGTAAAGCTATTTAAAAAATGTAAAATGTCCTTTTGGTTATAAAAGAAAGAAGGTCTTCCATGAATAACTTTATTTTATAGTGTATCTTAACTTAACAAAGACTTCAAATTTTAGAATAAGCACTTTTGTAATACCGGTATTGTATGAAATCTGATTAGACTTGAAAGTTTCTCGGACAATAAAAAAATGCATTCCATTCAATATTTATTTTATTTATATTGCATCTATTTGGCATTTTCATAGTAACAATTTATGACAGATATATGCTATTTGTTTACACTTTGATTTCTAAGATCCTTTTTATGACTTTGCCTTTGATATGATAATGTGTAATATATAAATTATTTGTAAGATATTTGAAACGATTTGTTATATTTTTCCATTCAGTAATGTCTAATAAATAAATTATTTGTAAGATAGTTGAAAGGATTTGTTTTCCAATCAGTTTTACAGTCTTTCTTTTGATTAGTTAATTAGAATTTTGCTTATCAATTGCTTGTACAAGGGGCATAACTACTACTAATACTACTTCACACTCAGATGATCTGAGGATTGCCTCCTTCTTGTGCTGTTCAGTTAGAAGCTGTGTAGGATTGATTTCAAAGCAGTCAAGTTCAATACCATGAGATCGGTCTGTTTTTTGAAACAAACAATTGAAGAAAAACAATATTGAATTCTCATGGTGAAAAACCAAACGATACGACTTGACGTCTTATTTTGGAGTAATTTAACAGATCTATTTGCACGGGCATCAAAAGTATGCATTCATGCAGTAGGGAGTCCAAGTCATTTGAATTGAGTTAAACATGAGTTAAAGGAATTGAGTTTCAATTAAAAGAAGTTACAACGATCTAAGCTATTGCTGAATTCCCAACTTCTTCACAATTGTCCTGAGATCTGGAAAGACCCAAGCAGACGTACATCTCTATTATCGATTTATTGTAACACAAGACGCTTAGGTTAGAAGTGAGGTCAAAGGCCGAGAAAACTGGGGAAATTCCCCCATTTTCATTCTACGTCAGCTACAAAAAAAAAAGAAAACCGACCCCTTGAACGGCGCCAGCATCCTTGTAGACACCCCAACAGGAATGCTATTTTGTTTACTTATACAGGCCGAATCATCTCCTGTAACAAACGTTTCCCCCCGAGCACCATTGCAAGAGAAGTTATCCCAACAGAATGTCGAGTCTCTATGTCGTAATCATCAGTTCTAAATCTGTAAGTAGCACTCCGGTAGGCCTACTGCCCTCACTACCTCAGACATACCTCCACATCCAACTGAATAAATGCTGTCACGCCCTTTTGTTGTCCAACATAGTTATGTTAATGATAAACACACACAACATCTCATGTCCACTCTTGTCATGTTTACCCCGCTGCAAAGGATTGATTAATTACACATCTCTGCCATCTGTTTGACCGTCACTTGTTGCATGGCCAGGCACTATTTGTAAACTTCTGCCCGGGCAAACAGCAACTTTAACTGTCATGTTTTCACTAAGCAGACATGTTTGTTTTTTTAATTCAAGGAATCATAAAGGATCATGGAATTAGTTAAGCCTCGTTTCCAGAATGCGATGCACAAAGAAAAACGTTACATGACCGACAAGCACAAGAACTAGTTGAGAAAACTTTACAGGAACCAGTTGAGAAAAATCTAAAGGAACCAGTTGAGAAAACTTTA
>JADKLZ010000130.1:17238448-17249584 GCA_021533235.1 Biomphalaria straminea
GTCCAGCCTGTGACGTGGTGCTGTCCAGCCTGTGACGTGGTGATGTCCAGCCTGTGACGTGGTGATGTCCAGCCTGGAGAGAGAGAAGAGAGTAAAAGAGAGAGAGAGAGAAGAAAGAGAGGTGAAGAGTGTACATGAACAAGGCGAGATCTATAGAGACATCAAAAGTTAGCATCAAATTTATATCCGAACTGCTAGTAAGTAGGCTACCGAGGTTCAAACATGTCCACGAGTACAAATTGATACTACAGAACTTTGTGGAAGATAGACTGTTCAGTATTTAATATCGGTTGCTTAATTTCCTTTACTTGTAAGTTTAAGCTTTAAGGATATAGGTTTACTTTATATATTTTCACTGTTTTTTTTATGGTCATATCTTCAATGTAAATATTTTTGTTTTTTTATCGCTTATCATCTTCGTACATATTATAGAGTTTTCTAGATATAACACTCGGTTATAGTTAGCAGTGTAGGCCTTCATTGCAATAGAAAAGGGGAGGCAACTGAAGGTCGCGTGTTTTGAAGCCACGTTTGTCATGTCAGTAAACAGGTTAACAATTTGTACTGTTGAGTTTTGCTGGGTTTATTTCATTTCGGTTCACGAGAGAACAAGGGAGGTAAACAGAGCAGTCAAGAAATGTGTCAACAAGTAAATAGTGGATTATATTTTAAGGTCATCCAGTGAGAACGAGACAGAACAGTAGCACCACATCTGAGTGACCGAGGGGGGGGGGAAGGTCAAAAATACTTAAAGGACAACTTTTTTTTAAAATCGTAAATATATTTGTTTGTAACAACATAATCGTATACATATATACATTATTTCCATTATGCACGTCAGTTTAAAAGAAATCTAACAAGAGCAAAATTATAACAAAATACAAAAAATACTATTTAAAAAAAAGTAATGCTCTGATTAAGTAATTGTATCAATTAGTTTGGATCAGTCATGTGATTAAATATGTAATAGAACTAGACTAAAAAATAAAAATCTATGCGAATAGATATCATTTTTAGCAATTGTTTTTGTCAAATGTCATGCTATGGTCCTATCACTTGTCTAGACTAGATATCATTTTTAGCAATTGTTTTTGTCAAATGTCATGCTATGGTCCTATCACTTGTCTAGACTAGATATCATTTTTAGCAATTGTTTTTGTCAAATGTCATGCTATGGTCCTATCACTTGTCTAGACTAGTTGGGTAGGGGGAGGGGCAAAGAAGGGAGAAACAGTGTTAATGCTACCATGATCGCTTTTTAAATTCCTTTTTTTAAAAGTTTTGTAAGACTTTAATTTTAACTAGCGTGCTCACTAACCACTTTGCCAGCGAAGTGCTGATGAAACCAGAATGTTTTAGAGCTATTTAGTATTAGTTTCTAGCTTTTAAGCGACGTCTCTCTACACAAAGTATACAGAGGACAATTTCAACTTATACCACTACATCTGACAAGTACATTTTCTTTCCCTTGTTCGATACCAAACAAAATGATTAATTACCAATAGTTAATTAACTAATGGGTTCACTTTTTCTTTATTGATTTTTTTTCAAGTACAAGAAATAATCATGCAAAAATTCAACTTGATTCGAGTATGGGAGAAATAACGTGTACAAACGTTTTATCAGAAAGACAGAGTGAATTGATTTAAGTTTTGTCAAAAAAAAGGGGGGGAATAGCGACGACTTCTATTCAAAACAATAAGCATGAATTAGTGCATTAGCATTGTCGGTTGTTTTACATACAAGAAACGTTGATAATCAAATGAACACAAAGGCGGAGATACGGTGCAGATCTATAAGTATTGGCCTATGTATGCCTATTATACTGTAATGTAATAGCTGGTGGCTCAGCGCGCCATCTATCCATGTGTGTTGTGTTTGAATCCTGGTAGAGTTAATTAGTCGTTGTTGTTACTTAGAAATGTAGATCTAGACAAGGTTTGACAAAACTTTATCCTCCTCCTAATGATAACTTTTTTTTTTTTTGCCAAGGAAAATTAAACGTTACGTCGTTGTCATGGCTACATACACCCACACAAACTATTTCGATTTGTGAAAGTAACTTCCCCTGCTCTTGAAAGGCGCACTGCTTTAGTTCATAAAACGTAGTCTACATTTCCTTGATCTATGCTCGTCAATGCAATGGCATAGAGCTGTGTTTTCAAAAATTTTACTCTGACACTTCTCACATTCCCAGAATTCAGCGGAACACTTCGACACTCTAATGCTCTAGTATTTCAACCACAAAGTATTTAGCTGAATTGGAAACTCCTCAAGTTAAAGAACGCCTATTGGAAATGTTCACGATCAACTGAGATCATCAAGGTCAAGGACGTTCAATTGAGATTCCCTGCTGCCAACTAAATAAAAAGGATGGACGTGTAACATTCGTATCAAATGACCGTTAGGACCGCTAGTTGCCCATTTCTCTAGAGTGACAGCCATCTACGTAGTGAAATTATTTTGTCTTAGAAATAGAAGAGCTTAGAATACACATAGACGTACACTGTTCGGGATTAACTTCCATCACAAATTCTTCCCACAAATGTCGCAGTACGGCCACGCCAATGACGGACAAAGTGTGCATCAAGTTGTGACCTATCAATAGTTTCACTTCCGGGTGACATACCTTAATCCCTCCACCTCTCTATACTTTCCCTTCCCCTGAATATACTTAGGCCAGTGCAAGAATTTTGTTTTTCCAGGATGTGACACACTTGAACCCGCCGGCAAGATTAATGGTTAGATAGACGCCAACAGTTAGCCGCATGGTGACGGGTTTAAAGTTATAGTTTTTGTCTCGTTTCGGTTAAAGTAAACAAATAAAAAGGCTCAAGATTTAGATTTATTCTTAATGTAATACAAATCTGTCACTAGTTGTATTTAAACCTATTTAACTAAATGGGATATTTGACAAGACTCTCTACATTCTGGAGCATCTCACGATGTCATGCTCAAGGACAGTATAGATCTCGATGTAAATACAAACTTGAAGTACCGGCAATCACCAGCTTTGAAGGGGGAAGGAAGGGTCTTATTAGCGCACAAGTCTTTCTTAGAAATCTCAGGCAACCTGTTCCATGTTGCAAAGGCACTAGGGAAGAAGGGAAGAAGGAGCTATTGTTCGGATTTGTCCTAGCGTATGAAATAAGAGATGTGCCTCTTTGCCTTGGGCTATTTAACTCGCTTTTATTGTTTTGTTTCTTTGTGTTTTATGAATTACTGCTATTTAAGTTATTCATCCCAGAATGTTATAAATTAAACAATAGATATAGATAATGCTCAGTTTATTGCCAACATGCTAATTTGGCTATTTTTAAAGTAGTATTTCTTCGTCTACCGTTAATATGAATTATATTCAGAACAGACCACAGGGTCTGTTTGCTCGTTTGTTTAAGTACGTTCCCATTTCAGATCATGTGATCTATAAGGAAGATGATGTTTCTATGGTCCAGTGTTAACTTCATGTGGCCAGCACAACGACCAACCGCCTTTACTTTTAATGTCAGGTACCCATTAGAGCTGGGTGGACTCAGAGGCGCCCTAAAGATCCCGAAATTAAACATTACAGTCTTCACCAGGATTCGAACCGTATCCTTCTGTTCACAAGCCAATCGCTTTACCAATCAGCCTCCGCTCATTTATTTATGATACATTAATTTAGCGTGAATTTTATCCATCATCAATAATTTGGCTATTCTGTGCCATTTTGTTTTGTTCCAGGTCTATTTCACTTGTTCTATCTGCAGCCTACAGGATATCTCTTTCCTTTATTAAAGTAGCAGACGACATTATAATTGTCTGCCGCTTCTCTAAAGATGAAGTTACGTTTAGAAACTATTTATGGAGGGAGTTATTATTGTTAAAAATCCCATACTCTTAAGCGAGCAATTCTTGTATATATATACACTCAAAATTTCAAGGTATGTGTGTATAGGTTAAATGAGAAAAAATTCTCAATTCATTGACCACAAGGGGAAAACTCGAGGTTGACCTTTATATCGGTTTGAAAATATTTCATTATCGAATAGTTAATTTTGGCTAGAATGTTTTATGAATGAGCAGTGCACTAAAACATTTGTTTGCAAACATAAACAAGTTTTAATGAATCAAAAGACCTGATTTAACATCTGATTGTAATTCAGTTTATTATGGAACTATGGAAGAAAAGTAATTCAATTAAATTTGCAAATATACGATTAGTTATTGTGTTTTAAGAGCTTGATAAATTGTTTACACTTTAATTGCTTAGAGCCATGTAGGTAGCTTTGACATTGTTGTCATTTCGCTGGTGAATTATTACAATGTGTTCAAGCTTCCAAGTCTACTGTACCATACCAAACAAAGGAAATGTTCACGTCACAGCTTCTCAACGCCTAACTTGCCCACACTGAACAACATGCCCAGCTTGCAGTCAACTAATTTGCGTGATCGGCGTAACAGAGATGCCTCACGGAAACGCGTCTTTCAAATACTAACGCAATGTCTTTAAGTCAATTAAAAAAAAAACAAGTGCCATTTTAGTAATTAAACTTTGTTACAACATGTATGTTTTACCCAATAACGTCGACATTTTGCATCACTTAATGTTTCGTACTAAAGCCATAATGAATATACTAATTCTTCTTCTCCTTATATAATACAGACGTTACTTCAAAAAAAAAATTATTACAATATTAAATGTATGAACGTAACTATTTTAGAAGTTAGACTACACATATTTTCTTCCAATCCAATAATAGTGCAATAGTTAGACTACACATATTTTCTTCCAATCCAATAATAGGGCAATAGTTAGACTACACATATTTTCTTCCAATCCAATAATAGGGCAATAGTTAGACGCAAAAGATACAATGTAAAACAACACAACGTGAGCTGTTTTTTTTTTCCACACTGTTGGAGGACCTAAGAGACTTTCTATTCTAACCGCCATGTACTTTTACACTGAGAACTAACAGAACACAAAGCAACTTTTCAGATTGGTAGTCTTTACCCGATCATTCATTCTCGTCATTACAAAAATATTCCCAAAATGACTTTCCTTAAGACATTATTCAACCGAGCGAGGCTCGGTCACCTGTTATTAAAATGTGAATAATGGATTTACCCTGGCTGTACCACGTGACCGAGCCATTATGGTATAACAGTGAAGACAAACAAATTGACAATATTTATGTAGGATTATTTGTGTTACGTTCTTCGTAGTTCAATCTAAAATTAAATTTAGCCAAGGAATGCAGTTCAATTGTACAGCAAGTAAATATTTAAATAACTTGTACTACACACATTTGCGTGTTGCCTTCTAATTCGTGTGATAGTTTAAAAGGTTATGTTAGTACATTATTCTATCAATATTCCGTTTTTCTTGTTTTTGAAAATCCTAATGCTCTCTTGTAGTTCGGTTTGTTTATTTAGTTTGCTTTAAATAAGTGCCTTGGGCTATGTTAAAACTGAAACAAAACGTTTCTATGACACAATTAAACAATATCAGCAAGCTTCCTTAATGAAAATACAAACATTTCAAAGATAAACGCGTATTATTCATCAAATCGTAAAATAAGAACTATTGTGATTTATATGTAATCACATTTTTAGCAAATGTTTTGAATTTCATGTTTATACAAGACTTGTTTCGTAGTAATTTCGTACCTCCACACGAACTTCAGTTATTTCCCTTCGAGGATCAATCATTACTGACGGCTAGAATTACCCGCCCTTGCCCTTCTACTAGGGCAGTTTATTTCCTTGTTAACATTCTTTTCTTTTTACAGACTGAAAGTCTGCGGTTATTCAATCCAAAATGATCTTATACCCAAGAAATAAAACATACATGATATATATAAGTAATAATTCAGTTATTTAGAAAATTAATTTCAAAGAATTTGTTTTCATTTTGAAGATTACTATAAGGCAGATACTTAATATCAGCTCATTTTCAGATAAATATTACAAATGATAGTATGTTCCTCTCTTATTATATTATTCTATTATTCCTAAAACATGTCTCCCTCCCTCCCCTCTCGTAGCCTTGGCCCAGTTTGGTTACAAAGTCCGGTTAAAACCATGTTCAATTTTTTGATGACCATCTGTCTGTCCTACAAATCAACCAATGCATAAAATCCAATTCTCTCTCCAGACCATGTGTTCATGGGACCTGTGTTTTCGCTGGTGAGAAACAATTCTGTCTGTGTTCGTTGGGGTTCAAAGGTGAGATGTGCGATGTCCCTGGCTACGACATCAACGCTTGGATCAACCTGGCCAAGATTATTACAGCTCACACCCCAGCTTTGGGAACAGGTGTCCTGGTAAGATCTGCAGAGACTGACACTTCTATTTGACTATTACTTACATGTCTTCAATAATGATCAAGTTGAACTTACACTAGCACCTTTTCATTCACCTCTAGTATTAAACTAACAATCCATCCAGTGGAGGATGGCAAAGGTTTGAACCCGGCATAATCGAGGGGACATTCCACAGCGCAAACCACACGAGCAGGCATCCAGTTTTAACAAATATATACAAACGTATCCCATTTGTATCGCCATCACAAAACAACAACAACAAAAAAGTTTAATACAAATATTTCAAATACAACAAGCACTATTGAATATTCAATTTGATCATCACCTACACTGTGTTCACAATACAGGCAAGGTTGTGTTCCTCTTGAAACCTATTGTCACATATGCCATTATAGATTTATGTATATATTTCACATGTAAAAGAGTATTTGTAAATGGAAATATAAACCCTCGACATAGGTCTCGGGAATTAATTAACATGACTAGATACGTGTTGTGACTCCAGGTTTTCCCAGTGATGTTTGAACTTTGAACTTTGAATTCTATTGGTTGATTTAAAAATAAAGACATTTTAGTTAGCGCCAGAGATTTGGCGAGGCACGTGACAGGAGAACATTCGCCCAGCAGTCGATGAAATAACTAGGTAGGAACAAGCGCCGCGCAAGTTACTTTGCCTCATTGTGGCGCCGGCGTGGAAACGGCTCACTAGGGGAGGTGAGTTAGGCGAAAAAGTAACAAATAGGACTCCCGTGGGGGTGCCTACGGGAAAGACGAGAGTCTGCCCATTGCACTGCGCGGAGTTGTAAGAGAGCTCCCACAAACCGTCAACAAATCCATGCGCTGTTCCCCAAGGGATCGTCTCAGTAATGGCGAATTCTCCCCACAGATAGCTAGGTATAGTGAAGGAAAATGGTGGGGGCCCCCGGTACATTTGGCCTTCGGCCATGATCTCTAGTCCATGCGTCGGAGTGTCATTAGTATCGGAAATAGCAATGCCCTATAATCATTGACTCGGGTCCCTACCAGACAGGCCTGTTGCCCGCAGGTTTGTTTTTTTTTACTGTTTGATCTTTTGTTCTCGGATGGGAGTCAGACAGGTTTTTTTTCAAACTTAGTGCTCGAAGAGCCTTCGGCTCAGCACTTATGACTATCCAGCGGTAGGAACAAGACGTGTTGATAGGAGCTCTGTTTAAATGTATTTGTATTATGATTTCACTTCATTGATCTATCATTGTACATATTTGTACTTACGTTCCATATGATTAAAGTTTCTTGAGTTTATTCTACAAGAGGTATTCTTTTATTGTGAATCCTAGATCTACATCTATTAAGTTACTTCAATATAAGATTACATCAACCACGTGTTCAAGATAGAAAGATTCCCCGGCAATGTCACACTCATCCACTCATCATCAACACCATCGTGACACCTATCCATCAACTCCCATAACATCACATATTAAATATATGCAGACACATAAGCACATTTTTTAAAGGTGGTATTGTATTGTGCAGTATATGGTCGAAAAACAATAGGCAACATTACAAGTCAGAGTTCACATTCATCTTCGTGCTTAAAATAGGCGCAAAGAGCTTCTGGTTTGCATATTATGCAAATACTTACACATCATTTTTAAAACAAGTTGAAAAAGGGTGATATTGTTATTTCAAGCGCTGCATAAAATCACAAATTAAATTATACACATTCACACAAGTTAGTTTAGTTTTTTTGGTTTGTTTTGTATGAATTCGGCATTGCAGACGTGATAGCTCACAGAGTAACAAGTGAGGGTCACGCCCAATTTGGGCACTTCCTTAAAGTTATTATCAGGGCAATTAGGGATAGTGCCTACGAAAACATTCTGGTCAGCAGCATAGAACAGAACATCACAATCTGGGGGGTAAGACAAGTCCTGGAACTCAAGCTCGTTAAAGTCTGCATTCTCCAGCTCTTTAGGATGGTAAGTCTTGTGCCCCAAGAGATTCAGCTTCTGCACGTGAATGACGCCATTGTGATCCTCATCGACGATCTAAAGCTTTTGGTTGACTATCTTCCCGTCAGTTGCGGTCTCGTAGTAAAATGTTAATTTATCGGGAAACGCCTCGAGGCAGACAGGCTTCCACAAGTGAGACGACTAGCCGTGGTCAGACTCGCCATTGTAGACGTCATGACTAACTAAGTAGCCGCTGAGTACGGTCAAGAAGCGGTAGAGATTTCTGGAAGGTTAGATAAGATAAAGATATCAGACCCACACATTGGGAGTCTATCTTTCTAAATGTATATTCTTGTAGTCTCCCTTGGGACGAGGCGTTGGCGTTGTCATAGTTTTTCATTCATTTTGTTTTAAATTTGTAGTGGTGTGACTTCATTATTTTGAGACGGTTGATGGATCGGTAGTTTGTATATTCTTGTAATCTCTCTTAGGATGAGGCGCTGGTGTTATTGAGTTTCTTCGTCATTTTTTAATTTAGTAGTGGCGTGAGTTCACCGAACAACAGAATGTCAATGTTTTACAGCTCTGACTTCCGGTAACCGTAGCTCTAGTACATGAACCTACTACTGAATGGGGTTTCGTTCAGGAATGACAAGATGAGAATATGTATTGATCCAAAAGATCTCAGTAAGGCACTCAGACGGGACCATCACTCGTTGAAAACTTGGGAATCAAATCAGCGCCAGAAAAAATTACCAAAGGATTATGGATGCAGTGTTTCTAGGTATTGAAGGAGCGTATTTCATCCTGTACTACATTATAGTAGGTGGTAGAGACATTGAGTGACGTGATAGCATTTTGAAACAACTCATGCTACAAGCAGAAGTGTAAAATATCTAGCTGAATTTGACAAGTGTAAGATAAGGCTAAGCACTTTATATGAGTCATATCTTTCCAGAGAAACTCTAGAACAAGACCGAGCATAAATAAAAACTATTGTTGACATGCTTCGATTAGCGGAATACAACCTAAAGTTGAAGTATGACCAATGCAAGACAAAGGCAAAGCAGAGTATCTTATAAGGGTCATATCTCGTCATAGAAAGGTTAAAACCAGATCCAGCAAAGATAATTTAAAAGATGAAAAAGAATTTGAATGTAATCATGAATAAAAAAGAGGAGTTTCGAAGAGTTGAAACATCTTTGTACAAAATCTCCAGTTTTGGCATATTATGATGCCAACAAGAATGTAGAGATAGAATGTGATGCCATTACGGAAATCATTTGTAGTGGTGTGAGTTCACCGAACAACGGAATTTCTTGTCGGTATAGTAAAACTCTTACTTCCGGTAATGGTAGCTCCAGTACATGAGCCTATTGAATGGGATAGCTCCATGATTGTTTCGTTCAGGAATGACAAAAGTGAGAATATGTATTGAACCAAAAAAATCTCAACAAAGCAATCTACGGGAACATCACCCGATGAAAACCTAGGAATCCACTCAGCGAATCAAATCAGCGCCAGAAATTTACCAAGATAATTTAAAAGATAAAGAAGAATTTGAATATAGTTATGAACAAAAACAGAAACATCTTTGTACAAACCCTCCAGTTTGGGCATATTGTGATGCCAACAAGAATGTAAAGATAGAATGTGATGCCGTTAACGATGGATTGGGAGAAATATTATTACAGGAAGGTCTTATAATTATATACGCATCGAGCGCTTTTATAGACACAGAGACATGATATGCCCAAATTGAGAATGAAATGTTTTCAATTGTGTATAGCAAAATTATTTACAGTTTGTTTTAAATCGTTTTTTTTTTTTGTTTTTTCCTTATTCCCCCTCTTCTATTTAAAAAAAAAAATAAAAAAAATAAAAAAAATAACTTTAGTGCATATTTTATAACTTTTCTAGCCTATTTTGTATAATCAATCTGTATATATGATCTAATTGAATTAGGTTTAGGATTTTGTTATCATAAGTAGCTTTTAAGTACGTGTTCCATATAAGCATCCTATACTCTGCTAATGAAATCAAATTCATATCTTTAAATTTTTTATTTTTTGACTTGGGTACTTTGTTTAAAAATATTGATAGATCTATGTTATCTTTGGCATCACTGTTAGCATTTAGAATGTGTGACAGAGTTTCCCTCACAATGGTGAAATTTGAACACTCCCCGAACAAATGTTTTTCCATTTTTTATAGCCCGATAAAGAAATTTATCGTTTTGGTACAATTACCTTTTCCTTTCATTTATTTTTTTTTTAATTATTCGCGCATGAATACATATTGTATAAATATGTAGGCAATGTCTAAAATATACACTGCAGTGAAGTCAGCTGTCCTGTAGGACTTGGAAAGATAATTTAACTACAATAAAGATATCCACGCTAATTGTCATTTTGTAACGAGAAGATGCGATATAACCAACTAGCTTGAATGTTAGCAAATTATTATTTTCTTTTTTTTCTCCCCCCCCCCCACTTCATATCATCCCCATCTTACGTTACGCCAATGTAAAGAAAATGTTTTCGACCAATGTTTGCGACGGTCACGTTAACATTGTGTCTGTCAGTCTCGTTAACAATTGTTGCTTTATTTTCTCTCTCTCTCTCATTCCCTTCCAAGCATTCATTGTATTGCATGAGGTCAATTTGTGTTGCAATTCCTTTCACTGATATTTATTTAGGATCCACGAATGGAAGTTCAAGCTAACATCAAGAAAGGTTCCAGCATCTGCATCGATAACTTTGTCTGTCAGAACCAAGGACGATGTGTTAACGGTCAATATTCGGGCTACAGGTGACACACTTAGTTGCATGCATATCTATTCATATAATGCGTGATAACCAGTTAGTTTCACTTGGACTTGTTGGACTGATTGT
>JADKLZ010000130.1:17312580-17325447 GCA_021533235.1 Biomphalaria straminea
GCACCGCTCAGCATTAGCATGTTACAATCTATACAGTGCTTTAAATCAAAGTGCACCGCTCAGCATTAGCATGTAACAATCTATACAGTGCAGCTGACGAAGGCAATAGGAACTGACGCTGGCAGTTTATTTTGTTATTTTGGGTTCCTGAAAAATCAGTTTATGAAAATTTAATCACTTGACCTCAGAGAACCATCGAGAGCAGTTGTCCACACAAATACACTTAAAACAGAGCCCTTTTGTGGTCAACTGGAGTAAGGAGTGCTGAATCGACCCGTATTAATGATGATGACGAAGGCCAAAGAAACATTGTCTCTACATGTCATTTTAAAAGTTTTAGAGTTATCGTAGATTATTCTTACTGGCAATATTTGGAAACATTCAGTCAAAGACACAAGCTCAGGCCAGTATTTATTCAAAGCTATGAAGAACTGTGTTGAAAGTGTTGATATGGAACAAGATGGTAATAACTGATGGAGCCCCAGCCATACCAAACAATGTTTCCCACAATACACTACCAACAAAATGAGCCCGTGACAAAATGGTGTAACCTATCGGTACTCAAACAAATGGTTGAACGGGGAAGGGGGGTATAACAGAAGCTGGTAAAATACAAATAGTTATGTTCTGGCTGATAGCACACAAGTCTATAAGCATAAGCGCATATGTGATCTGATTTGTAAAAAAAAAAAAGACATTCAAAAATACTTTTAAAAAAACAACTTATAGTCAGTGTAATGTAATGTATGATGGACTAGACCTAATAAATCTGTGAGATTAGAAATATTTTTTTTGTTTAGCTTTCTGAATGTGCTATGATCCTATTAGCTTTCTGAATGTGCTATGTATCACTTGATGGACCAGTTGGAAGGATGGAGAAGAAGGGAGCTTCTTGATGAATGTTTACATGATTGTTTTTTTATTTCTTTCCCTTGTTCAAGATACAAAAAAAAAAATAATTAATTACCCATAGTTAATTAACTTGTGTTGTAAGGTAAAAGAAATAATTGTGCCGAATTTAATCTGAGATTGGGTATGGGAGAAATAACGTGTGCAAACTTTTTACCATACAGACAGAGTTTACATATAAGTAAAGAAAAATATAAAAACCTAGAAATTTTGAGATCTATTGAAAATCCATGAAACCCCTTTTTGTGATAATAATAACATGTCATGGCAGATTGTTAAACGCTTTCAAACCAAGGCGTCCACTTTAAGAGTGAGATTTAATTTCAGGCTCTTTAGGGCGACTTTGAGTCCACCCAGCTCTACCTAACATTAGTTAGGAAAAAAGTAAAGGTTTTTGTGCTGGCCACATGACACACTCGTTAACCATGGGCCACAGAAACAGATGACCTTTACATCTTCTGCCTATTGATCACATGGTCTGAAAGGGAAGGGAGTGAAAGGAATCAGGCAGTGTTTCTTAGGGTCTCCTTGTTCTAGTGCACAGAATTGCCTGCTCCAGGCCAAAATATTGACATCTTCATTAACCATCAGTCATAGAAACAGATGAGCTTATCATCTTCTGCCCCCATGGTTGTAAGGTCTGAAAGGTAGAAGTTTGGCTGATATGATATAAATAGAATTCTATTTGATGCTCGAATGAAGTCATTTCTTATGCCATAAATCCAATGGATATTTTATCAGTATCAATGACTTTGTGTTTTCTTGCACCAAGTAATACATCATTAGAAACCACAAGACGCATTTACACATAACCTTACAAGTGAATGGGACCTAGTGGATAGGTGGTCCAAGTATTAAAACCCAAGGTCTCCTCACTAGGAATTCTGGAGAATGCCGGGATCTTTATTTGGGATTTTTAATTAAAATGTCATCTATCCAACTCTAATGTGAATTTAAAATTGCTAGTTATTGTGCAGGCCACATAACATTATGGTAACAATGACAGAAGAAATGTATCCTTTGGAAATCTCAAGACTGAAATGGAAGCCCAATATATTTTCAAACTGAAAAGATTCTGGTCATGAGCTAGTACTTACCAAACATTAGATTCCAGATTTTAAATCCACATAATCCAGACTCAACTGTCGTTCTTACTAAAACTCATAATAACTATGCAAATATCAGAGTATCTAAAAGCACAGCAACTAGTACTCTTTTCTTATATAAGACCCATCTGAAATAAATTGATTTTGTTTGAATACAGTTTTATGAAGTAAAAATAAACAATAAATAACATGAAGTCATTATAGATAAATACATGTAGAAGATTTGCAGTGAGATGTGATTTGGATGTACCACATAATTCAAGGTTCTTGGAAATTTCATCCCCAGTCATTTCATCTTTGGTCACTTCACCCCCTAGATCATTTCACCCCTTAGTCATTTCATACTCTGATCCAACAAATAATAATTGTAAAAGTATGATATTAAAAATATTTCAATAATTTTTTTTTTGCATGACACAAGTATGACACATTAAATAAAAATAGAATATAATGTCACTAAATATATAAAATATTTAATATCATAGATATAAGAGTTTTTGTAAAAATTGATTTTGCGTGTCTAAATCAATAATATAGACATTTACATATAATATGTATAGAAGATGATTCATTGATACATATATGTTTCTTCCTAGGACATTCTGTAGTGCCAGAATTAATAACTTTTATTTTATAATGGGGATTAAAACGAAACATAGTCCGGAGGAGGGTTGAAGTCATAATAATTGGGGATTAACTTTTATCTGAGCTATGGACATTTTTTTTTTTTTTCCCTATAGGTTAGCATGAAATTCTTTTTTGTTTATTTTTGGGCACACCAGATTTCTGAAGGTATCAGTGGGCCACATGTTACCTGCAGTTTGTAATTTGCCCACCCCTGGACTAGATCTAGAGGGTAAGAGAAAGTTGGCATGAGAAAAGTGGGCTCATGTTCGCATATAAAAAGAATCTGTTACTTATAATCACAAGGATAACAACAGTAAAGCTAGTTCCACAGTTCCGTAACATTATGCAATGGTGTAAAACAATGGTGTAAAACAGTTAAATGCTCTACATTAAGTACAACTGTACATGGGTTCCATACGAAATGGGTTCTATACAGTTCTACACAAAAGTAAAAAAAAATGTAATTTGACATTACATTATGATATGATTCATTATCTTATTATGATTAAAAATAGTCCTGCCTTTACTTATGTTCTGTTGTCACAGATTAATAAACTACTGTAGACATTAATAATAACAATAAATAAAAATGAGACTGTCTTTCTTAAGGTAGACATAGAGAACTCTTTTATTTATAACTCAAAAACATAAACAATAAACAATGACGTAGTAATATCATATATTAGCACAACTTATAATTTATAATAATTTATAAAGCCAATAAAGCAGTTAAGTTAGGAGTTAACTTATTAAGGAATTTGATTATTTGTCGATTTGTCACCTTGTGGCCATTCCTAAGCCTAATATAAGTCTTAGCTAGAAGTTAGTACACTAGTGTCACTAGGCTAGTACTATTAACTAGTGACTAGTAGTAAGTACTAGTCCAAGTCTAGTACTAGTAGTAGTATGTAGTACTAGTAGTACTTTTTTTAGTAGTAGACTAGATCATGTAATCTTGTCCTTGTTAGTAGATCTAAATAATTAGTAAATAGTCTAACTAAGTAGTAAAGACAGTAGAGTAGTTAGTTAGGACGTTAGGGCACTTAGGGTTCGATTAGGCATTAGGCATCATTTCATTAGTAGGAGTTAATAGTTAGCTTAATCTTAGTAACTTAGACGACTTAGTAAGTTAGTAGGTTAGCCTAGGCGCCCTAGGGCTATAGATATAGTATAGGCCTGTAGAGTGTAGTATGTAGTGTTAGTGTCACACTGTAGTCATTGTACTATGACCTATGTAGTCGAAATTACCTCATTAAAAAAATTAATCATTAATGATTAATCATAGTTTTTCATACTTTATTTATTATCAAGTTTATCTCAATTCTCATATTGAATGATATTCTCATAGCACTAATTTGACTAATCATCTAAATATAGTAGATCTAAATTTTATACTTTTTACTGACCAGTGGATCATAGTGGATGCAGATTAGATCTCTCTAACTCTAGATCTCCTTTCCAGACATCGATCTCCTAGAGATTGTATAATCCTTAAAGTTACCTAACAATTGACCCACAGACCTATATATGTATAAATATTATATATATAGGTCTGTGCATTGACCTCACTTTTGTAAACATTACTTTCGGAGCTGGGTAGTTTATTCCAAACCTGGGTATTAAAAAAAAAAGGGAGAGTAACCGGAGTGTACTTTGATGGGTGTGTGTGTGGGGGGGGGGGGTCATCCGAAATTTCGGCATTTAAACGTAATAGATCTATACCAGGCATGTCAAACTGGGTGTTCGGGGGCCGCATGCGGCCCGCGACCACCTTGCATGCGGCCCGCGTGGCCACCTAAAAAAATATAAAAATAATGCTCAACTATTACGCTGGAAAACAAGAGATGACAAGCTACTTGAATGGAAAAATATTATTTTTTA
This sequence comes from Biomphalaria straminea, assembly GCA_021533235.1. Lineage (NCBI taxonomy): Eukaryota > Metazoa > Mollusca > Gastropoda > Planorbidae > Biomphalaria > Biomphalaria straminea. The sequence continues at coordinate 17,317,104 of JADKLZ010000130.1, forward strand.
AACTAAACAACGGTTGAGTCTGCGGTGAAAGCAAGATACATTTTGCCACGCTTCATTGCTAGCCATTTCAAATCATTTATTAAATGTCATTTTATGAAGGGTGTTTCGTTAAAGCAGAAGTCATTTATTCAGAAACAAAGTAGAGAGCATTCAAAGAAATAGTGTTAACTAGAGACACTGTTGCAGATAGAATAAATGACATGTCAGTTAGCTTGCTTGAACAATTAAAGAACGACAAAGCTGATTTTGAATTACTTTCATTGGGTCTCTATGAGTCAACTGACGTAACGGGTGTAGCACAGTTGGCTATATTCATAAGGGCCTTTAACAGGAATTTTGACATATACCAGGAACTACTATAGTTCTGTTCTATGCATAACAATCTAGGATGATTTTTGAGAAATGACAGGAAGTGAAAATGCAGTACAATTTATCTTTGGTAAAGCTAGCTAGTCTAACAAAGATATGACGCACCAACCACGAAATGAAATGGTTTTGACCATAGACTATATATATAGTCTATGGTTTTGACGCAAAGTTACTTGCAAAAATAAGAGAGACTGTACTAATTTTAAATTTGCTCATTTTCAGTGCATCATTATTATTATTATAGCTTTTATATAGCCTACTTTTATGCTTATAGCATGCTCGGAGCGCTTTGGTCCAATCTCATTTGTGGACCAGTGGGGGAAGGGGCATCTAGGAGTTGGTTTTCCGAGCTGCCTTTAGGTGCTATGCCCGAGTCGGGTGTCGAACCTCGAACCTCCTTCTAGGTAGCCAAGCCAAGTTCAAGAGCACTTAGCCTATCGATCACGCGATCTGATTTGATTCTGAAAATGCTGCTGGAAATGTGCAACTAGAGCTGATAGAATAGAAGTCAGGTTCTTAGTTGAAATCTAAGAATATTCCAATGGCTGTGCCAAAATGTTACAGTCATTTACCCTGAACGGTTCGTTAAATTGCGGAAATTCGCAGCTAGAATTCTAGCTATTTTTGCATGCACTGGTCTCTGTGAGCTTTTCTTTTCCATAGTAAAAACTATTAAAAAACCTCACCGTTCGAGATTATCTGATCAAAATTTGTCATCTGTGATGAAAGCGTCAGTGGCTAACAAACTTCAACCTGACATTAATAAAATGGTATCCCAGAAAAGATGTCATGCATCAGGACAAAGAGAATAATGCGTTATCATAGTAATTTTTAATTAACCAATAGTACTACAAATTTAGCTTAGGGACAGGTATGCCATTAATTATTGTATTATATTGTATTATTTCTAATTTACATAACACTAGTAGGCTGTTTTAAAACTGATTTTTTGCTGCGGCCCCTCAGGTCATAGTAAGTTGCTTATGCGGCCCATATACCTTAATGAGTTTGACATGCCTGATCTATACTGTGTAACATGTAGCTTATATTCTTATATAATACAGACGTTACTTCAAAAAAGAAGATGATTAAGTCCTACGCGTCATGCATATTGCTACTTATAACTTATGATTAGCCTAATTAAATTGAGCTTAATAAAAATCACCTCGTTGCTTAGTCTAATAATTTATATTTTCAATGCAGTGCCTGGTTTTATAGATGTAGATGTATGCATAGGAGTGTGAACATTAGTTATCCCACAGAATTTCACAGGCTAAAGCCTGAAAGGGACCTCGCTTTTTTATTTACAAGACGCATTAAAACGGTATTAGAAACAAATAATGAAGCCTCCTTAAGAAAAATAACATACGACCTCAACATTCTAATAAAGTCTGCTCCGTGGACTATTTAGAAATCTATATAATTGACTCTAAACTGACTAAAGAAATTTGGCCTCTTTAGTGTTAGGAAAGCATTAATTAACAAAGGATGACAATTACGACGTCACATAATTACCGAAGGTAATCACACACATCCCATGATCCCACCCAAGACTTTACCTACCTGTTATAATAAAACTGTCGCCAGACACTGCGGTGAGAAAAAGAGTTGCAAAGGGGCTGACCATTTACGGTCATCTGCTTTGAGGCTGAGTAGATTTTTTCCGGGTGACTTCTGGAACGTGACAACTGGTTTCCCTAGGTTTAAAGATAAATTACAAAATGGGGGCAGCGTGTAGGAATTCGTTGACTGCGATTGGAGATGATCTTTCTTTGTAAGCTAGCAGCTCACTATCATCGGCTTGGAGAAGTTATGTTATGACCAGTTCTTTTGTTTTTTTTGTATGGGACAGTAGACGCTGAAGATTGAACACATTGCCGTCTGATCGAAACCTGACATAGATGCCTTCTTGCAATCGCTGTTTCATTTGACCCAGCATTACGCCAAATAAGATAGCGAATAGAGTAGAATCAAGTAGGCCTACATAGCCCTGCTTCACGCCATTTTTTATTGGGAAGTGATCAGAAAGGGCACCATTGTGTCTAATCTGGCCTTTTTTGCCCCACGTGAAGCTGCTTGAGAATGGATAGGAACATAGGTGGGCATCCAAGCCATCACCAGACCCAGATCTGGTAGTACCTCCACAGCTATCTGTCAACGTCCAGGTGCCGTACCTACCTGAAGGTGCCGTTACATAAATGGCGTGTCCCGTACTGTTAGCCTGATAGATAAAAGAAAAATGACCGGGCCCCGATGATTCGGCCTTCGAACGCGTCTCTAGTTCGCGAGTCCGGAGTGTCCGTGTCCAACAGAAGTGAGCGCAAAACTAACCCCGAGTGTTACCCCCGTCAAACAGAACGATGCATGCGAGGGTACACCGTTCAATCAGGCCGATTTGTTCGCTTTTGCTGGCCTTAAGGTTTCAAGTGCTTTTGCACAACTCTACATGACAATTTCTAATGTAAATAAGATCTAGTCCGTTTTTGAACAGTTTATTTCCATTTTCCACATTCGGGTGTAGCACGAAACCGTGACGAGGTCACGGCAAAGAACAGAGATCGGCACTTAAATCGTTCCGTTGGTTCTTTTATGTAGACTAAGAACAACGTACGCATTGATTGACCCAGAGGTAAACGAGAATTTTACATAAATTGCACTGCGAGAGAAACCATAGCCCAGAACCCGAAAGATACCATCAAGGTCTATACCGACGGATCTACGAGAGATGTCCAAAGCAGAATTCGGCTTATGGAGCAGTAACCATTTCCCCGGTGCAACAGAAAGCGACGAACTGATAGGTCCATGCTTAGGACAAAGCAACTATGTTGCGAAAATGGAAGAAATCAAAAGCGCCCTAGAGCACATGGAACAATGCATTGAGGAAGGAACTGCGGCACCGGTTAGTTAATGTAATTAATAATCCTCTTTACAGACTCATTTCCTACCTGCAAGCTCTCTAGAGCTCAGAGACGTGCCTAACCCAAAATGGCAAAACAATGGCGTGTGTTCAGGAGCGCCTCGAAAGGAAATATAAGGTACGTATGGTGATGCAATATGGATTCCCTCATCTTGTGAGATTAGAGGAAACGAGAGGACAGTTTGGCGAAGCTGTGAAAGCTTCTAGACCCACCAGAGGAGCCGCAAACATACGGAATGCATAACTAGGATTTGTGAATGGATCAAGCCCAAGCCGTACGAAAGCTAGGACCATTATAGCACAGGACGGAAAGTCTGGAAAGTACTCAAACGCTTAAACAGGAAGGACGAATAGTGGCAGCTAGACAGAAAGGATAAAGCGATTTTGACACGATTTTGCACTGGACATTGTCCGAGCCTACTTCGTTAGATTCCGAGAGAATCACGATCCCAAATGTCAATACTGTCAGGAGAAATAAGAACACATCCTCTACGATTGCAGTCTGCTCAGAGATACATTCGAATAAGATACGAATAGTCTTGAAAGTGATAGAACTGGTGCATGCGGGCGTCTCGACCTGTACGGAGATAGGCGAACTCTACACAGAACAATGCCAGTTAATTACCTAGCTGGACCGTGCTGTAAGGGATTAATCCAGCTCGGAGCCTTAGTGCATGGAGACTTACTAAAGGTATAGTAGGCCCCAGGGAAGCAGGTGAAGAATCCAATTCGAATGCAGAATCGCGACCATATGATAATGTACAGACATTGTTACGAAGATCAGCTCGTAAAATGAGGAAACCGCAAAGACTAATTCAAGATAATATTAAGCATGTTGTTATATTATGTATATACCCAGTAGATTTTTTTTGTTAAATGGAGAAGTATATTGTCTTTTTTAGTTTTGTAAATTATTTTTTGCTTTAGCTACAGACCTTTATATACTATATCCTACTATATCTAGACTGGACATGGATATCTTTTTAACACTACAACAAATGTGCGTTTTGTAAAAAAATCTTTAAAAAAACAAAACAAAACAAAACAAAAAAACAAAAAACAAGAAACATGTGCTGATATGTAAAGAATTCACAAATAATAAATGCGCTTGGCACTGAACGGAAGATTTGCGGAGATCAGGATGATGGAATTAAAAATTATTGTCTGAGCTATCTTTGTGTTTATCTCATCTTGTTGTGATCTTTACAATACATGTATACATAGGCCTTATCATTATTTCACCTTCACATATCCCTTACTCTGTATGACCGTTAGGGCACCAAACAAGACTTGTCGACCTCCTTTTTTCCATTCCTCTCTATCCTTTGCCCTGTTTAGAACCTCTTTCAATGGCAGGCCCGTCCATTAATTCTTGTATGTTGTCCTCCCATCGCTTTCTCTAGCTGCCTCTTCTTGGTAGGCCTATATCTTATCTTATCTTATATAATACAGACGTTACTTCAAAAAAAAGAAGATGATTACGTCCTACGCGTCATGCATTCAGTCATGCATATTTACCAGTGACTTAAATTCTGCCAAGTCACTGGTTTTCCTGGCTAGCTCAGGCAAACCATTCCATGCTCTAGGCACTAGGGAAGAAAATGCATTTGTACAGATTTGTCCTAGCATTTTAGACTAAACATGGATATCTTTTGACACTACAACAAATGTGCGTTTTGTGAAAGAAAAAAGAAAAAAAAAAGGAACATGTGCTGATATGTAAGGAATTCACAAATAATATATATAATCTATAAATAATGATATACTACATTTTATATCTAATTATAAGTATTGTACGTTTGGTTATTGTGGAAAAAATAATAATATCTTTGACGTGTTAGAATATAGTTTTAGTCTAGTATTGCATAAGTAAGGTTTAAATTTCTACATCGAATATATCTATAGACTACTAAATATATTAGATACTATTTGATGGTGCCCTTGCTGTATGGAAGCAGACTGTCAACAAAAAACTACGAAACTACGGCATTTGTGTATTTTTATTCACAAATAGTGACGTCATGCCGCCATGTTCGTAAGTTCATACTTGATAAGCAGAGGTTGTGGCGGATTCCGGAAAAAGAAATATTTTTTTCCAGATAGATCTATTTTGCCTTTAAATCGTTTAATTCCTAGTGTCTTTCAAAAGGAAATATATATATATTCTGATGCCTCTTCCAAAGTCTATCTCTATTCGATATGTAAGGCTTCAAGATATATTAATTTAATGTTAAATTAATAATTAAATTTAAATAAAGTTATTTATTACACTTACACTACTTACAGTTACAGTAACTGAGTAAGTTAGATTTAATGATTATCATTATTAATCACATTATCATTACACTATTACAGTTACAGGGAGTTACAGTACTTAGACTGACTTAGAGTCTGACTTAGAATTAGAATTTATACTCTTAATTTCTTATCATTGTCAACACTACACAATCATTCTTATCTTATACACTATAATATACAATACAATTCTATGTGAATACTAAACTGTAAAGTTAAAGACTAAGATTTTTATAAAAAGTTTTGACTGCAATAGAATCTAGACTAGATAATCATACTTATTCAACTTATTGTTATGATACTATACTATAGTAATACACTTATAAATATGATAATTTCAATTTGAGTGCTAGAGTAGATAGATATGTGATGTCTGATGATGTCCTGATGTTACGATGAGATTCAGATTGTGTTGATCAGACAATGCAGTAGATATGTGATGATGTCCTGATGTTATGATGAGATTGTGTTGATCAGACAATGCGTTTTTGATGATGTAACTTAGTGACTAGTAATAGTAGTAAAGATTTCTACTTACAAATAATTACTGAACACTCAAACAATATTGTTATACATTCAAATGTAAATTAGTAATTCAAACAATGAAGATCCTTCAACAATAAATACAAAGTCAAAGCATTATTTCTGGAACAAGGAATCACATTACATGTGATTACAGATTACATGTTACATTACATTAACATATATACGTTTCTAGCCATTAGATTTGAGGATTTTCTAAAAATCCTTTTGGTTCAAACCTGTTATTGTTAACATAAGCATGAACCACAAGCAGTGATGCAGGTTTTGTCTGTGACAGCATAATGAATGAGTGTTGACTTGCATACTTTTAGCATAAACAGGAACATGGCTTGTATTAACATTGTAATATAAACTGACTAGTTTTATATGTTCATAGTTTGTTTATTAAACCTTTTTAAGGGAGGTTGTCTTGGTAAAAAAAAAGAAAAACAGCTTTTGGGCAACATACTGAAATGCTTTTTTAAAAATTCTGCTTTAAAAATAATATGTAAAATAATTCAAGATAATGCCTAATTATTATTTTTCTTTAACAATAAGATGAAAAATTTGTCATTTTTCTTCGCATAGACTTGGCTCTGAAAATTGAATGTGTTCACAGTAGTTCTCACTGATGTTATTAAAATGGTGATGTCAGATCCGGATTATAGGAAAAGGCTTGCAGCACTTGAGGAGCGCTTGTATAACTCCAACTCAGCAATCAATGTAGATGGACTACTGGTAAGTTGCTTGCTCTTGGAACTGATAATAAATTTTGCATTCTTAAGAAAATTTTCAAGAAGCTGTTTTAAATCTTTTTTTTTCATACCGATACATAATGATAAATAGATTACAAGTCATGCCATATCTCATGACTGAACCGAACCCTAACTTTTGTTTGGTACGAAGCAAACCAACTGTCCTTACCCTAACTGAACTGAAGAATGATTTGCAAATTTTGCATTTTCCTAAATTATTCAGAACTAGCAGATCTATACATATCTTAGTTTGTGTATCACTGATCTACTGATACTGAATTAGATTAATGTCAAACACTGCTAGATCTTCCCTTACATGTACCACTTTTTCATATTTTCCCACGGAAAGGAAAGTGAACTATAAAAATGGTTTTTGCTGAACCATTCTTGTCTGTAAGTGAAAGTTACATTGAGGTATTTGAAAGTGATAGCCTTCAATAAAACAACCAGTTTAAAGAAATGAAGGCTGATAGATGTACACTTGAAAGGAAACCTTTAAATTTGTAATATTCAAAATTAGCTTTTTTTTTTCCTGATGTGAATTTTTTTTTTACAGGATGGCATTACTGCTCTGGTTTCTGATCTCGATCATCCTGCAATTAAACGCATGAAAAATGTGGAACATTTTTTACATAGATGTAAGTGACAAATTGTTAGAATACTGAATGACCTTTGATTTAATGTTTTAATTAGCACACTTTAATTTAGAAACATTGTGGTATCTCTCAAACATTGGTGCATTTGTTTTTTCAGATGGTGATCATGTAGAACTAATAAAAAATGCTCGGATGAAACCTTCTGACTTTGAGGTAGTCAAAGTGATTGGTCGAGGAGCTTTTGGTGAAGTACAGTTGGTAAGTACTCTGAAAAAAAATTAAAATACATATATTTGTAGTGAAAAAGCTAAAACTGTGTAAAGTCATTATTCAACCATCATGATCGTTTTGGTCAGTAATTGGCTGTGGCTTTAACACTAGCTTTGTATTAGTGTCTGTGGTATAATTAGTGCATGGAATATCATTCTGCAAGATAGATTTGATAACTGATTTATTTACACTCCTATGCGAAGGTGCAAGGTATCACTGCAAGTGCATATTAATATTTAATAACCGACATACTGGTATTATGTTCATTTTTTTCCTGTTTATAATAGTTTATAGAGTTGACATTTTGTTGTGATTTATTACAGGTGCGGCACAAATCAACAAGATCTGTGTTTGCCATGAAACTGCTGAGTAAATATGAAATGGTGAGCAATAACTCTGCAACATTTACATTTTGTACAGTTTAATACAACTTTCAGTGCTAAGAAATTGTATTACTCAACTTAATAATGGAGATTTCACTTGCTGAAAATACACCATAGGTTAACCCCACCGGGTCATATACATAACCTAGTTGACAGCTCCATTATGCTGATTTACTTTTGAGTTGAGAAGCTAATGACCAGAAATTTTCTTTAAACATAATATTCTTGTTTTTTTTT
>JADKLZ010000130.1:17330447-17344179 GCA_021533235.1 Biomphalaria straminea
CCCCCCCCCCCCTTACCTCTAGACCATGTTTCCAAGAATAGACATCGTCAACAAATACTAGATCTAGGCCAAATCTATGCTAAACTTAGATCTAAAGCTTTCCTCAATACTACTCTTATTTTTATTAGGGCTTTTAAAGTTTATATATAATCCGAATCAGGGAGTTTGCTTTCATCAATATCAACGGCTGATTTTCACCTCTCACAAGCTAACTTCAAAAAATCATTAAAAAATAATTATCGCATCAAAACAGCGAAGGAAGCCGCCATTACAGTCTACTAATGTGTAAAAATAGTAAGAACTAATCTGATTGGCTGATAACAAACACTGGCTAGCCAATACTGTGGTTGGAAACATCGCGGCCGATATATCGGCCGGCTCGTCTTTTTCGCCAAATAGCCTTGGGCCGATATATCGGCCGCGTCGTCTTAAGAAGGTAAAAAAAAGTTTTACCAACTTGCTACATATGTAAAATGACAACAATAAATGGTTAATGGAAACCGTTTACTTTCATGATCTCAATTTTGGGTTGCACCTTGTAAATTGAGAAACCCTACTTAGTAATTAATTGATGCTCATTTCCTTAATACTAACAAATATTTTCTTATTATTTAGAACTCCAGGTGAAATTAGATCAAGAGAAATCTCAACGTTCTGCTTTGGATACAAAATTGTTGGAAGCAGAGAAGAAAAACAGTGAACTTTCTGTAGATTTAACACAGTTGCGGCAGAAGGTTTATTCTCTGCAAACTGAACTGAAAACAGAAACGGATAAGGTTAGATATTTACCGGCAGTTTTTATATATATCCAATAATGTTATTGTTACATTTATGTTCAGGCAATTGATGATTTTTTTCTCACCTTATCCTCCTTGTTTCTATCCCAGTGCAATAATTTAAATCTTCAAGTTGAACAAGAAGTACAAAGAAGAAATCTGATGCAGGGAGACTTTAAAAACCAGTCTCATGATTTGCAGAAAGCTAAGACAAGGGAAAAACAATTAACTAAGGTAGATACAGACATTCAAACATTTTGTTCACATCCTAATAATTCAGACTGAAATTGAAAATGTATTTAATTTATACTTCATACTTTTTCTATTCAAGGAAATTCAAGATTTAAAAGAAGAGAAAAAGAATTTAGATTCAGAAATAACGAAATTAAAAGAGTAAGTATTAAAAATTTTACTTTTTTTAGCGGCCCCCGAAAGGGGAAAAGACGCTATTAGTTTTGTGTGGCCTTTCTGTCTGTCAGTCCGTCTGTCCTGTTTAGATCTCAGAAAGTAGAAGAGAAAATGAAAATCAGACATCACAATAATTTAGATCATTCAAAGTTCTGATGCAGCGGCTACTTTTTTCTTTTCTAAAAGCTCAAAATCATATTTTAAAAAAATCACTTATGCAAGCAGTTTTTTAAAGAGAAAAACCCTATTACAAAGTAGACCTAATTTAAGACAATTAATAATGTTATGAAATGTATTTTGTAACACGTTTTTTATTTCAAATTACTATATTAACTATCTTAGTAACAAATTCCTGTATGCACTACATAGGGGAGATGATCATTTACCATATAATTAACACAATATGCAAATGGTCGTAAATTTTGTCAAAAATTTTTTTTTCATATTTTAATTGTTAAGTTATGTAACTTATGTTATACAAAATACTATATTTACACACAAACAAATGTTTATTAATTTTTAAAGAGAAAAAATATATTTAGCATGATAATAAGTTGGACGTAATGTAAGATAATTAATAAAGTTATAAACTGCATTTTCTTCCACTTTTTTTTTTTTTTTAAATATATCGCAAAAATGTTTTTACACTATCTACTTTTACATATCCATTGAGCTGCTGCACCTCTGGGGTAGTACATAGGATCTGTCAACCTTCTTTCTTCATTCTTATCAGTCATTTGTCTTTGATATAATTTCAATCGGATGTTTTTTTCTGAAAATATGGAAGCCTGCCTTTTGAGTTTGTGTTTCCACACAAACTGTCTTTGTAACCTTGTTAATAACTGGATTTGAAGCTTCTATTAGGATTATCAAGTACATCTTGAATTTAATTGAATGCTTTTTGTTTGTTTCAGGGAAATAAAACTTCATGAGTTTCAGAATACCGAGTTAAAAGAACAGCTAGAGGCAGAGTCTTACTTTGCTGTGAGTACTTGATAGATATTTAGTACAGAATCATAGGGATTACATTAAATTGAAATGTTCAAATTTATCCTTTGATAAACTTAGACATGAAAAGCTTTTGTTGGTGTCTCTTGTTAACTTTTCCTAACCAATAAATTGTCCATAATAAAAAGACTCTTAAAGTAAATTTGAAACGTCTGTTAATATTTGCTTCTCAGTCCTTGTACAAGAATCAATTAAAAAATTTAAAAGAGGAGGCAGAAACAAAAGATAAACAGATCAAGGAATTGACTAATGATGTTACAAATATTGCCCAGGAAAAGTGAGTACATTTTTCTTAATCCAAGTTTTTTTTAAATCTGATGTAACTATCAGTTACATTGAATAACATAGGGATATATTATTCTTCATATTTACTATATAATTAACACAATATGTATAGATATTTTTTCAATTGTTTAGTTACCTGATTAGAAATCCCAACCTAAGAATAATTTGAATTTGATTCATGCAATGTTATAGAATATAGATGATTGTCACAATAAGTGGAAGCCAAATGACTGATGCAGGTTGGAAAAGGAAGATAGGTGGCAACTTATAGATAAAAATTAAAACTTGAACTTCAATTATGAGTTTAAACACGATGATTACATTGCACAGAAGCTTTAACTTCCATCCAGCGTGGTCACGAGGCTAAGTGCGGCTTGAGCTTGGCTTGACTACCTAGAAGGGGGCTCGAGGTTCGACACCCGACTCGGGCAGAGTTGTGTTTACTGAGCGCCCAAAGGCAGCACCGGAAACCAACTCCTAGATACCCCCTACCCCCACTGGTCCACAAATGAGATTGGGCCAAAGCACTCTGAGCATGCTATAAGCATGAAAGTAGCGCTATATAAAAGCTATAAGAATAATATACAGCTACAAGCCATTAGTATTAGAAATCTCCATATTATTTTGTAGGCAGATTTAATTCTTGGAAATGACTATAATAGTTTTACTTCTGTATTATCATTTTAAGTAGTCTTGCTACAACTCTAGTAGGTACTTGTTTCATTGAATAATGTGGCCTAGATAATAATGATGTGCAATAAAGCTTACACATTTTTCCATTCTGCTCTTAGTATTAATTGGGATAATGTGATAGAAATTAAGAAGATAACTTCTTACACAGCAAGTATGTGTATTAGATTTGTATTCATTGGGATGTAGAATTTCAGATGTTCATCAACCATTTTCAATTTTTTTTTATGCTTTAAGCAATGACCATTTCTAATGTGCATTCTACATTTTCTAATAAAACTATAATATCAACAGTAGCATTTCAAATCAATAAACATGTTTTTTCAAGCACTCTTTTAATTTATTGGTTCCAGAGATTCTATAGGTGCTCAACTTCAGTTGGCCCTGGCAAAGGCTGACAGTGAACAGTTAGCACGGCAGATTGCTGAAGAACAGTTGTCTGATGTAGAGAAAGAGAAAACTATGCTGGAACTAGAAATCAAAGAACTCATGTCCAGACATAAAAATGACTTAAATAAGAAGGAATCCATTATAACTTCAGTAAGTCATTCCTGCATAATACTTTCAATAATTCTAATTACTCTTTTTGAGTTAAAACAATGATTTTATGCATTTGCTAGTTTGCTATGAATTTATGTCAAAAAGATTTTCAATAAACTCTATCTTATGAAGTTGAATCAACATACTTCTGTAGCTTTTACATTTTCTTAAGACTTATTGGATTATATATTTAGAGAGTTAGTTTTGTAAATTAACCAGCTGTTGTTGTTTTGTCTGTTTAGTTTGAAGACAACAAACACTCTTACATCAGGGAAATAGAAAACCTCCAGCAAGAGAAAGATGCTCTCAATAACAAAATTAAAGAACTTTCTGAAGGTAAACAAATTTTTTGATGGGTTTTAAATTTTGACTGACTTGATATAATAGTCAATGGGAAGTTATCTGTTTTAGATTTTGTTCTCACAAATGGATGATGGAAACTATTGATTTTAAATTTCAAAAAAGATGAGCAGTTTCATAATCAACTCTAGATGTTTATTCATGTACAGTGACACACCAAAGTTGTCCTTCAAAACCTATGCTAAGCGAGAATGAGAACATCATTACAATAAACATGAGAAAGGATTAAAAAAAAATACAATAATTGTTTTAGTTGTGGTGCTCATGGAAAGCAGCTTTGAAATAGCCTTGAGGATGAATTTTTTTTTTTTGTTATGGACTTCCTTTTGTAATTTCTGTGGACTGAGGATGGCCTGAATCCTTGACCTCTGGTGCTTGGGGATGACAAGGGGAAGAGAGTTGTGAACACACACTTTTTTAAAAATATATTATTATTGTAAGTATGGTACAGTGATAATTCATTCAAGTATTTAGTCATTTTAGCATGATAAAAGGTATCACAGGGACATCGGTTTTTGTCAGGGGTGGGGTCACTGGTAAAAGGTTAAAAAATTCTTCTATATATGATTATCAATTACTTGCATTCAGACCTAATATTGACATTTGTTGTTGTTTCTACTACAGATAATCAGAAAACAAAAAACTCTGACATAGATAAATTAAAGAAGTTGTTGGAGGATGAGAAACTAAAAAAAATTCAGGTATTAATTATTTTTTTTTAATAATGACTGGACCATTCATTTTTTTTATTTACTTACCTGAGTTATTGATAACAAACTACAAATATTTTATCTACCCTTTTTTAGTAATATATTTACACAATTATTAATGAAGAATATATTTTACTTCAAATGTTTTTGCTAGCAATGTTTCTAAATTACTTATTGTAGTTTTATGATTGATTATTTATTGCAGGCTGTAAACAAACTTGCTGAAATTATGAACAGGAAAGATTTGAATCCAACAAAAGGAAAAAGTAGTAAAGCAGAATCTGAGATTAAAAGGCGAGATAAAGAGAAGAGAAAGTTAGAACAAGAGCTTGCAATGGTTAGTCTGGTTGATTACATGTACAAAGATTGACTGTTTCAGTTGAATCTTCAGACAATGTACTGAGTTCTAATGCTTTGACAATGTTTGCTCTTCAGGAGAAGGAAAAGTATAACAAGATGGTAGAGAAGATGCAGAGAGACATAATGGAGGCCCAGCAGTCTGTCATTGAGGAGACACAAGCAAGGCAGAAGCTTCAGATGGAAATTGATGCTAAAGATTCAGAGTTGGAGCAGCTTCGTCAGAAGTTGAGCTTTAACACTGCAGATAACATCTCAGTGCACAGTGGTAACCATGACGAGAGTATTACAATCTCTGAGGATTCAGGAGGTGAGTTGACATTAGAGAACCTCTATTAAATTAGTTAATTTTATTGTTAATGGTTCTCATTTGTATTGTTACTAGATAATAGTTGCAGCAATAAAAAAAAAACTATTTTTGAGTTCTCTAAGTCAAAGATGTTCATTCTGGCCTTATTTTATTTGTAAACAGTTATGTAATTTCAAAAGGGTTTTCTATCAAATCTCTAACATTGGTATCAAACTAGGGATATAATGTGACAATTATACAATTTTTTTTGATTTGCTGCTCCTCTAAAGACAACTGTAAAGAGACTAACCTTGGGTACACAATTTGTTCAGTCTCCAATCTGTTGAATTCCCCAGTTTCTTCAGACTCCCACTTAGAAGGCTGGCTGGCAATACCTCAGAAAGCAAGTAAAAAGCATTTCACTTGGAAGAAGCAATATGTTGTTGTGAGCAGTAGGAAAGTGTTATTTTTCAATTCTGAGAATGACAAACAAAACACTGATCCAATTATGGTATTAGATATAGAGTAAGTGCAAACCTTTTTGTTTAAATATCATTTGTGTTGAATCCAATACATGGGACAAATGGACTTTGCAGTGTGTCTGCTTACTGAAAACAAAATTCTTAGTTATGTCCTGTTGACATAGTTTGTTTTTTGTTGTTCTGAGTCCAGTTTAGGTTTAGTTGTTGTGCTGACCTCATCACTTATTCTGATCTTGTCAGTGTAAAGGTTTTGAAGGGAATTTAACTTCATAAAACTTTAAAGAAAGATCATATTTTTTAATATGCTAAAAATTATTAGTATTGTTTCTAAACAAATACAATATATATAAAGATATGTTATGCATTTTCAGTAAATTGTTCCATGTGCGACCAGTCACACAAGGAGATGTGTATCGTGCAGAAGCCAAAGATATTCCTAGGATATTTCAAGTAAGGAAAATAAAGTTTCTAAAGTATTAACTTTTAACTACCCTCCATTTTTGCTTTCTAAAAATGTATTTTGTTTAGAACATTCTTTCTTGAAACATTTTGCTGATCTAAAAATTAGATTTCAAACAATTTTGTTTCATTTATTCAGATACTCTATGCCAGTGAAGGGGAGAAATGCAAACTAGATGAAGCAACTTTAGAATCATCAGCATTTTCAGATCGAGTGGGAGTGATATCATACAAGGGACATGACTTTATAACACTTACCTACCGGACCCCAACTTCCTGTGATTCATGTCATAAACCTGTTTCCAACTTACTTCATCCACCTCCAGCTTTGGAATGCAAGCGTACGTTATTGTTGTGATGTCCTAGTTAGGAAAATATACAAATTCAAAGTAGAAAAAAATGTTTAGTACAACACAAATGTTCATCACTGCATCCTATATCTCTTTATTTGTACATAACAATTAGACATTTTTGGAAAGAACATCCAGTGATGTGACAGAACAATATTTTTTCTTGTACCTAAATAGTAGTATAATATTTTAAATGCAGTGGAGAAAGGTTTACCTCTCAAATTTTGAACCCACTGGCAATTTTTTTAACAGTATGTGGAGTCCACACAATAAAAGCTATCTGTAGTAAAATAACTTTCAATTGCTTTATATATTTTTAAACAAATGCTTGAAGACTTTTTGCTATTAATCAGTTTTACTTTAAAAAAAAAAGAAATCAAGCTAGGCTACTAATGTTTTAATTCTGCTCAAATAGAACAGTGCTCTCAAACTGGTGTCAAAAAGGGGGTCTGCAGAAAGTTGAAAATCATATTCAATTTAAAAAAGCTTCTTCCATGAAAGCCAGTTTATCTGCTCAGATAATTTGATTAATAGGAGTTGTGGTGGCTGAGCGGTAAAGTGCTTGGTTTCTGAACCGGAAGTCCTGGGTTCAAAAACCTGGAATTTTTTTTTTTCAGAATCTTTGGGCGCCTCTGAGTCCACCCAGCTCTAATGTAATGGATATATATATATATATATATATATAATCTAACTAAACCCTCTTTCAACAAAATATTTTTTCTTTTACATTTTTTATTTCTATAATAAGTATTGATGTAGCTTTTTCACTTAGCTATCTGTGGGCAAATTTTCACTATAGAAAGGGATCCCCGTGTCAAGAAAAGTTTGAAAACCTCTGAAATAGAACATAGCTTTATATGCTGAATTTGTCTTTTTAAAAAGTTGTCTTTGTACTCTAAATGTAAAAATGATGGCCAACTTTATCACTCATATTTTAGTTCACTTTTGTTGTACTAAATTTGACAAACTTGTCACATGAAATTAACACAATTTTATTCTTAGCAGCACTTTTTTTTAATAGCATTTAATTGACTAAAACCTTGAAACAGTGTCTAACTCTGACTCATGAGTTGCTCTCATTCTTCAGGTTGTCATATCAAGGTACACAAAGAACACTATGACAAAAATGAAGAGTTTATTGCTTATTGTAAAGGTTGGTAGTGAATTTTTTCTTAGTTATACTGGAAGATGATACTCTACACTAGTAGTGATAAATGTTTGGCCTGCCAATGTACCATAGAATCTAAACCTACATTGTCAGCATGAACTGATTATACTTTTAAAGTGCTTTACATATATATAAGTAAGCCATGTCAGATTTGGAGGATTACTTAGGCCACAAACTAGTTTTTTTTTTGTTTTTTTTTTTAATAAAAGGTTGTAGAAACCAATAAATTTTTTTTAGCATAAAAAGAAATTTTTAATAGCTTGCACTAAAAACAATTCTTTTTAAAAAACGAAACAAAAAATATCCTTATAACCCTATTTTAACTGTTTCTAATCATGTTCGAGATGATACCAGATATTCCTACAGATTCCAATAAATAAAGTATTGCATGTACAATGTTAAAAAATATATTTGACCAAAATGTTGAAATCAACTGGAAAAGCACAATATGTATGACTATATTCCCACTTGCAAAGAAGGTTTGGCTTTCATTGTCAGAATGGCAGTATGTTTAAGTGGGCTAAAACCTTATTTCTCTTGAATAGCTTTCTTATAAAGTTATGCATAAATTCTTATTTTATTATGTCATATTCTTCTTTTTTCTTTAGTCAACTATGACTCGAGTATTCAAGCTAAAGAGATGTTACTTCTTGCTGAGTCAACAGAGAAACAGAAAAACTGGGTGCAACACCTGAGTAAAAAAGTCTCAAAACAAGGAATTGTTAGTACTGGAAATCTTAGGTAAATCATCTAATTTCGAATGTAACATTTTGCTTTGTCTTCATCTTCATGTTGTAAATTTTGTCAAATTAATGTGAACATATTTTGTTTAAATTTAAAATTATTTGTATTGTTGCAAGAGCTCCCTATGGTTTTCAGAAAACAAAACAAAAAACACGTTAACTTATGCACATTTTATTTTTAAACATTTTACACAGGATTTGATAGACAGTTCATGTTAATTTGTATCTTTCATTAAATCTAGGAGTGAGTTAGGGTATAAAATCATGTGTTTGAATGACTAACCTGGGAGCCTCCCAGGGCAAAAACTCCCATTGTCTTTTTCAATTTAATTTTCACAAAATGTGTTTTTAAATTTGTCTAAATTTACTATGCCCAATTTAAAAAGTAGACTTAAGGCTATTTGGCCAACATCTTCTTCACTTCCAATAAGATTAAACTTGCTCTTTCTAACTGGAGTATTTATTTCAATTGTTGCAATGTTTGTTTTGTTTTGACAGTAATCCAAGGGGGACAAAGCAGTATGCATCTATGGGACCTCAACTGAGAGGACAGCAAGCTGGCAAGTCAGCAACTCTCCCCCCGCCCAATTCCAGGAACTCGTAGGCATTGGGAAATAGCAGTCCATAAAATGTGAAGTTAATTATAGAGCCTCAAGACCTAGTGAAAATCCTGTAATATTTTTTCTGGCTAGAAATATTTATCAAGTTGTTACTTTTGGTAATTCTTGAAGCAGTCTAAACAACATTGTGAACAGTTGACTGTGCTTTATTTCTTGTCATTTTGTTTTTTTTTAGTGTTTTAAGAAATAGTATTGTACATTTTTACACAAATGTTGAGTCATGCTGGACTTCAGTTTGAAAGACATTGTACATTAGTTCATTTGGTGTTTGTTTTTACTCAAAACAGTTTGTTCACATTAATGCAAGTATCTCCAACAAACAGACTATTTAGTCCTTATTGAATCAATGTGAATGAATTAGATGCATTAAACAATGAGTGTAGTCCTTCTCCAACTCTTTCACAATTTCAATGATTCTCTTGTTACATATTCAATTTCGATTGTTATCAAGACATGAAGAGCTCAGCTAAGGGAAACAATTGTGCATGTTTTATATACTCTTGACTTCATTGTGGCCTTAGAATTATGTACAAATTATATATTATTTTTTATTATTTGTGTATGCATCTATTAAGAGCAGTCTATCGTTTATTTAGTGTTGTTGTTGTTTTTTTTTATGTTGGCTAATATATAACTATGTAAACAAAAACTTTCTGGCTTTATGTGACTTGTACATTTTGAGCATTCCACTGTAACCTGACTTTATCAATTATCTGAAGACTCATTTTTTGAAGTAATATCCCCTGAGCTTTTTTTAAAAACTTTCTCCTAGATGGTGCTTCCACTTCAACTCTAAGACATTTTATATTATTATTATTTTTTGGCATTAGTAATGAGAGTAGTCTTGTTCCAGTCAGCTATACATTCATAATGACAATAGTTTTTGTTTCTGTGGCAAAGATGTGTACATTGTCTAGAGCTGCACTGGTGGGTGTGTTACATAGCCTGTGTATCTTGTTTGCTAGCCAGTATCTAGAGATATTTATACACTTAAGTTATAAACCTATTTATTTGTATCTTGACATTGATATCTTGCTGCTGTTTGTAATTTATTGTACACTGCAATGTGTTGTAGAAAAGCAAGATACAAGTCAATGTGTACATTTGGTCTGCTTGTACTGGTGTGTACATATATGTATATATGGAGAAAGAAAGTTGACTGGTCTATAGACAGTGTTCTGTTCCTGTGGTTCCTTGCAAATGTTTATATTCAGTCTACACATCTCTTGAAATGCTATATTTTATTTCTGTCTGTCTTCTAGTAGAAGTGTGAATATTGTGTTTTTCTTGGTTTCTTAATATCATTCTTACCAGTCTTTTTATTTTGACAATCTGTCTTTCTATGCTACTGTATAAAACCAAATGTGTTTATTAAGATGTGTGAGATATTGACAGATGTACTTACCTTTTCTAGACATATCCTTTTCCCTTATTACACTAATCTATAAATAGAGCCTATTTCTTACTGTCAATCTTTTTTGGGTATTGGACCACATTGTGATAATCAGGTTATTTTATTAGACATTGTTTTGGTAATGAATATATACAGACTCACTCCATGAACAGGGTTGGTATTAGCACTACAATACTACAGTGAGGTGACATTTACATTGAGATTTTTCTTTCATTGGACTGTCTGCCTTTTAGGATTTTATCTTGTGATTATTTGTAAAACATTCTAATTTAATCATCTTGGAAATGGAAATAAGTTTTGATTTGTTATCACCTCAGCAGTTTGTGTTTTGTTTTTTCTTAGTGTAAACATTGTACTCTATTCAGATATGGAAAGTGTTTTTACTTGAGTTAGTGTAAATCAACATGAGCATATTCATACTTGTGTTATTGTAGTTGCATTGTCCTACTGTACTAGCACCTTTTTTTTTCCTTCTTATGGCACAGACCAATCCATTGAATGGATTGTTCATTGTCAAACTTGCATAACATTTTTAGAAACTGATGCTGAAATACTTGAGCATCCTTTTTTTATATTAATAGGTTTACCTTTTTTGTTTTCTGCCTACTCAATGTTTTAGGATAAAGACATAGGCATTTGTCATTGAAAATTCCAATACTAATTGGATAGCATAGAAGAACAGTCCAGCTATTCAATTTCAAAGGTTGTGATTTTATGTTTCTTTTGTCTAGGCTCCTTCTTGAGGCTTTGTTTATCTTGCTATACAGCTCTTAACATTTGGAGAGAGAATTCTATTTTTTTTTTTGAACCAATAGACCTAATTGTAGAGCTCAAATGATAGGTCCATGGAAATTACATTTACTTATTGATATGTCAGCTTCTTCTCACCACAAAAAAACTTTTCTGCAACTTTAATTCTTATGTCATTTAGAAGCAGTGATAAAAGCTAGGATAAGCTTTTTTTTTTTTTTTTTTTTTTGTTATTGTTTTGAAAGTAGTGTTGACCTGCAGACATTGTGCCTACTTTGAAGTGGTAAGATAAAACAGGGAGCCACATCTCTATCTAGTTGAATGAACCTTCATATTGTGTATGTGGGTGTGTCTGTACAGTGTCAGAAGGCTGGGCCTAGTGAGTGTGTATGTGTGTGTGCTGAAGATCCTGTTGGAATTGTCTGGTGCTAAACTTGTACATTAAAATGATTTTATAATTGACTTGAAGGGATGACAGGAACATGCTCCACATCATTATGCAGGATGAATGTTTTTCTGAAATTGAGGTCTCTCTCTCTCCCCCCCCCCCCCTTTCCAATACAATAATATTAGCAAGCTGCTATGAGAAGACAAAGCTTGTTCATTGTTTTTAAACATCACTTAAAAAATAGTAAGAAGTAATGGTATAAAAATCAGCAGTAAAGTTTTAGTAAGAAAAATATGTTAAAAGAATTATGTGATTTTCTTAAAATTTGTATTGGTAGAAATTTCTGCTTTAGAATTGTTTATTAGAAAATGATGCAGATAATTAGTAAGTTACCTAGTATGTATTTTTTTTTAATTCACTAAAAAGACTAAAGTACTATGACCAATCTGTATCTAAGTTTTATGATGTGCTTATGCTTACAAATACAAATCTTTCTTTTTAGAGCTGACAATACAGTTGACTGGTGATAACAGCAGTTTCAGTCACTTAGAATTATGAGAAAAACAATTTTTTTTTGGAATGAAAAACAAACAAACATTGTTGTTCATTTTCTGACTTGTCCAACTAATCCCTCCCAATATTGCTGATGTAACTTTCATTCTGTGACTAATAGATTTGTAAATCGTGTGTATGTGTGTTGTTTTTTCAAACAAGCCACTTGAAATGATTCTAACTTGTGTGTGTGTGTATCAAGTAGTCCACCAAACTAAATAGTAGATGACTTGTGTGTGAGACTTCCAACTAACTAGATACCCGATGAGAATGGTATCAACTGTTCTCCTCCCAAGCTAGTGTGGGTAAGAACAGTGTGTTTGTGTGTGTGTCTATAAAGTTGGTGTTCAGATGTCAATGTGATAATACCAGTTTGCATGTCAAATTGTCTTAAATAAATGTATAACAATAAACATGTACATAGTGATTCAAATGAATGTACATGTATTTTGGTTAAGCCAAATGGGTGACACATGGACTGCTGACATTGAATTTGACATGGTAGACTGACTTGTCTCCTGGCCACTTTGCTTGTGTTCATGTACACATTTATTTATTTTTTTTGGTAGTTTGTTTCCATCATTGGTTGCCACTTTGGCTAAATATGTAGTTTTTTTGAACACTGCAAATCCACTTTTGACTTCCGTGATGACAATTTGAATTGAAATCTCAGAAGAACAGTACAAGCCAAAGCATTGGACAGGCAGTCTGTTGTTGAGCACTAAATCACAGTCTATGTCTATAGTATAGTATTCCTAGCATTGTATGCAAACCAGTATATCATTCAGTAATACATTAATCACTCTTCACTATCAGTTACATTTTTTCAGTCATGTCCATAATTTATACTACAGCAGTTGTCTTTATTGTTGATGTAAATGTATAAATTCATTTGTCCTGGTTTCTCAAATGCAAGGGTAGTTTAATGTCAAAGGGCATGCATAGATTGGGACCCCATCATTTTCTTATGAAATAAGGGAAGGTGGCTATGGTACAGAAAGTCTAAGAATATTTTTGTTATGATTCCTTTGTTAGCTAATTTTATGTTTAGTATCAGAAGATTGATCTATTAAAGTTAGGCTACTGTTAAAGACTGATTTTGGACAGCAGGTTTTGTACTGTTTGACATCCATCTAGTTCACACAGCTGATTTGGACATGGCCAACTTTTCATTAATGTATTCATTGCCCTGTGTGGGAAGCATGTTCAAAGTGGCATTCCTATGGTCCCTCCCCTATTGTTGTTAATGTCATTTGTTTTTTCGCATGACATTTATTCCATGAATAAATTTTTTTCCATGTTTGCAATGTGTCTCCTGGGTTGCATTGTTTTAGTCCTAAATGATCACATTACTGATCACATCAATACTAGAGGTCAGTCTCT
>JADKLZ010000130.1:17344189-17354642 GCA_021533235.1 Biomphalaria straminea
CACATCAATACTAGAGGTCAATCTCTGAAACAAATTGAAATAGGTTGCAGTACTAGTAGCTCTCCAGAAATGAGGAATGAAAAATGTTAGGATCTATGAATGTCGAAGCAACAAGAGTAGATTGTAGCAAAACACATTTTATTTGTACATGTCAAACATTGTAGAGTACAATTCATCCAACAGCTTTGACTTAAGAATCCAGTAGCCTTTATTTCTGAAATTTTCACAATAGTAAATAGTTCTATAACAAAATGAGCTTCAAAAACATCTAGTGAACGAACTTTAAATGCACGTTAGCAAATAGAGACAGGCTTACTATGTAGAGAGAGATTAGAGACTGTTCTATTGTTTTTTTCTTTCAGAATAAAAAGATCAATCTTTTTATTGAATTAAAAAAAAAATTAGCACCCTCTTAAAAGTTCTAGATCCACCCTTGGCTGCAATGCGGTTACATCGCTTTGTCCTTAATGGGATTTGTCACTGTAGCCAAGCCTCTTGGACATACATGTTTCATGAATATTGGTTTTGTACAGTAGTTACGCTGAGGTTGTCAATTGTAATCAAACTGAATTTCCATTAGATTAAATCAATACAAATTATCTTATCAACACGAAAACATTAACCTCTACATGAAATTAATTAGCACTATAATTGTGCTTGAAAATAAATGATATATGTATTATATATATATATAGGCATATATATATATATATATATATATACATAGCATTTTATATTTCCATGTAAAATTATCTTCGCTCTTATTTAGAGCCCTTGTGGCTAATGATTCTATTAGAAGATCATGATGCGCTTTACACAGTAGAACGCTGTTAAACTTTGTCCTGCTAGATTCGTCTTAATAAAACACCAAATCGTTTAGGCGTTTATACAATATTAAGATTTCTTTGGTCGCCATCCTCGAATAAAGTCCACAATTTTTTTCACCTCGAGTGCATTGAGTTCAGGAAAGCCTTCTTTCAGGAGCTTCTCATCCAGTGTAGATAGCATACTGCCGTCTATCTGCTCATTGGAGAACCGAAGCACCACCCTGTCTTTCATGCCAATGTACCTCAAGGATTTGGACACCTCTTGAACGCTCATGCCTTCTATCTCCATGGGAGGTGTCCAGCCATCGTTCTCCTCCCTGGACATGTATTCATTAAAGCTGTACTCACTCTCGTTGGGATAGCCACCATCCCCCTTGGAGCCAATGGAGATAGCCGAGTCATCGCCGTGTTTCACGAACAGCTCCGCCGGCCCGGACACAGGAAGCATGATGTGTCTGTAACAGGGCTCGCTCTCAGCGTACTGGCTGCCTGGGCCGTAAATGTTTTGAAAAGGTGGAGGGTGGGGTACATAGTGCGGTGTCGCAGATGAACGGCTGCCGTAAAGGACGGGGCGAGACGCTCGAGAGTATATGTCGACCTGCTGGTCGTATGGAGTTTGGAAAGTGTTTAAAAGAGCGTCCCTGGCAACTGGGTGAAGGTCGTATGCTCCGGTAGCATGAATCGAATTGGCAGATTTGAATACATCTCTAACAGCTGGCCTCAGTTTTTTCAAATTGTGTGAGCGGATGGTGGCGTTGGGATTAGAGTTCACTTGACGGGCCTGATCGTGCTTAAGATTCATTCGACGTCGATGGTTACGAGTTTCAAGGTCGAGGTTATCCATAAATTTTTGTTGCAAGCTGGACATAGTTGTAGGATAATCGGATTTCCTTTTGGACGCTTGGGCTGCACCGTAGAGATGCGATGTGCTGACAGCAGCAGACAAACCACCCACTGCGCCGCGGCCGTCACCAAACTCAGCGTACGCGAAATCAAACAATCCGTCTATAGATCTGTCAATGTCGTCGGCATCGCGTGGCATTTGTTTGAAGTCCTGAAAGACCTCACTTTTTGACCTTTTCTCTCTTTCACTCCTGTAGGATTCGTGAGGAGTCGAAGGCCTTGTACGGAGCTGGAATTCTGATTTTTTTATGTACCTTTGTTCAGAGGTCTTGACCGGAATCATGTATCCATCGTCTTCATCATCATCATCATCATCATCTTCCTCAAATCTCTTCCGTAACAAAGGCGAGTCACTAGACTTTGATCTATGAAAATGGGGAGGGTGTGGTGCTGAAGGTAAATGCTCATACAGAGATTCTTTTGAACCACTGACGTCTGTGACCGGAAGTGACAACTCAGCATGCTGGGGAGAATCTGGGGGGATGGGAGGAAGGTCACGCTCTTTCATATTTATTTTTCTACCCACTTGTGGGGTTGGGGCGGTGCTGTCCAGTTTTGGTTCAGTGCTACTTTTGTTGGAAGTGATACTTTTGTATGTGCCATTGCTGCTGCCAAAGCCGGAGTCGTCCTGTTTCGTTTTCACTTCCTCGCTTCGCTTCGCTGGCATGCCTTCATCATCAAGACCGTTAAAGAACTCTTGGTAGCTGAGTTCGTTACGGGCGATGCGCTTGGAGAAAACGTCATCACCCTTTAGCTCCTTTAGCTTAGCTCTTTCTTTCTTCACCTTCCTGACACTGAGTTTGTCGAGAATTCCCGTGGACCGGGATTTCTTCAACTCTTTTGGAATTCTTTCTGGAAGTTCAATTTCTTTGCTAGTTGCTTCCCCTGAATCTGCTACTTTTGAGACATCCACTGAGTTAACCACATTAGCTTCAGTGACGTTTTCTACGGTATTGTTAGTTTCTAGTGCTGCAATGCCTGCGATAATTTCTTTGCCAGAAGTTGTAGATTCGCTTTCACCAAGAGTGGTAGCGATGCTGTTAGAAATGTGATTAGAGGTAGAAGAAGTCACTGACAAAGACTTAGCCAAAATAGGTTTACGTTGATTGTTCCTAGAATACGTTTGTTTGTCCTCTGAACTGGCTCTGCTATACATAATGTCTTTTTCTTTGACTTCTGGTGGAAATGTTTTTTTCTCGGAGACGTTTGTTAGCAAATCACCTAATTTCGGCTTTATCGTAGGCTTCTTTTTAATCACGCCCCTAGAGAAAAGCAAATCTTTATCCACTGGGATCTCAAACCTGTCACTGCTAGCTGCCTCCGATGTCAGACTGAGCGTCCCGTCAGGTTTCACTTTTGAGACCACCGCAAACTCTTCTTCTCTGGCTCCGTACAAACGCAGAACGCCCTTCGGCCACTGTAGACCATCTTTGTTGTTCCCACTGTGCACAACCTGGACATTCACGGGAAAACCAAATGCTAAAATTAAATCCTGCAATTCGTAGACGGCGTCGTAGTTGGCGACCGATGAGTTTCCTACAGGGCTGAAGACTCCGTTAACAATGAATGGCACCATGATTTCCCTGCCCAGTGTATCGAAGCACTGCAGGTATTTCAATTCCTGATCTTTCTTCCCTTTGTTCTGCTTCAGCAGACGTTTAAAGATATTCTTCTGCGCCGCGCCTTTTGTTTTCTTGCTGTCTGTGTACACAATGCCAGTGGTCAGCACTTCCCCAGGTTTGACTTCAAAGGGTATCCAGCAGCTGTTGCCGTTCTCTTCTGGTATTAGCAGGTGGCACACTGCGCTAGTCCGCAGCAGAAATCTCTTGCACTTGTTGCTGGTGATGCCACCAATAGTGTCGAAGTATTCCACAGGCCGTCCGTCGTCCGGAAGTACTTCCAACCAACCTGAAGAGACCAAAGTAAACAAGTTATTTTTTATAGTAAATTATATTTAACGTTTTAATATATAATGACAAAAAAGAAGGGTAACTATTGATTTAAAATTAAAACTTCCAAACTAGGTGGGTTTATGCATGAGTCTAACTAGTCCGCCCCTGATTATATGTAACCATTTCGTTTAGGATCAGTGAGAGGTGATACCCAGCCATGAACATTCTGTTGCCTTACGAGGACTCTGGGTCTCAGGTTAACCCGATCGGAGGATAAGTACCATTATTGGAAAATACATCTAGACAGGTTTAACACACCTATGTCTGTTTGTCCATTGAAGACAACGTTACTGTGAACTTTGGAGCATTCACTTTGAGAATTCTGAAAATAATTTATTGGTATACTAACAACAACCTGTCAGTGGTTATGTAGCTATCGCTTAAGTCAATACATTTTCTCTTTTCTTTGTCTAGCATGTAATATCAGATCTTTAAAGTATTATTGTGTAACAAGTAGTAACAACATTAACTTTATTCTATAACTATATCCACGACAATAAAAGAAGAATCTATTTAGAACTGTCTTTTCAAAAACAAAAGAATAAAACGTATTTAAAGAGATAGAACACTACTTATTTAAAAATAAAGTGGGTCAAAATGAGGTTGAACATACACAAAAGTTGTTTAAGTGCACGGGCCCCACACATCAAGGGAGTTAACCGCAAATGCCTTCTGTGTTTGACATTGTTAAGTTGACACATGGATTATCCTCCCCTCATTCCATCTCTGTTAAATGTTATCACTTGCTAAGGTTCACACCTGAACAACAAGGGACGCAAATCGTGTAACAAACTTTCAATTCAAGAAGAGAGAGTGAAGACTTTCATGATTTTCTTTTTTGGCCAGTGGAGATCATCTGACATTGTCACTAGTGATTATACACGAGAGGCAGTGGCGTAGCTAAGGTGGGGGGGGGAGAATGGGAAGAATTTTAAAATCCCCCCGGGCCCCCGCTTAAGGGGGGCCGCCAAATGAGTGTGTTTTACTTTACAAATTAACAATTACGCAAAATGCAGGGGCCCCAAAGAAGTGAAGCCCCCCCCCGGGTCCCCAAGCGATAGAAAATTCCTAGCTACGCCCCTGACGAGAGGGTGTATGTGTGTGACTTTATGTGTGAGCAAGCGAAATAGCCACAGAAATAATCAACCTGGTCATGATAATAATAATATACGATACCCCATTGTTATATCAACCGAGAGGATAATGACAACTGACCTCAAAGATACCTTTAAGGCCCTTAACATTCCTAGGAACATTCTCCTTGCCTGTCAGAGGGCTCTACTGCTGCAGACCAGCCACATCACCAGAAAATTCCTCAGCGGACAATGATAAAGGGACTACGATGAATTTTGTTTCTCTTTAAAGAAGCTTAACCCTGGCAGTGCCAGAGAATGAATACTCGTTCCTTTCTAAAATAATAATAAAGGCAGAAAAAAAAAGAAATCTTTTTGGACTTCGGACCATTTAATACTTATTTTCTTTTATCTTTTATATATGCTATGGATAAAAAAATGCCTTGCCGTTTTAAGAACCTTCTGTTGGTCACATTAAATCTGCAAATCTTTACACGAGATGTGTGCAATCTCGTTCTATGTATCATGTACGCAAGAAATTGTAACGGTGTAGACATTTTCAGACTATACTTAAGGATTTCAGAACATCAAAATAACCCAAATATAGATATTTGCAACAAAAAAAAAGTCCGTCAACTAGGCCAATTAGGTGCCAATACTGTGATTATATTGAATTCTGAAGACCTGCTGCCTAAGTCTTAATGATGATACCAGTAAGCACAGGTCACCACTACACCACCACATCTTGTTTAATTCTAATATAAATCAATATAAACATCACAAGATTTCAAAGACAGTTTGCGTGGAAACACAAGCTCAAAATCGCCCCCGAAGTGGCCCACCGCGGCAGGTAAAAAGACAGGTTTCAATAATTTCAGAAAGAACATTGGAATGAAATTATATCAAAGACAAATGACAGAGGAATGGAGAAAGAAGGCTGGCAGATCTTGAGTGGTGATCCAAGGGTTTTAGCAGACCAAGAGATATGTGAAAGTGAATATGTAGTTAAATATGAATATGGCCTAACTGATGTCTTTTAATGATTATCTAATTGTTTTGTTCAAAGCCTTAAGGGGGAAAAATTGTAAAAACAAATTCCTCAAGTTAAGTGTCCTATAGTTGCAGTGAAACTCTGCCGTTTACGTGATAATATGAAAAACTACGTATAAATTGTTGCTTAAAATTAAAATTATGTTTCACTTACTTATATGCATACTAAATAGATTTTTTTGTAAATGTAGTAGTTAGTTTGACAGAACTTACTTAACTTAGAAATAGAATTGTAAAAAAAAATTGACAAAAAATCTAAAACCGTTTGCATAATTGTGTTAAAAATATGATAAATGGCTATCTCCTGTGCCAAATAGCTTTCAGGTCTCCAATGTTTGTTACTATTAATAGTGAATATTTGTAAAAATGGTGTGTTTTTATGAAAAAACTGCCGGTATGATTGATTTTAAAAAATAGATTTTTCGCTTTCAGAAAAGAAAAAAAGTAGTCGTTGCATAAGAACTGAGATGTAAACGGGACGGACGTACAGAAAAACCACACAATACTAATAGCGACTTTTACCCTTTCGAGGGATGCGGCATTGAAAATAGCTATGTACAGACGACGTATTGACGGTAATGAGAAGACATAATACATAGATCTGGTTTTAAACAGAGTAAATGTTTAAGATAAATGGTACTTGATCTTAGTGCTAGAAGAACGGCCTAATCTGAGGCTTATAGCCCTATACTATACACAAGTTCTCTTGGTTCAACAATTTAAACAAAAACATTATCTCCCCTTAATTACCAGCAGATAAGAATGTTAGATAAGGTTTTTATGACATTTTTGGTCATTGGAACTTTGTTTTAGTACAAAACAGCATTGCAAATTATTGATTCGAAGGTCTGAGGGATTGGTTAATATCGATTAATCAATAAAGATCGATTCAATATTTTTTTCCTGTTAGTGTGTCATTTAGAACTTCAGTGTTAATTTATCACAGAGCTTGTCAGGAAGAACCGGTACTGCGACCTTTACAAATACGGAATGTGAACTTAAGCAATACTGAACTAGCAGACAAGAGCCAACTCAGTCAAATAGGTTGTTGCATTGCAAACATTATTACAGCAACCCATAGTTTTAATGGTTTCACAGGCTGACTTTGGATGGAGAAAGCATAAATATTATTTTAAACATAGATATATGCCTACATAGAAAACTTGCCCCCCCCCCCCTTTACCGAACGCAAGAGTTATGTGTTCTTGATTAATAAATGCTTTAAGTGTTCCTCTTTCTAATGGTGGTGTATAAACAAGGTTAAAGGTCACCTTCTTTGGATCACGAGGGGTGAATTTTTCTGCTGTCTACGTGAAACGTTATTCTAAATTCTATAGGATCGAAGAGGAATCAGAACTATATAAGTATATTGGGTTTTAAATAATACGTGGCTTCCATCCAATTGTTTTCTCAATTGCATCAACATGTTCATAACTGTTGTATAAATTCAATACGAAACACAGGCTACAGTCTTAACAGTTTAAAATACGCATTGTCAATCAAGTCTTCAAATGTGTGATTTAAATGTTTCTGAATGATATGGCACAAATGGGGCGGGCTGAGTTTCAAATATGTCTTGGATAACTCAAAATTGAACTTGTCGACATAAAAGGAAGATGTTGATCATAATGCATCAAAAATTGAACCAGAGTATTAATAGCAAAAACATGTAGACATTCCATTAGCAATACTAAGTCCTACTACATGCAGTACACTCAGTACAGCCTACACGACGTATTTCTATACGTAGGTAGGCTAGACTATTCAATCATTACGAAAAATGTGCAAGCCTAGTAGGTCCTATTAATTAAACTGTTCTATCTATAAAAGAATTTCAATAAAAGTCAAGGGAGGGCCAATCACGACACTGCGTATCGACTATCGATTTTCTCATATATATGAGATGAATACTTTGTCGGAAAGATGTTACCCATACAGCAGCACCCCCCCCCCCCTCTCTTCCACGCATGTGCTCAAAGGAACGGCAAGTGCCGATACATTTTAGAATGAGCAGCGTCGCAGGCTCTGCTAGGATATAACACGGTGTGCTGCACGCTGCCTAAGAGTCCCGGGTTCCTGTTTTTTTTTCAGGGTTTACCCCCAAAAGCCTTTCCTATGTCTTGGTATAGCTGCCAGGCTGCAGAGGTTTGAATTCAGAGTTTTCCAAGTGGGTAGCCAGCCAAGGCTAACGAGCCTCTCATGCCCGAAGCGTTGAAGCGTCAGTTACTTGCCTTTGCCCCTTCTCCTAAAAACAATTCCTCCGCATTCAATATCTGAGCCACACGTGAAAGCCAGGAGGTGGAGACTATTAGAGACTCATGCCATTGGAAGCATTTTATAAGTGCTTCTATCCTTTACCGGCAATAGCAACCTTACGGAGCACACACCGTATATAAGAGAATAGTATACAATCAGATTGACTCATAACTCAAACCATGCCTGTCAAAGAGAAAAAAGTATCGTATTACAATCAGAGGTAAAAGAGTTAATAACATGACCACGCAAATTGTATTGATCTAGCCGAGTGTATTGTTGATGTCTAGGCTTGGATATGTGCTTATCTGTCTGTATGGAAAACTCTATACAATTATTACTGGATATATCTATATAGCCTATCTCACGTTTTATGCTATTTGTTTTAAGTTAAAAGCTTTCTTACAAAACCACAAAAAATGCATGCAATTAAACAGTAGTTTTATGAGGCTGTGAGACCTTATCGAGAGGTATAAATACAGGCCACAGAACTTCCGTTTGAAAGACAATGATCTGGAAACCACTGTGCAGTAAATTTTAGACCTAGGACTTGACAACGAAGAAAGGGGTGGCAGAACAATGATTTTTTTGGTCACAATTGAATACTTTTTTGGTATTTTGACATTGAGCTAAGAACAAACAGTTTTGTTCTTCTTGTTCAAGTTTCTAAATTTAAAACCTTTTGTCTCTAGAAATGTGAAACATGTTTCATAAGTGTACAAGACTAGGAGTTATTGAATTTGGATCTCCTGTAGCTGTAAACTAAGCAAAATGTACCGTGTAATTAATACATGCCCCCCCGGTCCCTGATCCCTATATAAAATAAGAGTGAAGCTAGTGTACATACTAATCTATAAAGACATTTTGACTAGTTAATAGTTACTGTACTTAAGATTTCAACATCTGACAGAAGTAGCCAGGGGCGGATATTACATTACACACCAATCGAGACTTTTCAATGTCGTCAACATGTTGACCTAATTTCTGATTTCAGCCTACTGCAAAGTCAGCTAAAATGTTTCAGGTGCTGATGGTGGGTAAAAAGCAACAATGGAAGTGGTTTTTATTTTTTAAGTCCCAACAATCAAGATAAAAAAATAGAACTTTTGCACACATACACAAAAACTGCAGTAAAAGTAGTAATAAATTGTGTTATAAATGGCAACTAATCTTTTTAAGCAGACGACACGAGAATGATTAAAAACAGCTAAGGCTACTGTTATAACAAAACAAAGCATGTTGTACTTAATATTTTGTATGATCCAGTTTATAAAACCTGCAGGTTTATAAGACCACAAAAACAAGGATGCGATTAAAGGCTAAATGTTAGTTAACCCTGGTTAGGCCATTTATGGAATATGCATCCTCTGTTTGGGACCCCTCAACTCCCTTTAAGAAACTGGAACAGACACAAAATAGAGCAGTGAGATTCATAACAAATGAATATTCACATTTGACTAGAGTAACACCTTTAGTAAAATCACTAAATTTAGAAAGCCTTCAGGGCAGAAGACTCAAAAGTAAAGTAGCAATTATACATAAAACACAGAACCATAATCTTCAAATACAAAAACAAAATCTAATAAAATACTCAGAAAGACACAAAGATGAAGGTACATTCATCGTTCTATATGCTAGGACAAATTTATACAAAGGCTCCTTCTTCCCTAGTGCTATTAGACCATGGAATGGGTTGCCTGAGTCAGCCAGAATTTAAGTCATAAATTAACATGCATGACTAGATTGACATAGGAACACGCGTTGGACTTAATCAACATTTTTTTTTGTTGAAGTAACGTCTGTATTTTATAAGATAAGATGAGACGAAAGTCGAACATTTCGATGGCTCTAAGACCCCATGTTGAGTAAGTTTGGCTTAAAGTCAGTTTAAAACCTTGCGATCTATAGGGCAGGTGATGTTAAGGTCGTCTATTTCTTAGGCCAACTAACGCCAGGGTGTCATGTGGCCAACTAAAGTAGGCCTACCCATTAGAGCTGGACTGAAGTTAAAATCACAGTCTTCACCGAAGCCAAGCGCTTTAACCCAACGGCGACCGCACCCCCTTTGCCACTGATCTATATAACTAGCTTAGATGGGAGAGGAAACTCTCAGGAAACTGTGCAATGTTTGAAATACAGAGGCTGCAGACACAGTTACTAGATATCTAGATCTATATAGATCCAAAATGCAGTAGCGGTCTTAGGGGGTGGCAAGTGGGGCAACCGCCCCAGGCCCCGCGCCTGAGAGGGGCCCCGCGCTGGGAGATTTTATATTGTCACCAACTTCGAAAACTAAATGAGTGATTATAAACAAGGACTTGTTACTCTATATTTTCCCTGTATATTTGCTTTACCAATTGCCATTTAAGCTCTTAACTTACATTTCTTGTTTCGA
>JADKLZ010000130.1:17378556-17390293 GCA_021533235.1 Biomphalaria straminea
CAACTAAGTTAAATGCTTGCTGAGCACCTAATGGAAGCATTGAAAACTTATTCCAGATACTCTCTCCTCCTACTGGCCCACAAATGAGATTGCACCATAGCACTAAGCATCAAAGTAGCACTATGCAGATGCATTAAAAAATCGTTTTCTTAATAAAATTAACATTACCAATTTAAACTTGACTGTTCAGCACTTATCTTGTATGATAATAATAATTGAGTTTCACTTAAAAAATATTTTTTGTTATATAGATCTTTAGTTTTTACTCTTATTGTATGTCCAAGTAAAGTTCCATATTACACCCACATTTTTAATACTGCCTTGCAATTATTACTACTATTGTTAGAACACATATTTAATGTATTAATCTTGGGACAAGAAGAGTAGATAGAATTAGACAGGAAATACGACTTGTTTAGAGACGCTAGAAGGAGTGAAAGTAGTGACGAGAGAAGACTTGACGACCATTTTCCCCTGTAAATAAACATTTTAAAGGCTTACTGTTCAAAGCGTTTTGCAGTTCTTTAAAGAGCAACTGAAAAGCGGAGCAGTTGAGCGGACTTGCTTGTGTATTATAAGTCTTGATTGGAACTTAACACCTTCTAAAATTTTTTTTTCAGAGAAGCAAGCCTTATCTATTGTTCCTGGACAAGAACTCAAACCTAGTGGATACATAGAGTTTTTAGAGAGACATGAAGACAGTGACTGGAATTCTCTCAATCCTAGCAAGTACCCTTCTTATGGAGGTTACACCATAGAAAGGAGGTCTGCAAGGGAGCCAACAAATGTGGCATATGATGATCCCTATGATAGTTTTTCTCACAACAAATTGGGCTTCATAACAGATTACCAGAATGAATCTATGTCATTCAATGGTTATGATCGATCAATAGATGTGAAAAAGTCTAATAGTGAAATAGTGACCAATCTGACCCGCGTTGTGTCAGCTAATAGTGAGAATGTGAACACAGTGTACCCCTCTGCCAAGGCACCAGATCGGCGAGGGATAGCCAATAGTACAGAGAGGAAAGGAACTATTGCTTATCAGCCCATAGAGGTACAAACTGATGCTCTGTCGCCAGCCAGTGAACATGAGCTCATGTCTTCTCCTTTTCCCAAATCTGATATCATTGTTGATGGTCATGGTGATACTACTGTGTTGAATGAAGTCAAGGTTGAATCAGAACAAAATCACAGTCCCATCTATGCAAGCATGGATACTATGAACCTTGTTTCTAATAACAACTCGCTTGCTGATGAACAGCCATTTAACTCTGCAGTTGCAGCCTGTGAAGATCAAAGTACAAACCCTGTTGGAGAAATTGTCAACACACTGACTACAGCTTTGCCAGCTGGCACTGAAATTTCTTCCACCCTAGAAACAAGTGGGGGAAGAAGTTTAGAACAGATAATCAGCTTTCATGATCCTGTTGAAGATGAAGACTTGGAAGACTGTGATGTAGACTTGTATCTAAAGGATATGGATACAGATGTTTTAAAGAACAGTGATTCTACTAAAGCTTATTTTGGTAGTCAAACTAATGTAAATACCTCAGAAGTAACTCTTGAATCCTCCCAGGTTCCAGATATACAGAGTGATTTAAATCACAGTCAAGAAAGTCAGACACGTAGTCTGGCAGAAGAACTGAATGATGCTGAACAGACAGAGGATCATTATTCCCTTTCTTATTCCCAAAACATGCCAAAAAGGTTCTGCGCTGATGTAGCAGAATCTGATGTTGTGGCTTCCCATCTCCAGAATCCTGATATTGTGGCAGATATTGGATTATATTTACCAGAGGAGGCACCTCTTCAACAAGTAGAAACAGCAGAAGATCAACTTCCTAGTTCTGATACTGTCAGGCAATCTGTGTTTAATTCTATTATGAGGGGTAAAATGGAACTAGAACATATTTTGGAAAGCTGTGTTAAAAGTAATGCTCTTAACTGCACAGTTGGAGAAAATTTGCTTAGAGGGAGATTTGAAATAGAACAAATTTTGAATAATATTTCAGAGAGTGTCCCCTCGAACAAAGGCAAAGGTTTCATAGAAACTGAAAGATTACATTTTTCTAGTCTGAATCAGCCAGATGTTACTCACAACTCTGAAACATCTGGACATGCTCTTGGTGTGGAGGAAAAAGCTCAGGATTCTAACTCTTTGAGTCCTGCATCTTCTCTGACAAGCAACAGCAACGACAGTCTCTGCATGGGTCTTGGTGCCAGGCCAAAAGATCCATCTCTTTTAAAAAAGAGCAGACCCAACAGTTTATTGGGACTCTCAAAGGTGACCCTCGACAGGCCGCCTGTGTCCATTTCAGTGGATGAACCAAGCTCTGGTGAAACTTGTCACCAGCATCACTTGGATGCTCAGAGCCCTTCCTACTTTCCTGATGTGACCATATCACATCAGCTTAATGGTGAGTTTGACCAAACAAGTTTTAAAGAAAATACTGATGGCAACCCCATCATTCATGACTTTTCCTCATCCCCAAATGGCTCTAGCACAGAAAATCTGTCTGATTCATCTCAAGATCATGTAAGCAACAGTCAAAAAACAAAGAGGCCAACATCTTTGAATATTAGAAAACCAGAATTTAACATGGAGCAGAATTACAATGGCAGTGATAGGGAAGGTAAATGCAAAGAGCAAATTTAACTTTAATTCTATGTTCAGTATTATAAGAGATTTTTAAAGTCTACTTTTATCATTCATTTACAAAGGCACATTTTTTATTTAGAGGACCAATTAATGTATTAAATAAATCAAACATTCTTTTTTTAATTATTTTTTAAAGTAATGGGCCTCATTCACCAATCATAAACAACATCAAGCTTCCATATCTCTGCTATACAACTTACGACCTAATTCAAATTAACGATAGTTATCACTTGACAGTTTTTTTTTGTTTTATCAATGGTTACCATGAGACCGTTTTGGTGAATGAGGTCCATTGTTAATAACCTTTAATTATCCTATCAAATATATATATATATAACAGAATCAGATGTGAAATTAAATTACCGCCTGTGCATAATCGTATTTAATGTGTAAATATACATTGTGTTTTATTTTTCACAAGTGTATGTATGCATGTTTGTGTAGATGAATACTAAGGCTTAAAATGCTGTTTCCCTTAGGCTGTTTAGGTTTTTGTGCTTGAAAGGCTAATCTTTAAAAAGGACTCTTTGTGAGATTTCTTGTTTTTCTCCTTTTTTTAAGCATATTATTCACCTGCCCTGGCTATGTTGAAGTTTCCAGGCCATGCCCAGCCATTAAAATGTGGCTTTCATTTCATTTGTTTGAAACATTTTATCTGCTAGCCCTGAGACAGTTGAGTTTCTTTCACACTTAGCTTACCCATCATGCTAGTTCATTTTGGCCAGATAGCTCAAAGACCTTTAAAAGAAATTTATCTTAAAACTTCATTCAGAACTTGACATGGGCCTCCAATATAACAAATGATTTATTTTTCTGACATGCCTGTAATAGACAGATCATGGTTTGATAATAGTTAACTCAATTAGTTAGTTGTGTGGGCATCTTTGGTCATTTTATGTTTAAGCTCAGTCTATAAATTGTGTGTGTGGTTATGGTGAAAATGTGAAACCTCATGTGCTTTGCTTGCATTCAGTGATAACCTGCAAATAGGGGTCAGTCAAATTCCTTAAAAGAGACTTTTAGTGGAAGTCTTGAATTCACAGTTTTTTAAAAAATATTTTGTAATTTATGCCATTCATGGCATTTTTTTTTTGAGAAAAATAAGGTGGCAGGAACATGGAGATCAATTCAGGTCATACTCTTCTACTGATTATAATCAACTCAGGGGAGTTAATGATTTGACCTTATTGTAAGAGCATTAGCTTTATTTTTCAGATGAACCATCCCCAAGTTCAGGTGAACACAATGAAGCAATTGCTATCACTGACAGCGACGAATTGAACTCTGTCAGTGTCAGTGCACAGGCTGTAGAAGAAGAAGGAACTATTGACATCACATCACACTCACAAACACTTAGCAGTAACTTGGGACAGCAGGCCCCATTTTGGATACCAGATTCTGAAGCTCCAGAATGCATGTTGTGTCGAGTCAAGTTCACCATATGGAAAAGAAGACACCATTGTAGGGCTTGTGGAAAGGTGACTTACTTAAATAAAACAATGAGTTATATTTGTGTGGCAATTTCTAATGTCCCATGAAAGGATTGAGAAGTTGGCAACTTATCTCATTTCTAACTGGAAGACAAAGTAATGTGAAATTAAAGTTTTAATTGTGTTTTTGATTCCTTAGATTAGTGTTATATTTTAGGTATAGTCCTACAATGTACACATTTCATTCTTTGTTGCAATGTATTGTAAGTTCCAAAGCTATTTGAAATTGAAGATTTCTTTAAAATTTCAATTTTATT
Organism: Biomphalaria straminea; assembly: GCA_021533235.1. Lineage (NCBI taxonomy): Eukaryota > Metazoa > Mollusca > Gastropoda > Planorbidae > Biomphalaria > Biomphalaria straminea. Next base: position 17,382,966 of record JADKLZ010000130.1, read on the forward strand.
TTTTTTTTCCCTTTTATTTTTATCAGGAAAAGAAATCCTATTTCCTTTTTTTTTTTCTTTAAAATTAATTGTTCCTTGGTTTCAGTTTTTTTTTTTTTAAATCTCTGACCTTCATCTATCTATATCTTTAGTTCTGTACTATGATAGTGCCTTGATATAAAAACTAGTCTGTCAGCCATACTAAAGTTTGACTAAGTAGTTTGCACATTTATTTTCTGCAATTCATTTCAATGTCACCACTCAAATATTAAAACGCTCTGCTTTACAGGTTCTGTGTTCGACATGCTGTAGTCAAAAGGCACTACTCCCCTACATGGAGAACAAAGAAGCTCGTGTTTGTGTGGAGTGTCACTTGCAGTTGACCTCTGGTCAGTTCACTTAAAGATTTAGACTCATCCCAACATATTTGCCACCAAGTAGTATTAACACATTTTCTTTTGGTGACATGCTCCTCAAGCAAAAGCGTTCAGTTTTAAAGTCTACTTTAGTTTTTGTTTGCATACATTATTTTTTTTTAGCTTGAAGGGGAGTGAAACTTGGTAATGGTTTTGTGACTCATTAATAATTAAACTCTTAGGTATTTAAAGCTCAACAGACTGGAAAGCATTTTATTGCATCTTAATATTAACCTTTAATCTTCATATCTTGCTGCTATGTTAATCAGATATGTACATGTGTATATATATACTATTTGTGTTTTGATTAATAAACCTTGCCATCTTTCATTTCTGTATTCTAGTTCCTTTAATTGAAAAAAAAAAATCTCTTATTTTGTTCTCACTGTCAGTTTTGGGCTGAAACATTTTTTTAATCCAATGTTTCATTCATGTCTAATTTTATGCAGTGTTAATGTTCACTGAATATTGTAGCTTTGAAATAGCCTACTTTTTTATTAGTTCTTTGAAATGCTCAGGTCTAGCTAGTAGCTAGTTTTTCCATTTCTGAGCATACTCTGTCAGTTTCTTATAGTTGAATAATTAGGAAATATTGACTTACTTTGACTTCATCCTTTTGACTTCCAGTGGCTCATTGTGCCACAACAGTAATTCACCATTGGTCTTTGTTATTGGCAATCATCTTCAGCTTGGTCCATGCCCATCTTACTGTCTTTGCTTCTTAATCTATTGATCTCCTCCATGTTTGCTTTGGTCTTTCAGCCTTTTTCTTCCCTTTTGGGTTCCAGTCTGTTTTGCAATATTTTGTTTTTTTCTTTGCATTGTGTGGATAATAAGCTCCTTTTGATTTCTTACTCCTTTGGCATTTGTTGGGTTAGCAGTTAAGGAAAAGTTCAATTAAATTTACTTAGCAATGAAATCGACACTTCAGCCTCTTCAGATTTCATTTTGTGTGTGTAAAACTTCACTTTGTTTCAATATTTAATGGATGTTTCATCAATTATTAGTAATATTGTTAGAAAAAGTTTGGATTTTTTTTAAAGAGCAATGGATGATTGGATTTTTTTTAAAGAGCAATGGATGATTGGATTTTTTTAAAGAGCAATGGATGATTTAGTTAGAATACTAAACTAGTTTACAAATGCATGATAATTTTGTCAGCATGATTGATAGTTGCAGTTTTTAAAATTCAGTCACTACTCTCTGTGCATAGCATTTTATTTCGCCTTGTTTCTCTATGACTAAATATATATTATGCGTCAATGGATGAATGTTAATTTACTACAAAAAAATCTGCAATAATTTTATTTAGAGAACTGTAACTTTCTTGACTTTTTTTGTTCCAAAGAGGAGCTTGATTGCTTGACTTTTGTTTGTGACTTGCTTGAGAAACAGCCAGTAAATTTTGTTTTGCTCTCCCATGCTTACCTCTGCAGCCCCAGGCGTCAACCCTCGTAGTCCCAATCCCAACAACCCTAATGAGTACTGCTCAAAAGTGCCACCCAACCAGCAGGCCAGCAACCATGCAAGTCCCCCGGTTGTTATGGTACCAACTGGTGTTCTTAAACCTTCAGGTCAGTCAAAGACCCAGATTTTCTTTTACAATTGTAATATATAATATTTATTTTTTAAATTGTAATTTTTTTTTTATTGTAGACAGATGACCTTAGAATCCATTGGCTTAATTACTTAGTCACTTCTTAACATTAACTGATTAAAAGAATATATATGGGATTTGAAAAAATCTTTTTGGCTTCAAAATTGAAATCTACTTTTACAACAATCCAGTTTTTTTCTTGATCTAAACATAGTATAATAATAATTCTGAATTTATAATTTTTGTTTGCATGGACTAATATTGTTTAACTAGACAGTTTTAGTGCTTTATAAGCCTGTAGACAACTTAAGCATTGTGCGTACTATTGTGATTTCTTCTTAAACTAAAATAAACTGTACAATTTGTTGTAGTTTTTTTCTTTTTTTTAATTTTTTGTGTGCTTCTGTGTACACAAACTTTTGGAAAGTCAGATTTTAACAAAATCTTTCTAACTAACACAGTTTTTTTGTTCATCCTTTATTTTCTTGTTATATAATAATGAAACGGTGATACAATTGACAATCCTTCAGTTTGAATGTTTCTTTAGGTAGTCAGCGTCGTTCTGGTGAGCCCAAACAGGTGATGTTTTCTGATGGCATTAGGCCTGGCGGGGACCTAACTGAGTTGGATGGCCCAGAGCAGACTAGGCCAAGGCGTTCAGCTCGAGGGTCTAGAAAACAAGGACCATCTCAACACCAAGGTAAGTAGTAATTTATTAAAAGAGCTTTTGATTCATGGCGGTAAAGCTTTTTTCTAGCATATAAATTACAATACGGCATATAATAGATAGCAATATCCAGTGCTGTAGAATCCAGTAGTGGTAGTACCTAGCTTTTGTCTCATTGAGTTGAGCTCTTGACTCTGTAGCATAAACATTTATCAAAAAAAAAAATAATTATTTAACCCCTTTTGTCACAATGAAAGAATACATATTGGATACTGACTATTTGAGTAAACTCCATACATTTTGGTTCTAACTTTGACTGCTGTAGTTAGAAATGCATTACTTTGACCGTTAAAAAATCATATTGTAAACTGCTTATGAGGCTTTGCTGTTTCTAGTTCTCTTTCAAATGAATTGCAATTTATGATGTTGCTTTAAAGAAATCTTTTCCATGCTCTTTCCAGGCTCCCCACCAGCTCGTAAAATCAAAGATGACAGTCTGTATCGAAGCCCATGTTTGTTGCCAGAGACAGGATTACCTCCCATATACATGGTGACAGGAGATACTGGTAGGTTTAGGGTAGAGCTTTATAAGTACATTCATTCAATGAATTAGTTTAGCAGCATTTTAAGAGCTTTTTAATTTGTTTGACTTTATTGTTTTTCAAGGCTATGTTGAGCATGATGAATCTATCAATCAAATAGACTACACTGATGATTTTAAAGGTAACATTTTTTTGTGTGTGTTTTCACAGCAGTGAAAAGTCTGCAAATTTAGTGATTTTAGATCTAGATCTAGACTCTAGATTTACAGTAGAGTTAGTGAAGATAATTCGCGCACACAGACGTGAAAAGTGCTTGAATTTAGTGACTTCTTAGATCTAGACTCTAGATTTACGCTAAATCACTACTATAGATTTAGTGAAGATAATTCGTGCACATAGCCGTGAAAAGTCTGCAAATTTAGTGACTTAGATCTAGAGTCTAGATTTACTGTATAGCTAGTGAAGATAATTCGCGCACATAGCCGCGAAAAGTACGCAAATTTTGTGACTTAGATCTAATTTCGAGATTTATGCTAAATCACTAGAATCTAGTGAAGATAATTACTAACCCATTTGAAGTGACGAAAAGTCTGCTAATTTCAGTCACTTACAGTTAGAATCTGTAGAGTCTATTATAGATTCTAGATCTATGATAGATTCAGTGGAGATAATTCGCACACAGCCGTGAAAAGTCCGCAAATCTAGTGACTTATATCTAGAGTTTAGATGGTAGAGTTAGTGAATATAATTATATATATATAATTTTGTGTTCATGTGTGCAGTAAAGGTGATGCAGTGTTATTATTATGTAATACAACATTAATTTTAGAAAATATTAAATAAAATGATTCTACATAATTTTAAAATAATTCAGCAACATCTTTAGCAACATCTTTTAAGTCGCCGCAACAGGCCAGTTCAAAACAGTGTGTGTGTGTGTGTGTGTGGGGGTAACAAAAAAACAGTCTGTTCCCATCACTGAATCATGTAGCAATTCTTGTTGTTCTAGTTTTGTTTGTTTACATTTCAGCTGAAGGTGGCCCATTTATTTACTTTGCTGTCAATAAAAATTTGTCCGTTGGAGTAAAGATTGTCAATCGTAAGTTCTTTTTATTATTTCAATTTATTATGTCTTAAAATTACATTGTATGAGTCAGCCTAAGGACTGGGTTGGTTGTGCTATTTATAGAAGATAATATGTTACTATTCTGAATGTGTTGCTAGAGAGACCTAGTTCACCCAGCTCTAAATGGTTACAACTCTTTTATTTTCTAGTGGACTGTTGTGTCAATCGAGTTTGTTGGTTCTTTGTGACACGAGGGATGTGCACTGCTGGTCAGAGTGAGTTCATTGTTCTGCTGGAACTGACAGAGGAAGAGATGAATGGCTCTGTTTCCCCACCAAGAGACATTTTTCTCCACTTCCACAATGTGTATGAGGAAGCTCTGAAAGGTCAGAGATGGACATCATTTTGTTTGTTTAGTGTTCTTATGTTATATGCATTCTGTTGTAAAGAAAGTAAATTGCCCCTTTCAGACCTTGTGGTCTATAGGGCAGATGATGTAAAGGTCATCTGTTTCGGTGGCCCACGATTATCGAGGGTGTCATGGCATTCTGTTGTATATTAGAAATATATTAGATATTTTGATATCATTTCATAAAATCTTAAGTTCACCAGTAATTCTTTTTTTTTTGCTTTTGTATAATACATCTTTAATGCTTATAGCATGCTCAGTGTGCTATGGTCCAATCTCTTTTGTGGACTGGTGAGAAGAGGATAATTGGATTGAAATACTATTTTTTAAGACATCTCTTCAACTTCTTTATAATAAAGCTCACTTAATATACATTTTTATTGTAATTTTTTTTTTTCTAGGGTTTACTATTCAAGACATGGGTCACTCTATTTGTCATTCAAACTTCCTTGGAAGTCGTGATCACGGTGGCTTCCTGTACTTGCGGCCAACATTTCAGTGCTTAAGCAAACTGTCTTTACCTGAGCCACCATATTTGTTTGGAATCTTGTTACAGAAGTGGGAGGTGCCCTGGGCTAAAGTGTTCCCTATCAGGTTGATGCTTCGACTAGGCGCAGAGTATAGATGTAAGTGTTTCATTTTTTGTCTCTTTGACATGTCAACTTATGTAGCTTTTAAACATGTAAACTGACTTATCTAGCTATTCATGCTTTCATGGATTATTCTTAATAGTTAGAGCACTTCAATATATCTCCTGCTTAATATAAAGTTATCCATTACTTTGGCTTTGCTCTAAAATAATTAGGTGGTGAGTTAGTTTTTTTTAATTTATTTTAGCCAACAGACTTAGTATTTACAAATAAACCTAAGCATCTTATAATAATGCAGCTTATCTATTTTTCTTTCCTTTAAAATTTTGTGATGATTATTAATAACTCAAAAGTAATGTGGATGTTGTTTCTTTTTTATTTCTTTTTTTTAAAGATTATCCCTGCCCTTTGGTAGGTGTCAGAAACAGGAAGCCAGTGTTCTTTGAAATAGGTCACACCATTATCAACCTTCTGGCAGATTTTCGTAACTACCAGTACATGTTAACCCACATACCAGGTGTAACTATAAAAATGGAGGACAAGAAAACTGTAATCAACTTTCCCAGAAACAGATATAATGAAGTAAGCTTTTTTTTTTTATATATACAATTTAACACTTTTTTTTTTTTTGTTGGACTGGAGAAAGTGTTTGTTTTTTTTAAATGTATATACCTCTGGAGTGATGCTTGAGGAGTTTATATTAAAGTAAAAGGAAAATTATTATAAAAGAGTTGAAGCTATTAACCATTACCATTGTAAAATGATTTAAGTAGGGACAATCTATGACTTAAGCTAAAGATTGGCTCTAGAAAAATTAGTTAGTTTTTATTGATCTGCTAGTCACATTTCTTTTGGTTCATTACATTATTGGCTTCTTTGACATAACAGTAGATTAAATGACTCAGTGAGTTAGATGTCCAGTGCTTTTGAAGAAGGAATATATCAGCTTCTGAAAAGGAAGCAGGACAACTGTTTTATGGCCTGACTTTTTGAGGCCAATGTCTAAGACAAATATATGTTCATTTAATAATGCTTTTCAAGAGGTTGGTGTATATTTACATTTTTAAATAGAGTCCAGATTATGTATTTTTTTATTTGTAGAAGTTTCTTTTTTCTCCAGTAGATTTGGGAATGAAACATTTGTTACCATGAAGTTGGCATTAGAACTAATGAGTGATGTTAGGAGGAAATTAGGATAAAATGATTGATTTGAACCTTTAGTGTTGAGCTAGGAAGTCACTGAGTCAAGGTGGAGTAGGAAGGCTGGACATTAAAAGGTTAGGGAGGGGGTATTACATGTAGTTCAAGAAGAAATCCATCTCTGTATTTTGCTTCATTTATTATGTATGGATCATACTGGACTCTTGTAATTATGTTGTAATATAGCATATGACAAGCCTGGTGCATCACTTGGTAAGAGTTTGATAAAATGAGGGGATATATCTGTAAAAAAAAGTAAAGTTTCACCTTTCAGACCTTGCGATCTAGACCTTTAGACCATGATAATATAAAAATAATTATTTTAGTTTGTTTTTTATGATTGTCCAGAACTTATGGTGACTAAATATTTCCTAAAAAATGTTGCATACCATCTTTAAAACTTATTTTAGTTTATTGTGATAGAAAGTTTGTTTAGACAAATCTTTTTTTATAATTATTTCTTTATTAGTGCCCTCCCACTTTTTACATTGTTGGTTGTAGTAGTCATTAAGAATAAAGTACCTTGGTGTTGCCTCCCCTAATGGATCAGTTTAAGAAGAACATCCCTTACTTCAGTTTAATTTTTTTTTATCTGATTACATTCAAACTTCTTTGGCTGACAGTTGTAGTCCTCAAAACTTAGTTCCTTTGCTTTGTGCCCTCTTGTAAAGTTCAAGATGGATAGCATTGTATTTTCCTAAGGTGATAACACTTAATAGCATAATATTTTCCTAAGGTGATAACACTTAATAGCATAATATTTTCCTAAGGTGATAACACGTAATAGAAAAATATTTTCCTAAGGTGATAACACTTAATAGCATAATATTTTCCTAAGGTGATAACACTTAATAGCATTGTA
>JADKLZ010000130.1:17392463-17406555 GCA_021533235.1 Biomphalaria straminea
GTTTCAATGACATCTTGCCAAGTGAGACATCTTTTCTGTTGTTGTTTTTTTTTCTTGTCAATTTTGTTCACATTTTTTTTTTTATGCATGTTCTATTCTTCAAGATTTTTTTTAAAGACCTGTAAGAACCTCCACATTGTTATGTCCCTTAGTATGAGTGTTACAGAAATTTTGATATGTTTAATAAATATTTGACTGGTTTAATATATACTAATAACAGTACCCATTCTACCAACCAAGGGCTATTGTTTGTTTTGTTTATGGATACGTTGATATACTATACAGTGTGTTCATTAGGGTCAGTAAGTTGGCTGAGGTATCGCTAGGGTTGGGGTCACCTGGCCATCTGCACAAAGTTTTCCAATAAAATTTGGTTTTTCTTATTGAACCAGAAGATATGAAATCTTGCATTCAATCATTGATATGCATCAACTGTTAATAGGAGGACATTTGGTTAATATCAAAATATCTCTCTCATATCTGTCCCTTGAATTTTGTCCCAGGGGGGCTGTGACAGTTCACGTAACTAAATCTCTCCACTTTTTCTGGTTAGCAGCTGTTGATAGCAGGATATTGAGAGTCCATTCTTTTATGTTATCCAGCTTTTCTTTGGACATCCCTTTCTTTGTGTCCCCTCCAGTGTACCTTGAAGAATGACTTTTGATAGTCCAAGTATAGGAATATTTCAACTAGAAACAGATTTAGTATCAGTACAAACTTTTTTCTAATGAAGCACCTTGCTAGTCTTCTCAATAGCATTTTGATCTACTTGAAATGCTTTTGCCTCTTAATTGGCTTCCACTTTGCCAATTGTTAAATGTTTAGTACTCTTTGACTTGAGCTAGTACATTTCCATATGCATATCCCTATATATTAGAAACTCATAGTCCAGATTTCATCTCATCAGCTTATTTCCACACAGCGAAAGAGAAAAATCTAAAGAAGACTTTTGACAAAGTTTCAATAATATCCCCATCTCAATTTCCTTTTTTCTAATGACAGCTTCAATGTGGCTCCAAAATGTCAGTTTTCTTTCTAAGAAACAAAACAATCGATATTTTTTCTTTTTGTCATTTTTTTAATCTGCTAAATCTATCCAAAGCTTTTTTTTTAAAGCTTGATAAGTATTCTGAGGGCGCTGTGGCTGAGCGGTAAAGCCCTTGGCTTCAGTACTGGAAGTTCCGGGTTCGAATCCTGGTGAAGACTGGGATTTTTATTTCGGGATTTTCGGGCGCCCAGCTCTAATGGGCACCTGACATTAGTTGGGGAAAAGTAAAGGTGGTTAGTCATTGTGCTGGCCACATGACACCTTCGTTAACCGTAAGCCACAGAATAAGATGACCTTTACATCATCTGCCCTATAGGCCACAAGGTCTGAAAGGGGAACTTTACTTGATAAGTATTCTTTAGGATTCTCATCAGCACCGTTGCACAATATGATTAGACAATAGAATAGCCTCAAAGACAGCATTTCTTTGATTCAAGTCAGTGTTGATATACATGGCACTGTATTATAGTTGAAAGTACCTTTAACACTTCACTGGTAACATTTTGTTAGAATTCTAAGCTACCATCAATTCTTTTAAAAAAACCTCTTTGATTTCAATATCACCCAATGCAATCTGCTTCCCTCCCGTCCAGCGACGCCACTTATTATTGACCAAAGTGTTCTTTAATAGGTAAACAAAATGTTTTCTCTGTAAAAGGAGGAAGTAAACTGAAATAAAAGAAGGGGGGGGGGCACAATTGAAAAAAATAATTAAACAACATTAAAATCCAAAACAGAAAAATTGAATTTAGCTTTCTGAGAAATGAATTTGTGAAAATGTTCTGTTATTATGTATATATATATATAAAGCCATCCTCCTTAAATGTTTCTTCCTTTACAACTTATTTATTAAACCCTTTATATCAAGGTATTACACAGCAAATTGTATTTACAATGTGTATGTATAAGTTATTCTGAAACTGTTGTGTTATCTGTACAATAAACTTGACTTCTGCACGCTGATTGACGGATTTAAAACTTGTGTATTATATGTTATTAGAGCCATGGGGTGGGTTGACCTCATGGTACACTGTGATGATTGTTTGCAACTTAATCTGTGAGAATAACCAAAACTCTGTAGGGCAGATACTCTGGGAACTTTCTGTGCTTGTATTGAGCCATTGAATTGTAGTCTAGCTAACTCAGCATTTTACTTATCATGAGCATTTATTCCATGTATACAATAGAGCATGTGTAGTTGTGACATTTGTTTTGAGCTCTAGAAATACTCAAAGAATCAAAACACTGAAGGTTTGGATGTCCAGAACCATTATTTTTTAGTGTACTGGTATTATGAAAAGTGTTTTTTTTTAATTGTTTTTATGTACTCCATTATGTGAAACTAACATTTTATTTGGTTAGAAGGGGACAAGGTATTGTTCATGTAATATTGTTCATTATAAGCCTCATTATCATTTGTTCAGTCATATAAATGGTTCTCAAACTTATCAGTATCATACTACAGGGTGACTTTCTAGGAATATTTCATAATTGGGGTGGACTGAAAGAAACTAACCAAAAGTGAATTGAGTTTCATTCTTAGTATTGAGAAAAACAAATTTGAACATTTGAAACTATGACTGTTTTCACCTTGACTTGTTGTGTTAGGCAGTGCAATCACCATCTTTGTTGTTACCATTCCCTCTAGATCTCCCAGTTTGTGTTCGTCTTTGTGAACAGAAATAATGAACTAAGAATACAACTTGGTGAAATGGCTGTGGTAGTGTATTTGTATGAATATTTAAAACTAAATCTATTTAAAATCTGTTTAATGAAAAGATAAACATTAAAGAAAAACATTGTTTTGATGAGTGATCTGTTTAGTGTTTCTGTTGTTTAGTATGCTGACATTTGATATAAACAATACATGGACGTGTAAATTAAATTCATTTTTACAAATCCCCCCTTTTTTTTTTTAACAAAAAAAAAAAAAAAAGGCATCAAAGTGTCTCAACAAAGTGGGAATTTAAAATAAAACAACAAACTATTATGCATTTGAAAAAATTATATATAGAAAAGTTTTATATCTATTTAGTACAAGAAAGAATATTAAACTGATAGGGATATTCTAAGATAAGTAATAAGTAAGTAAATGATGTGGTGGCTGAGTAGCACTTGGCTTCCGAACCTGGGGTCTTGGGTTTGTATCTTGAAGACAGATTTTGAATTTCGCGATTTTTAGGGCACCCCTGAGTCCACCCTTCCAGACTTAAGTTAAGGGGAAAATAAAGGTTGTTGATCATCTGCCCTATACAAAGCATGGCTTCCGAGCCGGATCTTGGTATCTTTGGTTGTCCACCCAGCTTTAATGCATACCTGGCATTAGTTGGGGAAACATAAAGGTGGTTATGTTGGCCTTATGACACCCTTGATAACCACAGGCCTCAGAAACAGATGACCTTTACATTATCTGCCCTATAGTCCACAAGGCTAGGAATTTACATTATGCATTTGAAAGAATTTAGAAAATTTTAATATCTATTTAGTTAAAAGAACAAGACAATATTAAACTGATAGGGATTTTCTAAAAATGACAAAACAATTGTGATTCAAGGTCAAATAAATAAAGAAAACTTAATTTTTCAAAACATTTATTAAGCATGAAAATGTTTTGTTTACAGCAAAATAATTCTATAAATAGGTAAAATACATAATATATACAACATGGTGTATTAAACAAAATGGAAGCCAGCTGAATTGAACATATTCAACAACCTGAAAAACAGAAAAATGAAAATGTCAGTGCCATGATAAACAACTAACAAACATGCTCCAGCTATAGAGACAACTCATGGAATGCTACTACTGTCTACAAGTTTTATTACCATGAATACCCAGAACAGTGATGCTACAAAACCATACAATTAGTTGCACAATTCATGGATTGTCTGGGAATTAATATTATTAGGATAAATGTTCTTGATTATTACCATGAATACCCAGGACAGTGATTCTACAAAAACATACTATTGGTCGCACAATTCATGGGAGTGTCTGGATATAAATATTATTAGAATAAATGTTCTTGTTTACAGACTACTCACTCAATAAAATCATCTATAGACATAGATCTGGCTCTTTTCTCCTCAAAGCCATTTTTCTGTAGAAGGTCTGTTACCATTTCTTTCACATTTAGATCATCAGGTACTGTCTAAAAAAAAAAAAATTGGCCATTGTTGTCTTTTTGTTGGAAATGAGAGGAAAAAATTGTATCAGAAAAGAAACATAACTTACAATATTTTTAAAAGAACAAGATACTCTGTAATTCTTTTCCAAAACAGCCAAAACTTTGGTAAACCTGATGACAGATATAAGAAGTTAATTTATTTCAATAACCAGATGAATAGTTTGACCACTAATAGGATTAAGATAATAATAGAAAGACAAACTTCAAGAACCTCACCTGAAGGAGGCACCAATTGTTTTATTTTTTCTTGAGAAACAAATCCTCAACAATCCATCCCACTCCTAAATAAAAAAAAAATTATACAATTATGGCATTGTTAGCATCAAGTGGTACTAAGTAGTTTATTTGGTTTAATCTTAAGTTGGGTCCCCATGAGATCAAAAAACAATAAAGGCAAATTTTAATGCTTAATAAATGAGTGGTGAAAACATAACCACTAGTGTAGAGGATTGTATGTTACCCCAATTGATTTTAATTATCATCAAAACTAGAACTTACTTTGAAATTAATTGGAGGTGGAGGGTTTCTTGGTTCAATTCTGACAACACTGGACTCCACTTTTGGGGGTGGACGAAAGTTATTTTTGCCAACCTGTCATTGAAGCACATAATTATTATATTAAATTAGATTTCACCCCCTCTTCTTTTCCAATTAGTAAAATTTGTACTATAAAATTTTAATATCTTAAATATAACAAGGTAATCTATCCTATTGAAAACATTCATAGTTTTTTGTAGAACTGTAGTAAAATGAAAATTAGAACTAATTACCTTGATCAAGTGGTCCACTCTGGCCAACAGCTGAGTATTTACAGAGAGACGACAATACAACTTGTCCCCTGGCTGGGCCACGAGCCTTTGTGCAAACTCTCTTTGGAACATCAAGATAGCACATCTAGGGAATACAAAAATAGAATCTATATAAGCAAGACTTGTTAGAAAGGAAAATCAAGTAAGTCATGACAGAATCACTGTTTTTAACAAATTGTTTGAATAAAATGTAATTTTGTTAAGAATTTTTTTGATGGAGCTGCTAATAATTACAATTCTTTTTTTTTTTTTTTAGTGATGATTTTCACAAAAACAGCTCAGAAAAGATGAAGCTTTAAAAGTTGTTCGTTAACTTTAACCTAGCATTGTTGAATAAAAAGTATTTAAGCTACTGCTTAAACTTCAATTATTTACCTAAAAAATGGTCTGTGCAGGAGAAGCTTGAATACAAATGGGGATGAAATCTGTAAAATGATGAGATAATTTTTTTAGATTCAACCGAACTTCATATACCTAGACAAAACTGTATGCATCAGATTTGGCAGAAAAACAGTAACAGTAACCATAAAATGCTTTCAAGGAAGATATTTCAATAAGATAAATTAAGAAACCCAAAACAGGATCACAATAAGGCGCTAGTATACCTTCTGACCACTGTCAAAAGAGTGCTAAGATTTTAATGCTATATTCTAAGATACACAGGGCTTACCTTCCTACAGGGAACAGTACTAAAAGAAAGAAAGGTGATGAAGACAAAAGAAACTATGGTCAAATAAATCATGAATGGTGCCCCAATGGTCCAAAAGACTAAAGTAGAGGAAACATTCTATGGCCTCCAGTTGTGGAACATGAGATGAAAACCTGGGCATTAGCTATGGTCAGATTATGGCCACTCAGTGGTAAAGCCAAACAGCACAGCTAATATATTCAACAGAAAAATTGCTTCTAGAATCTACTTCTAAGTACCACACATAACGTGACAGCACCAAACACAGGAAACAACCTATAACCTACCTGGTAGGGTAAGTTAGCAACACAAACATCAAAGAAAGGTAATTCTGTCTTTAAAACATCTCCAACCATGACTTGCAATTTGGAAGCTTCTGGTCTAAAACATTGACAAAAAAAAAATGAATGTATATATAGTTGAACATAAAATAAAAAAACACGAGAGTGTTGTTAGTGTATTATATTGAAAGACTTGATCACAGGTTTCTGAATGGCTCTTAAAAGATTAGATCTGGCTAATTACACATGCTTAAATCTATAAGACGAAGATACCCAGAAGATCTGGGCACTGATCCATATCTCTTGCCATACTAGTAAAGTTTACCACTGGGACCTCAAAGTTTATAAGGTATGTTTAAGTCCCAAAAGTGGCTTGAGTTTTACTTGTGTGTTGTGTATGGTGAAGATATTGATCAACATCATTTACTTTCCTTGTCAGGTACCCATTAAAGTTGGGTTGAACATCCATCTTCTTAATAACTGAAAGCCAAGACTTGAGCTAGGACTTTAGGAGGAGGAATTAAGTTCTCTACCACTAAGTCTCACATCACTCTTATTTAATATCACAATAACAAGAATGTCATAAATGAATAGTGTGTGTATGCATGCATGTGTATGTATATATACCAAAATAATGTATGAATAAAACAAAATATTAATGTACATACGATCCTTGTACTCTTTTATGTAATTCTGCAACCATCCGAGGATCAACTTCACAAGCAATGACCTAGATTAAAAAAAGAGAAGCGTTAAATGTTTAAAGTTTAAAAAATGTTGCTATAATAATAGGTGGGTGTTGAACGTTCATTAAATTGTTCTTAAAGCTAATTATTAATCAACAGCTAATTACCAACTAGTGAAAATGATTATTCATACAATTAGAAAACTCTTTACTGTTTGTATACAATTAAAAACAAATGAAATTACTTTTTTTGCCTTTTCCAAGAGTTTAACAGTCATATTTCCTGTGCCAGGACCAACTTCAAGAACAACATCTGAAGGTCTGAGGGCTGCCTAAAAACAAGTCAAAGTAATGCAAAGGTAAATAGATGTACATTCAAGACATTTTAAAAGGTAAAAAAACAAAAGTAAGTACTATGTTCTTAAAGATCAGTGCTGTTTTTTAAATAATCTGTACCTTCTCAACCATGTTAGTAACTATCATAGGATTTTTTAGGATGTGTTGACCAATCTCTGTTCTGAAGGATATTCCTGTAAATAAAATCATGCTTTTAATATTAATTATCTATTTCATCATTTATTCCCAAAAGTGTAAGAGCATTATAAATTCTCAGTGGGTTGAAATAGGTTGGAAGTCTACTTTAGCCAACTGGAAATAGGTGAGAGTGTTCAGATTGTTAAGTTTAAATATATATTTATAGTTCTATCCACCAGAGAACAAGAATACACATGTACTAAAATCTACAAATTTAGGTATATATCACTAGGCCATGGAAGTCAAAGACAATTTTTATTCTGACTAAAACTTCAAACCTTATTATTCTAATCATTGGCTTTACGTAATATAGACTTACTAGTTGACCGGCGGCATAGCATATGCCGCTATTTACCAGGGCCGGCGACCGCAGTGGGGCCCGCATTTCATAGGACCCGCAATTTTATAGGACCCGCTCTAATTTAAAGTGTAAAAATTATTAAATTAAGCCATTTTATTACTTACAACAGATTCCCCGCGCCATCCTGTCGATTTAACATCCCAAATACTCGTATTAAAGGTCTTTTGCAAGTCAATGGATTTTTTTTAATCTAAAGAATTATAGAGTATTTGCGCTCTAGAAAACTTTCTCTTTGACTATTAAATACATAAATAATTCGAGTTTTAAATATGGTTCTAATTTTTCGCATTATAAAATAAGTAAAGCCAATGCGTTAAAAAAAATGATTAATGGAGCTAAAAATAGATTACTTGTTGTTGCACGTTTGACCTATTTACTTTGAGAAATATAATATAGATTAGCATACAACTTATTTCATATTGTACAATAGACATAGTGACAAGATAGGAATACTTATAATTTAACTTTATTATTTATAACTTAATAGCTAGATATGACCAGCGGCCAGCAGGCCTTAGGTATTACTAATCTAGTGGATTGGATTTCTATGTTAAACATGGCGATTGTTCCCTTCCTTTTCTTTTTACTTTACCACAAAAATAAAATACAAGAGTGTGTGAAAATGAGTTTACCAGTTTAACCAACATATTCATAGGAAATATAAAAAATACAGTGAAAACAGTTTAATACAATTTGTTAAAAGATTCACTCTTGAATAGAGATATAGTTAGAACTATTAAAAATCATAAATTTATACTAATGAAATCAGCTTTTTGTGAGCTAGAAATTTATTTACTAATAAGTAGATTCTATCTCCTCTTATCTTATATATTACAGACATAACTTCAAAAAATTTAAGTTACTTTGCTATATTATATTACTAGTTAAGAGTCTAGTGTATCCAGTTCTCCCAGTTAAGAACTTAATTACTTAACAAGTTAAGGTTAGTTAAGCCATCAAGTTAAGGCTAAGGTAAAACTAACAGTATGAGTGACTATTAAAGGGAAACTGCGATGTGCATATATCAAATATATATATATGCAAAAGCATTAGTATAAACAACTTGAGAAAAAAAAAGTAGCGATTTCATCTAAAACCCTCCCTGTCTCAAAAAGTAAATAGTTCATGTGCCTGACTAATTCTAACAAAGTGGTCAGTGTAAGGCTAGCCTAAACTATGAATAGTATGAATGGTTGGTCATGACAAGATAACCAAGCCATAGTATTTGTAATGTGATGGGTGGTCAGGTTATGGTCACTCCCATGGTTATGGTTAGTCAAGCATGTCGATCTACTCTTAGTCTTAGACATTATTGGATATTTTTTCTTTGCTTAATGAAAACAAGAACTAGATCTAACTTCTAACTGCATCTAGATCTATATAATATACTCAATAGATTTCGTTAAGCTAATGTAAATCATGATTTACTGTAAATGTTTAATTAAGTGACTTAGAGTACTTAGACTTAGTCTTACTTCACTGTAACTTCACTCATAGACTAAGACTAAGTAAGACTAATTTACTAAGATCTAAGTGACTTAGTAAGTATATAATAAGTAAGTCCATTAAAAATTAGAGTTTAGACTAGTAGTTTAGTCTAGTCTACTGACTACAGTGACTACACTACAGTGACTTGAGTGACTACTACACCCTAGTATGACTAGGACTAGTATAATTAAATAATAGTAAGTAGTCTAAGGTCTGAGAAAATGAGTTTAATTTAATGAATTTTAATGATAATGTCTGTTTAATAATAAGTGATTTAACTGATTTAAGTTTAAGTCAAGAAATAAATAATCATTATTTTATGACATTATGATTATCATGGAAAATCACCTTGTCGTTGTTGCACCTGTGCAACATTTTGATGAATTCGTGACTTTTTTTGTACTTTCTCTTTGGGCATCTTGATAAATTTTAGATAGAACAATATGATGAATATCTATACAGGTCAAGATCTAGATTTACTCTAATCTAGATGTAACCTAATCTTATTCTTAGATCTAAATGTAATCGTCACAAAAAAAAACAAATCTATACTCTAGCATGTTTTAATTATTATCAATTACTTTGTACAGTGACAAGGGAGGTAGCTCTGAATCTGAAAAAAAAAGTACAAAGTAATTGCTTTAGACCAGTGACGCTCAACCAGACTGGAAACAGGAAGTAATTTTATGTAACTTGAAAAAATGTATATCCATTGTATTCGGATTTCCGAAATCTGACAATTTTCACGATCTTCAGTCTTAGAGATTAAACAAAACTACACTGCCTACTCATTTACGCAGCATGGTGTGAAAGAAAAATGGTGTATCCAAATCCGCACTATTTTCATTTACAAAATAACATAGATAGCATAAATAAATAATAATAGGCTTGTCTTCGAGTCCGAAGATTAGTGAGGAATACAGTGTTTCCCGTGGCTGTGCAGTCCCAGCTGTGACCTACATATTTTGCCACATCCAGGGCAAGCGAAACCATTGTCCGCAGGAAGTAATGGATTCAGTCCTTAACTATGAATTAGTGAAATTAGGGATTTTTTCAGCAGAATGTCCAAATAAGCTAAAATTAAAAAACAGTTTCAGAACAAAAAATGAACATTATGATTAATTGTCATTAGTCACGCTAAAAAAAAACCACTAATAAAAATATTGTAATACTTATAGATCTATCTATAGGTTATGGCTGAAATAGATATGAATACTTAACTTTTATACTGCTCATGCTGTATAGTAAAGCGCACTAATTTGCAAATCACAAATTTTCCCTTCATAAAAATCTCTTATTGGCCAGTCTATATTTATTTATGTCTATGCGCTCAACCTTTTTGGAACGACGGGTCATTTTAATTTCTAACACGCTTATCGCGGCCACATCAAGGAAAAAAAAAAAAACAAACAATAATCCATTTTTATTCGAAACCCGTGAATCTAGTAGATCTGCTTGCATTAATTTATGAAACGTTTATCTTTAACCAACTTTTAAATATCCAGTTGCATGGATGAGATCATGAGGCACCAACTTCAAGTTTAAGTCCTAAATAGTTATTATTATCTAGACTCTAGACTAGAGTAACTATAAGAGTTCTAGTTTTTGATGTACATCCGTTAGACTAGGGGTGGGCAACCTTTTTCAACCTAGGGCCGCATTAATGAAATTTGGGGACTAGGCGGGCCGCATATATAGATATGCTTTGTTTGAAAAGATTTAAGATACACATACATTTCATGTAATCAACAACAAATTACAATGCTTCCGATAATAAACATGAAGTTTGTCTTCAACTTCTCATTAGAGATACTAGGAAAGGGTCACAGTCAATGTCCATCAAGGAACCTAACAATTTCTTCCTTTAAATTTCACATTGATCTAATGATTGGCCAAAGACTATACTTTCACTAGTGACGGCCGCTGAGCTTATAAAATTATATATTATGAATGTATTATAATGTGAATTTTAATGTAGCTATATTTAAACTTTCCAGTTACTAGTTTATGGTTGGGATATTTTCTTTATTTTATTAAAAACGTTGTTTTTCTCAGTCAAAGCTCATTCAGTAGTTACCCTTGCCATCTTGTACAAGCCAACCCAACTCTTTCAACACAGTTCTCCATAGCATTGAATAAATACTGGCCAGGGCTTATGTCTTTTACTGAATTTATATAATACTGCTATTGAATAAAATCTTCGTTTTTTTTTTCAAAACTCTTTAGAAAGACGTTTGGAGACAATGTGTCTAGAAAGACGTTTGGAGACAATGTGTCTTTAGCCTCTTCATTACAAATGATAAGAATCAAAAGTTTCAATAATGCCTCTAGATATTTACAATAATTTATTTAGGTTTTCGCGGGCCGCATAAAACACTTCGGCGGGCCTCATGTGGCCCGCGTTCCGTAATTTGCCCAGCCCTGCGTTAGACGATTACCGTAGTTTCGGTAGATTCATCACCGAAAGGGTTTGTCCTCACAAATAAATGCTTGTAATTAGGGTGATCATCGTTAACGATTGTTATCTGAGATTTAGAAACATTTCTGGAAGTAACACTAGTGAATCTATTGAAATCTGAACATGATCAGCTTCACATAGTAATAGATTTTGTTGGTATTAATTAAATGTAACGAAGCCTACGAGGCTCATCGGTCCCATTTGATTCAACAACGTTTCTTGCTGCCAACCATACTTGTGGCACCATTACTCATCTTTCAGAAGCAAGAGAATCCTTTGTGTTGTTTGAAACTTCTTTGATATAAATTTGCTAGTGGTGTTCCTTGCATTTTGAGTGGTATTAGATATGTCGGTAGACTCGTCGGCATCAGTAGGAAACATTTCGAAGTTTGCTGGAGATATTTACCCATATGTTTCACTCGCCTTGTGATTGTCATGAGAAAAGTTGACAACTTAGACATCGTTTTACTTTTTCAGGGCATCTATCATCTATCTATCTATCACTCGCCTTGTGATTGTCAAGAGAAAAAAATAATGACAACTTAGATATCATTTTACTTTTTCAGGGCATCTATCATCTATATATCACTCGCCTTGTGATTGTCATGAGAAAAGTTGCCAACTTAGACATCGTTTTACTTTTTCAGGGCATCTATCATCTATCTATCTATCACTCGCCTTGTGATTGTCATGAGAAAAGTTGACAACTTAGACATCGTTTTAATTTTTCAGGTCATAGTTCTTCTATCATTGCTACAAAGCTCTCTTTTTTTACGCATTCGAAATATGAAAATGGCTTCACTTACATTGTGAACAACTCTAGCTAGTCTTACAGCCGACTGATTTTCTAGTCTTTTTTTTTTTTTTTTTGGTCAGTATTCTCATCAGTCCTTTACATTCTACGTGTAGTCTAACAATCACATATTAAGCCAAGAATGCCGCCTTATTTATTTTATGTGTTTGGTTTTATAAAGATTTGTAGTGTTATCTTCTTTCTTTATATTAAAAAAAATGTTGGTTTATTATCGGTACCAATCCATTTATCCTAACGTAGAGACACATTTTTTTTTAAACTATTTTTTTTGTCGAGAGGGGATTTTCTACACGCTATGCCGACGCTTCGGCGGGCAGAATAGAGCCACGTCGCGGGCTGGATGGACCCCGCGGGCCGTATTTTAGATTTTTTTCCTACTGTGACTATCTGAATTATTTCCCCATTAGATCTCTCTAAATTCTAGATCTAAGTCTATAATATATAAGTCTATGGTCTACTCTAGATATTTTACACAAGCAATTTAATTACGTGCCATGCAGTTGAACTGAAAATTACACACAAACAGAGATTCAATAGTGCTTATAAAAACGGAAAGAAGTATAATCTGATATGTCAGCTTTAAAAAATAATATATTTTGAATTTTTTTTTCTTTAAGAGCCAGTAGCAAATGTTCATGGTTTGGGCCCCTATTGGTTGTGGTTCGGGTGTCATATAGTTGCTACGCCACTGCTGTGACACACATCACCCGTTCGACCTGGATCACTACTCTAACACAAGTTCGTCTCAAGTATAAATAAATAAAAAAAAAAGTCCGGCTTTCAAAACCAAACGCGCTGCGCGGTAGACTTAGATACATAGACTATATATATATATATATAGTATTACAATTCCTTGGCTGAGGAAGGAAGCAATAGAATAAGACACACCTGGTGTTAGCGATGGATAAGTTGTTTGTGATTCTTTCCTGCTGTGTCGTACTCGTTGTGATCACTGGCCTTAGTTTTGGCGAAAGCGATGTTGGTAAGTGGTACTTTATAATAAAAATGATAGACATCTCCTCTATCTAGAAGTAAAACTTCAATTCTTCTTTTTTACAATTCATTCAATACAGGCTTGAAAATCCAAAATCTATGATTTCATAGCAATGCTAAATGTCACTCGACATAAGCCTAATTCTGATATTTTATAAATTTAATAAATTAATCTTTTTTTTTCTTATGACAAAACACGTTTGCCTAATCTGTTTATTAAAAAATCGATTAACTCGTAGGCCTATCTAAACGATAGACTTAAAAAGTAAAAGAACGCATTTTTTTTCCCGCTTGACTTGCCATTGAACTGATGTGTCGGAGTGAAAAGGAATGAATGAGTGTATGTAATCACATATTGAATAACCAGAAGCGTATTGGATCTAATAATAATAATAGGCTTGTCTTCGAATCCGAAGATTAGTGAGGAATACAGTGTTTCCCGTGGCTGTGCAGTCCCAGCAGTGACCTACATATTGCGCCACATCCAGGGCAAGCAAAACCATTGTCCGCAGGTGGTCGGTTTAGATTTTCTTTTCGTCGTCTGCGTTTGTCCTCGGCGGCAGATTTTCTTTTGGTCTCAAATGTGTATCCCGCGGCCTTCGTGAGTGACCTCCAGCTGTCTCGTTCCGATCTATCATGTAAATAAATCAACTACAACTAGAGACTTGTTCAATACAGCTTTGTTTTACATAAAATACTGAACGACATTTGTGACTTCTTAAAAAAACTGAATATCTTTAGACCTA
>JADKLZ010000130.1:17408009-17433538 GCA_021533235.1 Biomphalaria straminea
CAAAGTCACTACTAAAAATTGATATCTACCCTAACAAAGTCACTACTGATTACTAACTTCTACCTTGTACCCTAACGTAGTCACCAATGAAAACTCTTAGTCATCAATGAAAGTCTTAATTCTGCATGTCAAGAGTATTATTTTAAAGATGCCAAATAAGTCATGTAACCTTGAATGTTTAGATGACCTTGTATGCACATTGTGAACTCTTCACTGACTTCAGGCATTGTACCACAGCAATTTAAGCATGCACTTGTCAGGCCCTTATTGAAGAAATCCAGTCTTGACCCAAAATGTCTAAAAAATCTTCCCTTCCTGTCAAAGCTTCTGGAGCGCATCGTGTTAGAGTAAATTCTTTCTCCTCTTGAACAGTACTGTCTCTTGAGAAAGTTTAATCTGCATATAGGAAGTGCCTTAGCACAGAGACAGCAGTGGTCAGGGTACTAAACGACTTACATCACAATTCCGACCTAAGCCACACATCAATACTTTCTATGCTGGACTTGTTCGCAGCCTTTGATATGGTAGACCATGAAATTATGATGGCTAGAATCTCTGCCACTTTAGGTTTAGCAGGAATCGTCCTTAAGTGGCTTGGATTGTACCTGACTGATCCCACCCAAAGTGTCGTTGTTAACGGGACAGAATCAACAAGCTTACTCTTGAAGTACGGGGTACCCCAAGGATCAGTTCTAGGCTCAGTACTGTTCACTATGTATACATACCCACTCAGCAGTATCATACAGACAACCGGCATCTTATACCACTTCTTTGCCGATGACTCACAGTTATACGATTCATCATTACATTCAGAGGTGTCGCATCTGGCAGAGAAATTCAGTCGTACCGTTGCAAGGGTGAGCAATTGAATGATTGAGAATAAGCTTACGTTTTATTAAATACAATAAATAATTGTTCTAAGAGAATGGGTGACGGAGAACTAACGTGTACACTTATTTAAGGGGACATAACCTGACATTTAACCATATCAGTGAATGCTGGGGGATTTGTTCCCCTTCTTGGTTCAAACAAAATAATCAATAACCGGTAATGAATTGACTAATTAGTTTTTTTTAAATTATTTTTTTATATTATTGATTCATGTAAAATGTTAACTTATTCAGAAAATGGATGCGGGAGAAAAATATATATAGGTTTATTTACCAAATAGACAGAGTTGACATACGTTTTGTAATCTATACAAATTAAGTAAGCTTTAAGAGTGTTTGCATGCATATTGTAGAGTCAATAAAATTTTTTAAAAAATTGTTAAGTGTAAGAATAATTGTAATGAGTAAATATTGGGATTACCCGAACACACGTACAACCATATTTCTCAATACTGTAAAATGTATTTCCCTTTTCCAATATTATACTAATTTAATTGATTAACACTGTTTTATTAACTAATTGGTTATCTTTTTGTTGTTGTTGTTGATTGTTTCGTGTTTTTTTAGGACCATTCAACAATTTTGTAAAGTTTTAACTTGATCCGAGAATGGGAAGTGAGAGAAAGAAGGTGTTCAAAATGTATACCAGACAGACTGAGTGACTTATAAGCGTAATACAAATGATATATCTCCAATCATTTAGTCACCAATCAGCTAGTCATTATTAAATTTTAGATTTGGTTGTAGTTTGTTTTGAGACGTTAACGTCTGCGCCTAATATTCTTTGATTTGGTCTGGCATCTATAACAAATAATCTGGCTAATAAATTGTGGCGATGAACGCTGAATCCAAAGACATGACAATGTCTATAAATAAGAACTTGGTCTGAATGACATTTTAGTCTCTACTTAGTAGAGTTTGTGACTTGCCAACTATTGCGTAGCTTACCAGTCACGGTGACTTGTCTAGCCTTCACCTCGTCTCCACGTCAAAGATCTAGATCTAGTTTCCTCGTACACCTATCAGTCAAATTAAATGTCACTTCTTGACTGGAGAGTGTTACAAAAGACTGGAGAGTGGAGTTAGAGGTAAACAGGATATTCAAACTTGGGCGGTAGCCTACGTCACGTGATGTACCTGTAATCAGAGAGCTCTAATGCAGTGGTAGAGGAGGAAGTTAAATAGGACGGGGGGAAAGAGCTAGAACAAGGGAACGTGGCTTTTGTTGACACTAATTACCAATCAATTATTTTCATGACAACTATGAACATGATTGAAGTTGTAGCACTGTTTTAGGCTTATTGCATGTCTCAACTGGAGCATCATGGTTGGCGATCTTTAGTCTTATGTCATTGGCTACTTAACGATTGGTGGTGTGGCACAAGCTCGAATCCCGAGTCGAGCTCAAATATATATTATTACAAAGCTTATATCAACTCTGTCTGGTAGGCCTACAATTTGTGTACACGTTATTTCTCCCAGCCCAATCACGAGTCAAGTTGAACATTTGAACAACTATTTCTAGTACCTGACAAAAATAAGAATCAATGAGAAAAATTTACCTATTAATTAATTATTAACTGCTGGTAATTAATTATTGTGTTTGGTGTCAAACTAGGAAAAGAAATCGTACTTGACAGATGTGGAGGTATAAGTTAAATTTGACTTGAGCATTGACTGATTAAGTTTTTAAAAAATGCATTTAGAAAGCGATGATGATAAATTTACCCAGATAATTACCATCATCATTAAACTCCATTTGAGTGAGGGCTTGAGAGGCTTAAATCCTCTCTTGCAAAAGCCCTGGACAGAAACCCTGCTGTCTTGCGTAGTGCGTAGACGTCACCATACAGGTCGAGAAGTTTTGGTTTCCCAGACCAGACTAACAGGCAGGATGGCTGCTTGGTCGAGCGGTTTGCACGCTGGACTGTCGTATCAATTTACCGATGGTCCCGGGTTCAAACCCTGCCCACTCCCATCCTCCGTCGTCCTGCGGGAGGTTTGGACTAGGAAATAACTATCTTCAACTCTGAAGGAATTTCCGAAAAAATGTAAAACATTTTACAAAACAAACATTTAACCTTGGTTAGGCCTATAATAGAATATGCATCCTCTGTTTGGGACCCCTCAACTCAAGAAAACATTAAGAAACTAGAACAGACACAAAATAGAGCAGTGATATTCATAACAAATGAATATTCACATTTGACTAGAGCAACACCTTTAGTAAAATTACTAAATTTAGAAAGCCTTCAGGACAGAAATCCACAAAACTGGCACTAAAGCCGTCCCAAAAGGACCAATTTCATACAGGAATCTATAAGCCTCAAAAAGAAACACCAACTCGAAAAAATAATTCTAGAATCCTCGATACACCATAATGAATCTCAACCCTGGGACGAAAGCCGATGGAGAAAAACTAGAAAAATCCATTGCAACTGGAGAGCTCTCTGACAGTCACAGAGCAGAAAGGGAAGCACTAACACTACCTGCTACCAAGCTAGTAAATCATCCAAGTTCCCCACACAGTCAGATTGTCTTTCTAACCGATGCGATAACAACCATCCAAAGAACAGCACCTAAAAAGATCAACAACAACAAAAAAAAACAACCTGTTATTCAATGGGTACCAGCTCACATACAACTAGAAGGAAATGAGAAGGCTGACACACTCGCCAAGAGTGGGAGAACTAACCCACAAATAAACTCTGCACTCTATCCAGAAGAAATTAATTGTAAATAGAATTAATGAGAAATGTACGAGCTCACATTCAAATCACAAGAAAGATGATGCTTACTATAAGCTATCCCGACAAGATCAACGTCTAATCTTTCGACTCAGGACCGGACACAACAGAATGTGACAACACATGTACCGTACCGGAAGCTCAAAATTGGAACCAGTGAAATCTGCCCATGTGGAGTGTCACCAGAGAATGCTGGCCACGTCCTCCAATACTGCTCTCTTTACCAAGAGGCCCTCATAAGACACTGGCCCCAAAACACCCCAATAGAAAGAAAACTATATGGAGAGCTCCCTTATTTGGAAACCACTGCGCAGTTCATCTCATCTATTGGTGTAGTGATCTGAATGCTCCAACACAATCAATGAGAACGAAGAAGAAGAAAACAAATAGCTTTATCTAAATGACAACTTAACTCTCTACACAAAGTGTTAAGGGGACTAATTCAACTTATGCTGCCACATCAGTCAAGTACAACTTATTTCCCTTGTTCGATAGCAAACAAAATATTTCTTTTTTTTATGTTATCTCCAGAGACCTGACATTCTTCTATTTTTTTTTTTGCCAGTAGGCCTACAAAGTAAAGTGCACACATATCAGGGGAGGGAGGGTATTTTTTAAACTAAGCCAACTGTAAATGTAGGAACAGATTGGAGATATCAAATAAACACGTTTTGTTTGTTTTGATTCCGATACACTGATAAGGAGGTGACGTCACTCTTATCACTGTAGGACTTGAGTCACATGAATAAATAGTTTATTTGTTCAATTTGAAGATGCATCTTTTAGCATTGTCGTGTATTTTGTCTAATTTGCATAAAACTGTCACCACAATAATCCGGATTTCAAATTTTTGCTGCAGGCAGTGATGGGGGGGGGGAGGCACGTAATGAATAGATGTAACGGCAGTGGTGAGGGTCACGTGGTAAGACATAGATGTGACGCGTTCATCGAAGATTGTGTTTGAGAAAGTCACAGCTGTGACAAAGTTTTACCGCCTTAGAGTACACAGTTTTGTGGCAATGTCATAGAAGAGGTTATTATACCTCTGTGGATGGAGTCAGATTAACATTAAACAACTGTGGAGAACATTTATCTTTAAAGCAACTATTAAAAGCCGCTAGCCTTATTAGTCTGCTAAGATTCGAATCTGGGATATTATTTAAGTGCTATGCCTTTAATTGTCTACCCCATTCCCAGCCACCCCTCTCACATCTATATAACTCATAAGTTGGGAGAAATTCAAAACACTATGTCTGTATCCTTTCATTATACCACTCTTTATATATGTCTGTATCAGTGTATTATCTATAGGTCTGTGATCAGAATCCTTTAAAATGTTTCAATATCTTTAACTTCCATACTATTTGTTATCAGGCTATTTTTGGCATGTGACGGACTTCCACTATGACCACACTCTGGATGACGAGAAGCTTTCCTGTAACAACAACGTCACGGAGAAGCTGCCACGCTATGGAGACTATTGGTGTGATGCCACTTGGAAGCTGGTGGTCGACAGCATCAACGCCATGGCCAAGATCAAGTCTGACGTGGATTTTCTTCTCTGGACAGGGTAAATCACTGTCTTTGTCCAGCTGGACAGGGTAAATCACTGACTTTGTCCAGCTGGACAGGGTAAATCACTGACTTTGTCCAGCTGGACAGGGTAAATCACTGACTTTGGACAGTCATTGTGACATCTGAGAGGTGTACTGAAAATTCTGTTCATTTCATTCAAAGTCACTATTTATTAGTACTTGGATATAAACTTTTTGTTTTCAGGGGCTTTTTCTTCTTACCTACCATCCATATTTTATATACCATACATTTATAAATGAATTACAGTTCCATGAAGACATTACTCTAGCCTCTTTCAAGATGATGTGAACTATTTCTACAGTAGCAATAAATGTAATTTAGACCTACACAATCTGTTAAACTCTACTAATAACTGGTTTACATCCCCAAGCAATCAATGCAGCATCACCAAGCAATATATAGATCTAGTACCATATTACACAACCAGCTATCAGGTGTCACCCCCACTTTAAATTTAGGCTGATGAATAGCTGCTATTCATCATTACTCCATTTCTGCCTTATTATGTCCCTTAAATTGCTACATACAGAATTAAAGCTCATAGACACCAAAGCAGCACTGGCCAACTTGAAATTCATTTGACTATTTACAAAAGCTTATATATGTGCTATGTTGATTTTGATTTGTTAGGGGAGACATAATTCAGACACTGACAATAAAATGGAATTCATCATTAATTATAACAGTTTTAACTATTTGGACTATTTGGACAATTTGTTATGTATTTGAGACTGAGATGACTTCTTCAATGATTCTGATGTTAGAACTGCCATTGCAATGCTGCATATATTGTTTTTTTAAATAAATGATAATTTCATTAATTATATTATACTTTATAAGTAATATCATTACAATATGTATTATATCTTTGACAATCTTAAGTATTGACAGTGACACTGTCATTGATTTGTATATGGTAATTATATTGTCATTCATTAATATCTGGCAGTGACATTGTCATTGATTTTTGTTCTGATAGTGACAGTGTAGCCCACATAACTGACAAACGACTCAGCAAAGATCTGAATCTTGAGATAGTAAATAATATCACTGATGTCCTGTCAGAAACGTTCAAAAACATCAAAGTCTATGCCACACTTGGGAATCATGACTTCTACCCCAGTGGACAAGCCAGCCCCAATGCTAGTGATCCTTTCTACGCCAATATCACTGAGATGTGGCAAGACTGGATCCTCAGCCAGGCCAATGCTATCAATGAGAGTAGACAAGGTAGATAACTGTTTGTTTTTCCAAATGTATTTACATTTTAAATTCTATTGGTTGTTAGATTAAGCTTTAAAGGAATATTTCAGTAGAACAAAACTACATATTACAAACAAAGCTGTTCTATGGATAATTGTGTAACAGTCACATTTTGTTACATCCTGTAACATCAGCTTTGCCTACCAGGTTATCTCACCGATCAATACAATTGCTTTTTCGTTGTTACAGTTTAGGCATGTTTTCAATATTTAGGTCACTAAATCATAATTAGATTTGTAGAGTAGTTAAAATTAAAGACAGTTTACATCTGTTTTTTTTTGCCTTGGAACAAGTAATAAAGTTTTACCATGTCTAGAACTAAACATATCCAAATCAATATATGTTGTTTCTCTCTACTCTTGTTTCTATATGATATAATTTTATTTTGGATTAAGGCATTTCAATGCAAAACTAAATAAGCATTAAAAAAAACACTTTCATGCTACCTTTGCTACATACATTCATTCATTAACTTGTTCTAACTTCTTTTGTTTCAAGGTGGTTTTTATGCGGTACAACTAAGTTCTAAAGTTCGCCTGCTGGCTCTAAACACCAACTTGTACTACACTAGTGATAAACTAACCCCCAATGTAACAGACCCTGTTGGTCAGTTTGATTGGATGCAGAAACAATTACAGCAAGCTAAAAGTAATGGAGAAAAGGTAATCAATAACAATAAGTATAATAAAACATTTTAATACAATAATTATTTTGACACATTATACTTTTTCTCACCAGCTATCATTTAAATCCCATAAACTCATTCAATAATTATAAATTATTTGGGTATAATTACAAAAAGTAACAATTTGTGAGTCTTGAAAGAAGAATGCTAAATGATGATAAACACAAGAATTCTAAATTATGTTTTGAC
The DNA here is from genome assembly GCA_021533235.1 of Biomphalaria straminea. NCBI lineage: Eukaryota > Metazoa > Mollusca > Gastropoda > Planorbidae > Biomphalaria > Biomphalaria straminea. The sequence continues at coordinate 17,415,380 of JADKLZ010000130.1, forward strand.
TCTCTTGACTTTCTTCCTTATGTCTGCTACATTTCCTTGCTCCCTGCTAGAAGAGATCTGCTGAATGTTCCCTCCATACCTAAGGGCTTGTATTACCTATTCATCTTTTATTTGTATTGGTTTCTCTGCCTTTTTTTTTTGTAGTGCACTACTTTGCAGAATACATTTGCAATATATGAGAATCTGGTGACATGGTTTACATTAAGTTTACATTACTTAACAATGGTCCCTAGGGATGCCACACAGACCTAAATATTCCATCCTGTCACTTTATTCACCTGTCACTTTATTACTCTTTTAAAGTAATCTCTTGAGCTTATGTTTAGAAGCTTTCTTAAACATGCATGTAGACTAAGTTATGTCATACATGCTCCTAACTTGTATGGTGACATACATGCATTACACTCAACCACAGTTTTTTTCACAGCTTTTGAAAGAGAGGGTATATGCACCTCTAGCCCTCACTTACATGTAATTTTATGATCAGGATGATGAACCATCATTAATGCTGGCATATATTATGTTTTTTGGTCTGGTATTTAAAAGTACTGTGTTGCTGACTTTGCTGTTAATGTTTAATGCCTTTATTGTTGTCCTTAGTGAGAGCTTTTCTGGACAAAGAATTGGCAAGGGCTGTTATACATTCATGTTCTCTGATTTAAAAATGTTTGTGTGTCTGGTCATTGCCCAAAGTCTTGCTTGATATATTGGCTCATGCTGTTGCACTTTAAGGCTTCAAAACTATAAGACACACACACACACACTTAAACCTAAACACAATTCACACAAACAAAACAACTCTAATACATTTTACTGTACTAGGTAATAAGAGGCAACATTAGTATATATCTAAAAAAATGTTTTATTTTAGGTGATTGTGACAGGTCATGTTCCTCCAGGACTATTCATTCCTGAATATGCTGACTGGTTCTGGCCAGTCTTCAAGACAAAATTTATGGACATAATGCTGAACTATGCAGACATAATAGTGGCTTTACACTTTGGACATGATCATTATGACAGCTTCAAGATTTTACAGACTGATGATGGTAAAAGTTTTTTTTTTTCTTTTTGTCTTTCCTAGAAACCATTTGGTGAGGTTCTATGATCTAAAAGTTGCAGATGAATCAATTGAAAAGCATCATTTGAGCTTGAATCACTTCCTACAAAAAACTTTAAGGTTTAGACATTACAACTTGCTTTAAGGTCTTGTCTGATCTTGATTTCTATTACAATTCTAGGACCCAGACTCTTGTTCTATGCAAAGTAAAAAAAAAAGTCCAGCAAAGTAAATACATAAAAAGAAACTACATTTTTTTAGTTAGACTAACTGATGGGTAGTGATGTTGGCAATTCATCATCTGTTTAATTCTTTAACATCTTCAGGCAGCTGAGTTGTATCACAGTCTCTTTCTTTCTAGCCTCATCAAGTCTTACAAATACAACCAGCTAAGTGTAATGCATGAAGTTCAATCTATTTAGTCATATCACAAGTAGGCAGCAAAATCATGTGACAGTTCTTTGCCTAATTATAGACTATAGTCATTTTTGTATTTGTGTATTTCAGGCTCAAAGGCTGTGCCTCAGTTCAATGCCCCTTCTGTGACACCTTGGAGGTATAAAATACAAGTCAATGGTGTGGAGAAGATTGGTGATGCCCACAATCCAGGTCTCAGGCTCATTAAGTACAACCGCACCAGTGGAGCCCAGCTAGATTATTCTCAGTACTACATCAACATCACAAAGGCTAATGATGCTGGTGTCACAGCTGACTGGGTGAGAGTCTCTTCATGAATGTTTCTTTAATTGATCAGTTGAAAGTTTTTATATACCTGTCTCAAACTTTGATTCTCTGAATCATTCTCAATGCAAATCTTTGAATCGGTGTTCTTTAATTCTAAAAATCTTTCTTTCAACATTATTTTGTTCAACTAAAAAATTCTTTGTTTGATTATCTTCTTCTTATCTCAATGTTTGTTTAATCATGGAGATACCAAGATTGAGAAAGGATTATTCTGTCTTGTCTTGCTAGACATCTTGACCTCTGTCTTGTCTTGCTAGACATCTGGACCACTGTCTTGTCTTGCTAGACATCTTGATTTACTGTCTTTTCTTGATAGAAATTTGGACCACTGTCTTGTCTCGCTAGACATCTGGATCACTGTCTTTCATTTGTTTCTTCACTGAAGGAATAAATACACTCTGACTTACTTAAAAAAAAAGTAAAAAAACAATTGCTAAACATATTTTAAATGAATGTCAAGACTGTGAAGTCACTTACAATGAATAACCATCATTATAAAATAATGCTTCAAACACTTAAAAGAATTCAAATGGAATAGTATTCCTATATGATAAGTATCAAGATTTTATAAGTTACTAGTAATAGATTTTTATTGAAGTAAAAGTTTTCTGTGAAAAATTAATCTAGAGGTCATAGGGCAGGTCAAGTCACCTTTCACCTTTGATTGATGACATTACTTTTCCAAATCTGAGGCTAGGTTTTCATTTGGATCAACTCTGGGTTCTCATTTAGTTCTATAATGTAGAGTGAAAAGTTACAGTTGTTTTAACTTGATTGTAAAAAACTTATCTGGTAGGCCACAGAGAATCTAACCCTTTGACAACCTGACTCGGAAGAAGTCCCGTGTTTTTGTTTTTAAATTGTACAGTTTTACTGAAGCTCATGTAGTTTCATTTTTATTAGCGGCCCCCGTAAGGGGAAAAAGCCGCTATTAGGTTTGTGCAAAATGTCCGTCTGTCCGTCTGTCCGTCTGTCCGTCTGTCCGTCTGTCCGTCTGTCCGTCTGTCACACTCAGGGCGCCGAAACTAGAAGACATACGAAAAATATTTTTTCACCATTAAATGCGGCTTGAAAAGTTTAGGTGCAACGGCTACTTTTAGTTTTCTAAAAGCAAACCGTTTAATTTATAAAAATTATTATGTAAGCGATTTTTTAATAATAAAACACCAATTGTGAAGCAATTACGTAAATTTAAGGGAGGAAATGTTACTATATGAAAAGCTCTTGGCATGTAGATATCACGCACATTTTTTAAAATGAATTTATGTCTGTCTGTCCGTCTGTCAGACTCAGAGCGCCAAAACTAGAAGAGATACGAAAAATATTTTTTCACCATTAAATGCGGCTTGAAAAGTTTAGGTGCAATGGCTACTTTTAGTTTTCTAAACGCAAACCGTTTAATTTATAAAATTAATTATGCAAGCGATTTTTTAATAACAAAACACCAATTCTAAAACAATTACGTAAATGTAAGGGAGGAAATGTTACTATAAGAAATGCTCTAGACATGTAGATGTCACGCACATTTTTTAAAATGAACTTTTAGCAGCGGCTTTCGTGTACTAGCGTAAAGACCGGAAATGAGATGATTCTAAACTAATTTCTTAAATTTAAAAAAAAATCAGATTTTTTAAAATAAAATTGTAGAATGCCCCCATTAAAATGAAACTAACATAGTTTTGTGCGTTTTGTCTGTTGGTTGGTCTGTCCGTCACGGTTAGAAAAAAACACTTAAGGCTTTTGAAAATATGATTTAACCTTTACTGTTCTTTCAGAAATATTGCGATAGTTTAAGGATGGGAGCATACAGGAATTGAGCCAGGGACTTAGAAGGAACATCCGAAACATCTTGCGAATAGGCGGATCTGACAGGGATCCGACTCCGACGGGGGCCGCCTCTGAGTTTGTGTATCACACAAACTTTCTTTGTAATCTTGTTTGTTGTACTCCCCCAGGCAATACTGTATAACTTCACATCAACCTATGAAGTCTCAGACATGAGTGTGGACTCAATGAGAAGTATTTTCAAGAAGATGGAAAACAACTCTAGTCCACTCTACCAGAAGTTCTGCAACAACTGGGTGGTCAGTGACTCGGATAAGAGGTGCACTGATGCCATGAGGGCTGACATTTACTGTGGCGGTCGGTTTTTCATGCTGGATAAGGCAAAACAATGCAGCGAGGACAGGCTTAAAGCTATTAATGCTAAACAGAAAGACAATAATGGCATGACCTGCTTATCAGGACAGTTTTTCACTATACTTCCATTGCTAGTGATATCATTGTCCAATTGGCATGATTAATAATGAAAAATGGCCCTTAAAATCTAACACTTAGACTATAAAGGCATCCACTCTGATGAAATTAAGAAATTTATTTTCTCTCTGGTTATAAAAACAAGAAGGTTGTGGGTGATGGAAGTTGTTTTATAATTAGAAATCTAATTTGACATAATAAAGTGATTGGGACCACCACTTTTCAATGATTGTTTACTAAATGTAATTGACTTGATTGTAGATCTGACTGAATATTCATTTGTACACTAAGTACTTCCTGGATTTCTAAATGAATTTACTGTAAATATTAGGCAACAGAATCATTTTGCATAGTCACGTAGTATAAAATATCTAAAAGAAATGAAATATGACTAAGTGGCAAAATATGCTTATGAGTGGCATAGTTTCAACTTGATCTTAGAATGAGTGTGTGAGAAATAATGTATACAAACTTTTTACCAGACAGACAGAAAGACAGACAGACAGAGTGAATTGATATAAGCTTTGTAAAAATGAAATCCGTTTACAGATATCTATCATTCCCAATTGATTTCATCAAGTCATAAAGTTTCTGTATTTATACATAAAAAAAAATTTACATTAAAATCTTTTGCTGATTTCCATGTTGGATACGGTAAAACAATGAAGTGAGGAAAAGTTTAAAGCTATTCATGTTATTCAAAATACAATAATGCCATGACTTTTACATTTTAACCATTTACTCTGGTACATAATAATCTTCAAAATGTTTTGGAATAGAATTTAAAATTTTAAATTGTTTGTTTATTGATGCTAACAATAAATATGTGTTTCTTTTTCTTTTTAATTGACTGTTAATTATTCCTTGAATTTGAACACTGATTGAAGTTTTTATGTCTCTAATAGGTACATGAGTTGTTTTCAATGTTTTCTTTTATAATGTTGTGCATTTTGCCTCACTCTGTTAATGTATTTATAATAATAATAATAAAATAATATTTATTTATAAAGTAGGTTTTTACCTAATTGATGGTTTTCAGTGATTTGAATTATTGGGAAGTTAGCACTCAGCAATATAGAATCTGAATGTTCAATAAAGGGAGACAAATCCTAGTACTGTGATCATCTGTAAACAATTATTTGATATTAATAAATCATTCTTAAATATGTCTTTTGTTTTATTTTAATGTTAAAATGTAAAAAAAAATTGCAAATTTAAGTCTTTAATTATTTGCTTGTTGTCTATTCTAATTTTTGTTAAGGCAATATTTTTTTTTCTAGTATTAATTGACTTCTTAAATAATGCAATTTTAAAACAAAGTTTTGTAATGTTTAGGTCAGTGCTTGACATCTACCACGATGCTATTAAGTACTAAAGTAGCAGTCTGTTAAAGCCAAGGTAGTCTCGGTGTATAAGATAGATCTACTAACCAGAAAGTAAAAAAAAAAATGGTGTGATGGTGTACTGAACAGGGTATATTTAAACAAAATAGTGTAAGATGTTGATCATTGTTGTTGAAAAAAGGGTGTTTGAATATTCTAAGAATATTTCAGAAAAATGCCGATCATTTTTTGTTCACGTTTTTCTAATGAACTAAGAATTGTGATTTTTCTTCAACTTCTGCTCTAGGCAGCCTCGACCTACTGGCGCCCATGAACAGCAGTGGGAAATAAAGTAGTCCATGTTGTGTAGTACAGAAGTCTGAAGCTCTCAATTTTGTATCACTACGCTAACCTAACACTGGTCTATATAACCTTACATCCCCGGTTTGTTTTCTTTTATACGTTTCAGCCGTTCATTCAGAAATGTAGATAAGAGTTCGAACCCCTGCTGTCTGGACGTTTAAGCCTTGGACATTTTAATCTTCGTTTCTACAACATCCAAAGAAAATATTCTCACTGGTAGATGGTCATTATCCAAACTTAGGTCATAGATCTATAGGTCCTATTACAGCCACACAGATGTCATTTTTGCTAGACTGGCTTACACAAAAAATCAAAAAAATCTTATAGCTTATTTAACATTGGTCTAAGCCAGTGGTCTTCAACCTTTTTTAACCCACCGCCCCCTTTTCGTATATTTTCTCTTTTAAAAATCTCCAGCGCCCCCCTAACGGACATATAATAGTAAAAAATTTTTTTTCTAAATCAGAAGGTAAATTGTACTAAAAAAACATGTATTGATTGATATTGGCATTGTAACTTACATATTGTTAATTAATCTTAAATTATAAGTAAAAAAAAAAAAAAAAAAAAAGTAGCATACAAAATATAAATACAAAAAGTTAAACTGATTGTCTTTAACTTTTTTTACATTAAGAATATCAATATTAAGGAAAACCAAGAACATAATATACAAAATCATAACAAGACCAGCAGCAATTATGCAAGTGAAACCCAGACTACAACAAAGACAGCCAAAAATCTACTAAATACTTGGTAACGAACAATTCTTATGAAAATCTATACTGCTATACAAGATGAAACAGTGTGGAGGACACGCACTAACCATGTAATATTTCAAATGTATGAATTCCCACCGATAGTGACAGAAAAAAAAAACGAACGGACTACGTTGGACAGGTCACATTGAAAGAATGCCAGATAACAGAGGAAAGAAAATTTTATACAGGCGAAAACCAAAAGGCAGGCGACCCAAAGCCAGACCCCGAAAGCGATTGATTGATGATGTGGAGGCAGATCTGCAACAGCTCGGGGTTAGGGCGTGGAGACGAAAGGCTCAGGAGATATCTGAATGGAGAGAATGTGTTGAAGCAGGCCAAAGCCCTCCATGGGCTGGAGCGCAACTAGTATGGATGGGTGGATGTTAAATTCTAGAACACTACTATTTTTTTTACATTAAAATTTTACATTAATCTTATATTTAATTAAAAAAAAAACAATTCATCACACATAACTAAGCTCGAACTAATGGAACCTTGTGCCTCATGCAGTTTAACAATGTTAGAAATGTCAGGCTTTAAATTAGTCAAAGCATAGGCAAAGGTCTGCTCTAGTGGCTACATCAAGTCTATTTCTTTGTTTACTCATTATGTTTGTTACGTCACTAAATCCCGTTTCAGCCATATAAGTTGAAGGAAAAGCTAAAAATAGCAATTCCATTTTTGACCATAGTTTTGGATATTTGACAGGAACGAATCGCTGCAGCCACATCTATTCTGTGCCTCCTCTTTTGAAATTCATTTGACTGGTGATATCATTTTGTAACTCTACCATTTCTTCCTGCAAATCAACTTCAACATCGGTGACAGATGTTTCAAAAGGATTAATCATCCATGTTTCAATTTTTAAATTTATGACATCCTGGAAGCAAGTTGCCATTTCTTCCTTGAGCATTTTTAGGTGAGTAGCATAGACGTCAATGTCCTCAGGCAGTAGTTCATTAGTTAACAAAGCGAGTTCTGGGAGATTGTAAAACTCCTTTCTGGAAATATTGTGGTAAAAGACATTCAATTTCTCAATAAAAGAGACAATGATCTGCTTTGTATCGATAATGGTTAACGTCTTTCCTTGCAGCTGCAAGTTCATTTCATTCATTTTACGATAGATCCCTGCCATGTAAAATAAATCTTTTTTAAATTCTTCAAGTCATTGCAAACAGATAAATCTTCCTGTTGCTTGAAAAATTCCAAAATTGTTTTGAAAAAGTTCAGCAAAACGAGCAAGACAATTCCCTTTGGAAAGCCAACGTACCTCAGTGTATAATGTTGCTCATCCTTTGTTTCACACAGCTGTTGAAAGATGCGCTCATTTTTGGCATGGGTTTTTAATTTATTTACAGTTTTTATAATCAGATTTAAAGATGAATGAAGTTGTGAGCTAAGTTGTTTACCAACAAGATGTTGCCTGTGAATCACACAGTGAATAATAAACATTTCTGGATTTTCTTTTTTTTCATAAAACTTATGAAGCCTTTGTGGCGACCAACCATTGATGGTGCTCTATCACTTGCACAAGCTACTAAATTTTGCAAATGTATTTCATTATGTCTTTACTAAGGTAAAAACAGACTCCCCTTTTGTGTCACTGGTAGTTTTTTCAGAAAAGATAAGCTCCTCATTAACACTGAAATCATCATCAAAATATCGCACATAACCAAGTAATTATGAAGAATTATCAAACAATGTTGACTCATCTATTTGCAATGAAAATTTTTTAGTTTGAAGTTTCCTTAAAAGTTGTTGCTTCATATCACTGGCCATTTCATCAATCCGTCTTTGAATCGAAGTGTCACTTATCGGTAATACTTTCAAAACCTCATTGGGATCTTCATGTATCACTGTGGAAATGACTTCTCTTAAAACTGGGATTATCAATTTTTCACCAACGGTATGTGACTTTTGATATTTTGCAATTAAATCTGCAATTTTGTAAGAGGCCATCAAACCGTCTTCTGCTTTGCTGCTTTTCTTTTAAATATTGTTTGAATGGTCGAGCGTTTTTTAAATTGCTCATGAATAGTTTCAATGGACTTTTTGTCACGATGCAAGGCATTCATATGTTCCTGAAGCCGACTTGGTTTCATCGCCTCATTGGAAAATGTTTTCATGCAAAGTAGACACAATGGAATACGTTTATCTTCAGGCGATTCTATGAAACCCATGTAGAGATAATTTGCTGAATACTGGCGAGTTTTTTTCTTGGTTAACATTGTCAATGCTTTCACTGTAAAATGAACATTGCACTCATTTATTTTAACGCTAGCTTTATTATTTGAACCAAATAGCATAAACATTGTTTAATATTATTTATTATATAACTATGTTACTGTAGATATAATAAACTATAATTTAAAAAACGTATTACATTGTTTATTTATCAATCTACAAACTGTTTTACGCGCTTAAAACTGTGAGCAAAAATACACACTTCCTGCTGCAGTAAAAAACAAAAATAGCAATTGGTTTTATAAATCATAGAAACAAGGAATTCCCTAATTCTAAAAATAAAATGATTATTTGTCTATATATACTTCGCCAGTGCCGCTTTGAAGAAAACGTGCTACATGTAAAACGTTTTTCATTTTTTTTCTTTTGTTTCTTCTCTGCGCCACCGATTGCCCCTTATGTGTCCAGCGCCCTCTTACCGCCCACTTTTGTGCCAATCGCCCCCGTACCGCCCCTTTGGCTCCCAGCGCCCCCCAAAATCTCGAAATCGCCCCCAAGGGGGCGATATCGCCCCCGTTGAAGAACACTGGTCTAAGCTAACCGTATCTTGCCAAGCTCCAACCGCACCAGGAACAACCAAACAAAAAAAATAAATATACAAAATCCTTGTTTAAGAAAAGCTTTTCTGGGGAATAGAACAATAGCTCTCAATAATGCAGAAGTTATTCCCCTTATTTGATCTCAAACAATAGTTACCAATAATTACTTGACAAATTAATTTAGATTCGTGTTTTGGGAGATACAACAAATAGTATTGAAAGTTTTAACTTGATCCAAGAAGGGGCCTACAATTATCAAAGGAACCAAATCCTACATATATAGCCATACATGCGAATACTAAAGATTTAATTTCCCTTTTTGGCATCAAACAAAATAATTAATTACCAGTAATTAAACAAATCTTTTTTTTCTGATTCAAGTCCCCTCAATGCAAATGTAGACTTGTGACCAGGCAGAGAGAGTTAGTAAAATGTTTGTAAAAACTAACGATCAAGTGATTAGCCTTGAGTCAAGCATTCCATTGGTTCATTTAATATGAAAAGACAGAAATGATCAACAGCACTTCCTGCCAAAGTGGTCGAGAATCTGTGTGTGTGTGTGATATAGATAGCAATTGTGTGGGGTGGAACAAATAGGCCTTAGTTGCGGATGTTAACAATATAACAGCTGAAAAAATATTGGCCGTCATAAATAACTGTCCACTTAATATGGTTCTTGGGAGATTCTGAGAAGAGTTTGGTTAAGGCGAAAAAAGAATACACATATAAGTTAATTCACCAGCTTACCAGCATTAGGATCACTCTCCCAAAACCAGTTGCCTACCAAGTGTATTACGGATTTCATAAAGCCTTGGCCATGACAATTAGGGGCCCACAGACACCCAATTATTATAGCTTTTATATAGCGCTACTTTCATGCTGATAGCATGCTCAGAGCGCTTTGGTCCAATCTCATTTGTGGACCAGTGGGGGGGGGGGAGGGGTATCTAGGAGTTGGTTTCCCGTGCTGCCTTTGGGCGCTCAGTAAACACAACTCTGCCCGAGTCCGAGTCGGGTGTCGAACCTCGAGCCCCCTTCAAGGTAGCCAAGCAAGAAAAGCTCAAGCCGCACTTAGCCTCTCAACCACGCTTCCTACAAGCCCTAAACAAGTGTTACTAATGTAAGTGTAATGTCACGAATATTTGTAACATCTTGTACATTGGAATGTATTGTTTGTAAATGTAATTATCGGAATGCCTTGTTTATACATGTAACGATCATACATTGATATAGCCTACAGGAGTAACAAAACAACTCATTTTGGTTTATAGATAAGCTACGGAAGGTGAGGGGGGCTCACCACCATATTTTTGAACCCGGGCCCACGAGTACCTTGCTACACCACTTGCCATAATTTCATAGAGCTGTAGTAATATATTGTTCTACACAGTCCCTCCCTTTTCTTTGAGGACCCCCTCCCCCTCTCACTTCGGGGAATCATAAATTTCTGCCACAATGACTAAAAAAAAAGTCGGTTGTTCTGACTAAATCAACATTTCAACGTCTAGTAAAAGTGAAACAAAACATTAAAATACAACAATAAAGAGAAAACAATTCGAAAAAGATTTAAATTCGAATGCTACTACAACTCAGGATGACCATGACATTGACCTGGTTGTTATGTCTCGTCTGCTTGTTTGATGCAGCAGACGTGGTCAAGGGTCAAAGTGACATAGGTAAGTTTTCTTACAATCTGTTTATTAGTTGTCTTTGCGTCGAATCAGAGATGTTTACAGTAAACATTTTTTCTTTTCCTTATTACACTTTAGTAAAATCCACTTTCAATGTCTCTACTTGTATAATACTCTCCATCCTCTCTCGTATGATCTTCCTTTTGGTTTTTAAAGTTACAAAAAATAGTCATTGACATTTAAGACAATTTTAAAAGCTTTTAGAAGATATTCTTTGACAACTATATATAGTATATAATGAGTATGGAGTTTTGAATCACATTACCTGATAACCCTTAGTTTCATGGATAGACCTGATATTTCATTTTAATTTTGGCTGAGGTTTGTGGTAAACTATTTTAAAATTGAGAAAGTCTATCACTTAAATCTAAATGTAAAAGAAAAAAACCTACAGGGAAAGAAGTCCGCCTCTATTTGTTCACGTCAAAGTGTCTTCTATGTCAACTTCAACCTTGGGCTGCTTACATTGTATGTCCCCGAAAGATAAGACTGTTATGTGATAGACCGTGTGTGTGTATGTGCATCTTATCTTATTCTTGGTATAAAAGAAAAATACCTTGGTGTGTCCTGGTGTGTATAATTACTGAATGAACTAGCAGTCCAAATCGAGATACCTATTTTAGGAAGTAGTTCAATGATTACAAAAAAAAAAAATCAAATTACCATCCAACGTGTTGTTGCTCAGCGAGAGTTAATGGGAGAAATTTGAATAAAATATGTTGTCACGCAAAACGAGTTTAATTGCGAAATTTGAATAAAATGTTTTGTCATGCAGCAGAGTTTATGTGCGAAAATTCAGATCGATAGAATGGGGAAAAGTTGTCAAAATAAATCAGTGGCGGACTGGAAGTCAAAATCGACCTGGGCAATCCGACCCACAAAGACAAATTATATGCCATATTGTTGGCATCCTGTTATACCTGTTCTGAAGACCATTGTGTAAAGTTTAATAATGTAGGCCTATCTAAAGTTGCTAGCTTTATATGAATAATTTATTAGATGATTTTGAAACCATCCAATAAACACTATTACTAAATGAATCAAGTATAACACCTTGAATGGGGAATCTCTTAAAGTGAACACATTTCTGCTACCCTTAACATTAACACATATAGATGAAGATCCTCCATCAACGAACAGTATAACTCCTCGCCATTTTCTCAGGCATAAGGACTTCAATTTACAAATTTAACTCTTCATCTTCCATTATTTAACTGCCTTGGAGGGGGGGGGGTGAGGTGGCTGAGTGGTTAAGTGTCGGCTTCCGAACCCAGGTTCTTGCGTTCGAATCTCAGTGAAGACTGGGATTTTGATTTTCGGGAAAAGTTGCTTTTAAAAAGCATATAATAAAGTCTTAAAAAACAATTTACTGGCAATCCCTATTGGCGCAATAGGGTGCCGGCCCACCGGGCATTTGGCCGAATACCCATATAGCCAGTCCTCCCCTAAAATAAATGATTCATTTTTTTTACTATGACGAAAATGTGAGTTGATAGTAAATTAAAAAAAAATAAAGTTCTTCTTTCAGACCTTAGGGTCTATAGAGCAGATGATGTAAAGGTCACCTGATTCTGTGGCCTACGGCTAACGAGGGTGTCATGTGGCCAGCACAACGACCAACCGCCTTTACTTTTCCCCAACTAATGTCAGGTACTCATTAGAGCTGGGGTGGACTCAGAGGCGCCCAAGGTTCCGAAATAAAAAAAATTAATATTCACCAGGATTTGAATACGGGACCCCCAGTTCAGAAGCCAAGCGTTTTACCACTCAGCCACCGCACCTCGAGTTGATAGTAGGAATTGATACTAGCCACTAAAACACACAGGAAGACACATAAATAATAACGTATTCCTTACATATCTCAATACTTAAACTTACTCTGAGTGTCTACGAACTCAAGAAAACATTCAGAAACTAGAACAAATGCACAACAGAGCAGTGAGATTTATAACAAACGAATATTCCTATTTGATTAGAGTAACACCATTAGTAAAATCAATAAACATAGAGACACCTCAGGACAAAAGAATAAAAAGTAAAGTAGCTATAATATATAAAACACTGAACCTTAATTTACAAATTGAAAAACAAAATCTAATAAATTACTCAGAAAGACACAAAGATAGAGGCACATTTCATGCACTAGAACAAATTCATACAAGTGCTCCTTCTTCCCTAGTGAATGTAATGGGTTGCCTGAATCAGCCAGGAAAACCAACAACTTAGCAGAGTTTAAATCATTGATTAATATGCATTAAAAGATTGACACATGAAATGGGTAGAAGGTAATTATTCTCTTTTTTTGAAGTAATGTCTGTAATATATAAGATAAGATCTGGCTGTCGAGTACAACTTGGCACAAGGCTTTAATCTCTATCTTTTGTTGGATTGTGTCCATGATGTTCAAAACTAGGTTGAGGTTTTGACATCATGTCTTTAGGTCTTGACATCATGTCTTGAGGTCTTCACATCATGTCTTGAGGTCTTGACATCGTGTCTTGAGTACTTGGCATCATGTCTTGATGTTTTGACTTAATGTCTTGAGTACTTGACATCATGTCTTGAGGTAGTGACATCATTTCTCGAGGTAGTGACATCATGTCTTGAGTACTTGACGTCATGTCTTGAGGTAGTGGCATCGTGTCTTGAATACTTGACATCATGTCTTGAGGTAGTGACATCATGTCTTGAGGTAGTGACATCATGTCTTGAGGTAGTGACATCATGTTTTGAGGTAGTGACATCATGTCTTGAGGTAGTGACATCATGTCTTGAGTACTTGACATCATGTCTTGAATACTTGACATCATGTCTTGAGTACTTGACATCATGTCTTGAGTACTTGACATCATGTCTTGAGTACTTGACATCATGTCTTGAGGTATTCACATCATGTCTTGAGGTCTTCACATCATGTCTTGAGGTCTTCATATCATGTCTTGAGGTCTTCACATCGTGTCTTGAGGTCTTCACATCGTGTCTTGAGGTCTTCATATCATATCTTCACAAAAATAATCCCCAGGTTTTACAAACAAAAATTTTTTTCAGGCTATTTTTGGCACGTCACCGATTTTCACTATGACCACACTTACAGTGACGAGAAACTGTCTTGCAATGACGAGGACATTCCAAGTCAACTACCTACTTATGGAGACTACTGGTGTGATGCCACTTGGAAGCTGGTGGTGGACAGCATCAACGCTATGGCCACCATCAAACCAAATGTGGACTTTCTCATATGGACAGGGTAATGTGTTTTAGATATTGAAGTTCTATGTTGAGGTCAAATCTGTGTTTTAAATACTGTAGCTCTATGTTGAGATCAAGTCTGTGTTTTAAATATTGTAGCTCTTTGTTGAGGTCAAGTCTGTGTTTTAAATACTGTAGCTCTATGTTGAGGTCAAGTCTGTGTTTTAAATACTGTAGCTCTATGTTGAGGTCAAGTCTGTTGTTAATACTGGATGGATTTAATCTGTGCATTCCAGACTGCGACAAAGTAACCAAACAAAAAAGTACACAAAAATTAAACTAACTATAAAAAAAAACATTGTTGAATTTAAAGTATTCCAAAAATGTCTTTTGTTTAACAAAAAAAAAAAGCCTACAACTATTTAAAAGTACTAACCATGTAGTAATAAACCATGTAGTAATAAACCATGTAGTAATAAACCATGTAGTAATAAACCATGTAGTAATAAACCAACCCTTAGATCTACTAGCATATAACGAAGACTTCATAGAACACTACGATTAGCTACAGCAAACACAGAAGTAAAGCTGCAGCTATAACTATAAGCAGTAGCTGATGTGAAGCAGGAATTGTAGCAGGCAGTCCCAGCACAGAATGACTAAAGGAAAATAAAACAGCTTTCTGTGGACCACAGAGGTCACCAGACAACTGACCGCTACCTGCCACAAATACAGATCTGACACTGGTCAAAGTAGGAAAAGGATCCAATGTGCTCAAATACATAGAACACGTGACCTAGTTAGCCATAACTTATGTAGACTTGTATGCGAATGTGCACAAACATAAAAAAATTATTAGGTCTAAATATACTTTGATTAGTTTACTAATATTTAGAATAGACCTATATTTATCATAACTAGTCAAATCGGAATGAATAAATTTTAGTTAACATTGAGGACTATCCTGTTGTTTTTTTAAAACTATATTCCTCAGTGACACTGTGGCACATATATCTGATGACAAATTGAGTCTGGAACTTACACTGGAGGTGCTACAGAACTTAACAAATGCATTGAGTCAAGGCTTGGGCAAGGTGCCTGTTTACGCCTCTCTGGGAAATCACGACTTTTATCCTAACGGGCAAGCCAGCCCCGTTTTGGGGCATCCGTTCTACTCTAACATAACAGACATGTGGCAGGACTGGGTGCTGAATCAATCAAATGCCATCGATGACAGTAGACAAGGTAAATGACTTTTTGGAAGGGATTGCGAATGTTTTTGATTTTCCTCAGGGCGCTTAATGACTAGTACTTTACCTAAGCAATATATTACTTTTGCTTTTCATTCTCTTTCTTTTGTATGATGTATCTTTTTTTCCTATCCTTTTTTGGCTTTTTTCCTTTCCCAAATAAAAAGAGTTGGACCAGATTTAGGACATGAATAGATCCAGTTGTATCTCTTTAAGGAGTTGATCTGCTACCCTCTGGTACAGAATTATCATCATATTTATAGAGTTGTCTACTAACTCAAGGAGCTGTCAAATTTGTCGATGAGTTTTTGTCGAAAAAATAAGGAGGAATTAGACTTGTTTGTAAACATGTTTTGGATGTTAATTAAAAGTAAAAGATAATTTACTTGCTAGTCCAAATCTCCCGCAGGACGACGGGAACTTGGGACCTTCGAGACTACCGAACGACAGCCCAGCGCGCATACCGCACGACCAGGCAGCTTTATATTATTTAGATTTCATTCGGAAAAAAAAGAATATTATTAGTGTTGTCTAAACAAAACTGTTGAATAGGTAAAATAAGGCTCTACATTTTTATTGTACAAATAATGCACATAATAAACAACTATCTTGCAACAACTTTTTCTTCTCTCCAGGTGGCTACTACGCTGTCAAAGTGAGCCCCAAAGTTCGTCTGCTAGCACTCAACACAAATCTGTATTACAAAAGTGATAAACTCACTCCCAATGTGTCAGATCCTGTTGGTCAGTTTGCCTGGATGCAGAGACAACTTCAGGATGCCAAAAGTAAGGAAGAAAAGGTGAGCGCTACTTTGTCGATTTGTACTTTAATTAAAAGGTAAACATCCACAATGTCATAGTGAAAATAGAGAGATACAATGTTCTTGGGTAGTGTTCTTACTAGTAAAAAAAAGTACGCCTTTCAAAGCTTGCAGTTGTCGTAAAAGTCTTACTAAGGCATACTCAAAAATGTTCTACAATAGACTAATTGGTTGAATAAATATCTGAATATCAGTTCACATCTGATAGAATCGAGAGATGATCCTAGATAATATGTGCTCCTAGACGAGATGTTCTCCTAGACGAGATGTTCTCCTAGACGAGATATGCTCCTAGACGAGATGTTCTCCTAGACGAGATATGCTCCTAGACGAGATATGCTCCTAGACGAGATGTTCCTAGACGAGATGTTCTCCTAGACGAGATATACTCCTAGACGAGATATGCTCCTAGACGGTCGACAAAGATACAAAGTTACAGAAGAGCTTCAGAGAATTTGTTTCTTTTGAATATTACCCAGAGGATTTGTTTCTTTTGAATATTCCCTAAAGGCCTTCACGAGAATTTGTTTTTTTTTAATAATACCCACAAACCTTCACGAGAATTATAAACAGCAAATGTGACATTTCATTCTAGCTGTAACATTGACCAAAATTAATTATCTATTGGGATTAATTAATATTCAATAATACAGAATTAACATTCAAAGAGGTTCAAACAGACTTACACAGCTATGGACAGCTACTTAAGGGTTTATACAGGTTTAACATGATCTATATTTCTGTTTTTTTTTTGTAAGACTGTACTATTTTTATTGTACAGACAAAAAAAAACTCTTTTTAATATGACTTTCCTTAGGTCATCCTGACAGGTCACGTTCCTCCTGGGCTACCAATTCCAGAGATCACTGACTGGTACTGGCCAGTGTTTAAGACCAAGTTTATGGCCATCCTATTCAACTACACAGACATAATAGTGGCTTTACATTTTGGACATGATCATTATGACAGCTTCAAGATTCTACAAAGTGACGATGGTGAGAGTATAAATAGAAGAGTAATTTTACAAAGCTGGTATCAACTCTGTCTGTATGTCTGTCTGTCTGATAAAAAGTTTGTACACGTTATTTCTCCGACAACCAAACTCGAATTAAACTAAAAATGTGCACAATTATTTCTTTGACCTGACTGCACAAGAATCAATTATAAAAAACAATTAGCTAATTAACTATTGGTAATTAATTATTTCTTTGATATCTCGGCATGTTTTATTTTTAATTAACATTTACATATTATTATATTAACGTATGAAATAAAACAATAATCTAAAAAGCGTATTGACTAGTTTGTTTATCAAATTCATAAACGTTAACATTAACGTTAACGCGCGCGCAAAAACTAAAATCAACAGATACCTCCCGATTAAAGCAACAGAGAAAGAAAAAGAAGATTCTCGAACCCATTTTCAAATGTTGTTTCTGTTCTCCAATAAGAAGCAAGCTAACTATAATTTGTCTTTATCTGGTTTGCTAGCGTTAATTTTGAAGAAATTTTGTTAGTTTTGTTTCAGGGCACCTCGAGTTTCTTCTTTCATATGTACGACGTCCTCCTTTTTTGCCCAGTGCCATGCGTTATGCCAAAAGTCCCAATACCTCCCCTTTGCCTCCCAGCGCCCTTCCCCCTATTTCTTGAAATCGCCCCCGGGGGCACTAGCACCCCCCTTTGAAGACCACTGAGATAAGTGATAGGATCATATTACATTGCATCTTTCACGTCACGTGCATAATATGAAATACTACTAATTAATTGTTAATTATATTTGATTTACATGCATTAAATAGATTTTTTCTCTTTGAAAAGTAAACATTTAGTTTAAAATGAAATTAGCTAGTATAAGTAGTTAACAGATCAACTCTCCCTTTCAGGCACCAAAGCTGTACCACAGTTTAACGCCCCGGCAGTGAC
>JADKLZ010000130.1:17468762-17486242 GCA_021533235.1 Biomphalaria straminea
GATACAGATACTTGCGAGGCCAAAGCAATAATGGTTTTCCAATATGAGCCGCAGCCATTTTCGCATTATGTTCACAGTACACCACACAAATTTGTCAGAATGGGAGGGGCCCATCAACATATTCTTGAACCCGGGCCTATGGGTATCTTGCTATGCCACTGGTACTAAGCACTAACTCAAAGCCAAGATGAGGATTATGAAATACGCCCGTGTCAATAAATTGCACTTCTTTAAAATTCAGTAATAAACATTTGAACACATCTCTGACCTCCACCTCTCTCAAAAGACATCGTCCTTTTCATCTCCTCCACACATTGCTCTAGCGGCGTAAAATTCGTAGCGGGGAACTCCTGGGATCTTGCTACGAGCCCTAATTGACCCAATAATATAACGCCCATTAGACTGGTTAATGGATCTATAGACCACAATAGGCCTATACAATAAAACTGAAAATTCGTTACTAATAAATTTATAAGGTCAGCGGCTCATTATAGGCTTAGATTCATTCGTGTAGGCATATGCCCTATATTTAAACGAGTTCAACTTCTAGAGGACTATACAAAACATAAATCTTTTTGTTGATTTATTAAAATCGCTTAATTAGTGCATATATAGAGTATTAAAGACAGAATTGTAAATAATTAATTCTACAATAAATAAATAAATAAACATAGGACCAGAGCGCTCTGAGTATGCTTATGGCATGAAAGTTGCCTTACACTCATAGACATAAATAAATATAGACTGGAAAAAGGAAATAACTTTATGTAACTTAAAAACATGTATATCTATTGAATTTGGATTTCCGAATTATGAGAGATTTAAAAATTGCATGATCTTCAGTCTTAGAGATTAAACGAAATTTATAGACATAAAATAAAGTACACACAATTGCAATTCACAAAATTGTGCATCATAAAACTCTCTTATTGGCCAGTCTATATTTATTTATGTCTATGCTTACACTGAAGTAGTTGAAAAAAAGAAAAGCTCATTAAAATCTAATAAAATACTTTAAAAACAATACTAATTGTCTGAAATTCATCGTGTGACTCATAGAGATCTTAAATTTCGCATATTGTAAGAAACAGTCTTTGAGGAGTGAGGAGTTTATCTAATTTTCACCGCACAAACGTTAACTTTTGTTATTTTACGCAAATTATTGGTAAATGGCGATAACATTCACGAAATGAATGAAATAGAAGAAAAGGTCAAGGTAAGATCAGTTCGGGGTCAAAGGCTATCAAAATGAAAGTACATTTTGTGCATATACTAGTCTATGATTTTGTGTTAGTCGTGTAGTTTTCGAAATGGACTAACACTAAAATATTATATTGTATAAATTGGCTTGTGTCGTGAGTAACTGTTTAATTTCTTCAAAAATGGATCTGCACCCCCAAGTGGATGCACAGGGGAGTTCAAACCTTATTAATAGTACCGACTTGGTAAGTTATTTGATTATTTGAGTAGAAAATTATCATGTTTTTGTTTGTTTACAATACATTCACTCATGTCTCAATCACTGTAACATTAGATCTAGACATGATGATTTTTCAATTTTTGTTTGACCAGATACAGATTAGATCTAGATCTAGAATCTAGATTATTCTAGATCTAATCACTAGTTAAGAAACTAGAATTAGATCTAGATCTAGTACTAATCATAATCTAGGAAGGTAGATAATGAATTTAGATATATTTATAATAATATTAATTATATATTATATGTCTATAGACTATACTAATTCTAGTAGATCTAATTCTAATAATCATCTAGACACTACTACTACTATCACTACTAGTCACTAGTCAGTGACTAGATCTAATCATCTAGTATTTCTAGTTTTAGTACTAGTAGATCATCATGATCTAGATATCTAACTCTAAGTCCTAAGTTCTAGTTCTAGATCATCATCCATGATAATGATGATGTTACTAGACAGTCTATTAAATTACCTATAACTAGATTAACTAGGTCTAGAATTTATGACTTATTGTTTGGATCTATAAAATATATAGAGAGAGTCTAGATCTAGATAGTAAAATCCTGTGGAAAATTAGTTGCACCATACATGAGGAAACCGAATGGAGGACTCACACCAACCAAAATATTTACCAGCTATATGTCTAATATGAAGACCCCTCTATAGTGAGGAAAATAAAAAGGAACCAAACAGATTACATTATGGGCTGCTCACCTTGAAAGAATGTCAGAGAATAGAGGAGCAAAGATTGTTTACCAGCAAATACCTAAAGGCAGGCACCTCAAAGGCAGACCATGAGTACGGTGGCATAGGCTGTAGGGCCACTGGAATGTATCATTGTGATGATGGATGGATACTAATACTAATATAGTAATCTATATATTTATAGTACATAGAGATCTGATGGGTAGTCTATAATCTATATTAAGAATCATAGACTCTGAAATCTAGTTTAGAATTTATTAATTAAGATTTGAGTTGATCTACATATCTAGCAGACTAGAAAGATCTAGATCTAAATTCTAGAATTCTTTTGTGTTAGACATACTACACAGAGCATCATCTAGATCTAGATCTAGTACAAATGTTGTATGTACCTATAGTAAAGTGAGGGCGGTTTAATTTTTTCAGCCAGCTGTAAGGTCTCTTTTTTTCTTTTAAGAATAATTTTTATCACATTACATACTGTCCTCATTAACAAAATATTATCAACAAACAAAAAAAATTAACAAAGAATTTCGGATAAGGCCAGATCTCTAGCAATTTTTTGTTTTTGGAAATATCCAGTGAATGATTAGTCTGTGAACAATTTGTCTGGGAATGAATTGTTAGTGAACGATTTGTCGTGAACCAACTGTTGGTGAACAAGTTGTCTGTGAGCGATATGTCGCGTGAATAAAATGTCTGGTGAACAGATAATCGCGTGAACGAAAAGTCATGGACGATTTGTCAGTGAAAGAAATGTCTGTGAACGAATTGTTGTGGAACCGTCCCAAGGATCACAAGGTCTGTAATGGTGTACTTCCCTATTTTTTTCTTTTATTCTGGTATCGGATATCTTGCTTTTATAGAACTTAGAAAATGACTTTTATTCTTTTATTTGCAGCCTGATGTTGATGCAGCACATGTCTATGTTATGATGAAGAAAAACACAAGAGTTTCTAGGAACATAAGAGCTTGTTGGTTTTTTAGACACTTAGGACGACAAGTCAGTTTCAGCCCACTTACTTCAGTTGAGGTTGGTTGATTTTTGTTTTGAAAAGACAGTTTAAAAACATCTTTTATAATAATTTAGTATAAAAAAATTTAATTGGACTATGCCATATTGACTGACTACATTATTGAGTACACTTATTTATTTAATACTATACATAATTTTGTTTTAATTGCTTTAATAGCTTTAATTTATTTTTCTCTTCAAATGTTAGAATTTAACAGAAGAGTTGAACCTGGTTTCTGTGATACCAAAGAACCCTGAGATGAAATTGTTGTTAGGTCAGACCTATCAAATTAGTGTTGGGCCAGACACCATTGTGACCTTCCTCTCCTATCAGTATAAACTGTCTTTCACACTGGACCTCAGCCCTTCAATGATGACTGTGGTAAGTATAGAGTGCAGTCTTTTATGATAGGCTTGTATATTATATGCCTGCGTTCAATTACTACCTTACTTTGTTAAGTTTTTATATTAATATGTATAGTACATAAAATGAGCATCTTCTGGGGTCTGAATTATCATAGTATTGCACTTTTTTGTTTTTTAAATAAATTTTGTTTTCTTATATTTATTGAGCCAAAAAAAAAGCTTAAAATTATTTCTGTTTTATTTTTATTTAATTTTATTATTATTTTTTTTTATGACTTACTAATTTCATTGTTTAAATTTATTTTAAAAACTTATTTCTTCTTTCAGGATATTCAAAATGGCAGTTATGTTTATGATGGAATATTGACATCATTGAGTCGATGTTTACGAGGGCTTGTAATGCCAGTAAGTATTGACTTTTAGTAAGTTTTTTATGGGGAAGATTCACACCACTTTGATACTACAGGCTAGTTACTAAAGGTTCATCTTTTTTTGTGTGCCAAGTAATTGTGTTCTGTGGCCATCACAAGAGTATCTGCCATTGTCAAATATGTATTTAAACTGGGTGGAATCTACCATGTCCTACCAATTGAGAAAAAAACAACATCAGTCTCACTGTAAATAGATTTAAACAAGGAACATTTTGCTCTACCACTTGCACAACTTATTTCCTCCAACTTGTAAAGAATGAAAGCTCATAAGAAAAGTATGAATAATCTTCCTATTTTTTTTTCTAATAATCTGTCTAAGTGTGTTTCATTTTACAGTGTTGTCCCAGTCTCATCTCATTCCTCATTGACTTTCCACAGTTGTATATACCAGGGAGCTGTATCCACTACTCTCCAGACTTGTATATCTCTGTAATATGTCACACTCCAGTAGTCTGTTCATTTACTAATCAGGTTGGTGCTATCTCATGTGCAGCAATGCTTTTAATGATATTTTTTTTATGTATAATTTTCATTTCTGAAATTAAAATTTGAAATTTCAATGTCAAAATAGGAAAATCACCCATTAATTTCACTAATTAAAAAAAAAGATATTGAATAATGTTGTATTGAACAGTTAAGTTATGAAAATTAAAACAAAAACACAACTCACTTTGGTCAATTTTTTTTTCATTTTTTTTTGTAGCAAAAATAAAAAAATAGGAGTTTTGTTGTCTTACAGTGTTCTTAATGATAGCACCCTAAAAGTTTCTTAATTATTTTCTTTTCGATTCAACAACTGTTTTGAATAGGAAAACTAGATATTTGCTTTAAAAGTTATTTTTGTTATCAAAAGAAAATATTTTCAGGGCTTACAAACCAAAGTCTTTTTCTTCACTCCTATTTTCATTGCTTCTTCTATTTGTTTTCTAGGTATTAGTTCAAGGTGTTAAAATCAATCAGAGCAATGTGGACCATTATCTCAAACATATTGAGTTTGAGCTGAACCAGTTTGAGGCAGCTCTATCATCAAGCTTTGTCTCACTCCTCAAACTGTATAAAAGAAAGGTTAGTAGTCTATATACTCTGTGTAGTACTTTTCTCACAATGTGTGTGTGTGTGTGCTAACAACCACTTGAGTAATCTTTTCACTTTAAAACACCCTCCCATTCCATTTTGTTCTGCCAATATCCACATTTTTTGTTTGTTTTCTTTAGCATATATGCTTGTGTACTCTCAATATGCTAAACTTTAGACAAAAATTTTAAAATAGTTTTTTATTACATTAAGAGTAATTTTTATTTTGTCTCTAAATATGTAAAATCTTCAGTCCATTTGATTCTAAAATAAAAGTGTTTTGCATAGAAGCTTTGGTTAACACACAAAATATATTTGAGTGTAAATAATTGAGTGTAAATAAATGTGTACTTTGCACTGAAGCTTTCAAAGAGACACAATTGGAAATTTGTGTTCCAGTCAGTTTACAAATGAGTCTGAAAAGTAATATCATTGTTATTTTTATGTGTGTAAACCTTATACTCTATTATAATCCATCTAGACTTATTATATATTAACAATTTTACATATTTATTGAGACTATATGACTATACTAAACTTTATCCCATAATTTAGTTTACTTAAAGAATTTTAATCAGATTTTGTTAGAAATTTGCAATTTTTTTCTTGTGCTTATGATGCTCATTACAATGCATTCAACAGGAAAGTTTTTTCCTTGATGAAGATGAAGAAGAAAGAGAAAGACAGTTCAACCTGACAGACCACATTGGCACACCTGAGGCAGGGTTCACCAACATGCTCCGCTATGGGATCCTGTCATTGCAGCTTTTACCAGAGAATTCTAGTTCAGGTATTTAAGTATGCTTTAAATGTTGTATGACAAAATAATGAAATCAAAGAGAACATAATTGTGCGTAATCACATCGTGTTTCATTCACCTCTTGAGCTCTTGGAATTCTTAGTTGCAGAGAGATTGCAGAAATAACTATTAGGTACTGTTTAAAAACATGTTTCTATATAAAACTCTCTGTTCATTTGTCAATTCTAAATCATGAAATCATAAAGAGTAGCATTGTAAAAATTACTTCATCCTTATTCTTTTATGTATTTTTAGAGTATCCTAAAACTTGGAAATGTATATTTTACACTGATAGAATTTCCTTAAAAAAAAAGAGAGGATTTATCTATTAGTATTAATATTCTTTAAAAATATTGGTATTTAAAAAAAAAAAAAAGAGTCTTTTAGAAACATCTAAAATTGTTAACTTTGTAATGAAGACTTCTTATGATTTTATCTTGCACTTCCAACAATCATTTTATTGTATTGTAAAAATATTAAAAGCCTTGAAAGTTGGAGTCTGAGAGGAAACTTCAGACTATCAGATATCAGGAAACTAAAACAACTCAGTGTGTACAGAAAACTCATCTTGTACTGTGGAGGAAGCCCAAAGAAAGAGTTGTCCAAAGCTGGCTGGACAACCTGAAAGTATGGACCAGCTTGTCTCATGATATTCAGCTAAGGACAGCTGCTGACCATGGATTGTGGGGACTGGAGATTAAACATACCATCATGTCATCTTATGACACAAGTCAAGGAATTGATGGTGATGATGATGATGAATATCAACTTTTTCATAAGCTGTTGTTAATCTTTTTTTTTAAAGCTTAAGCAAAAGTTTAGCTTTTAAAGTTGTAAACTTTCCTCTGCCAGTTTGTGACATTTCACATTTCCTCACAAACCTTTTGTCACTTTCAACCATAATTAATGTTAAAATTTTTTTTTTACTACACCTAATTATTTTTGACATTACATTGTAATCTATGCAATTTTTTGCTCTGTTCGTTCTACCAGGCATTATTATCATTACTGATGGCATTGTGGGATTGCCCAATTCTTACCTGATTGAGCTGCTTCTGAACCAGATGAGGAACAACACCACTATGTGCAGCTTCATCAAAGTTGGCTCCCCTTCCAGCCTCTATCGTAAGCTGGCTCATGTCCCTCACATAGAACTGATGCAGGCAATAGCCACAGCAACGTTTGGAGCATATCTTGGAACTGGACCAGATGTTGTGAGTCATACAACCTTTTTTTTTCTTCTCATTTTGTGTTAAAGGAATGCACTGGCAGGACTTCCAATCTTTAGCATTTTTGTTAGCCTTTCCACACCCCATCTACACATTGTCTGCAGCTGATACCAAGAGCTGATATTGTGTTTTTATTGTATCTTTGTTGGTCAGTTTCCACATTTAAAATAAAGATTTTTATGGGTGACAACAGCTTCAACATCATTCTAAATTAGCTGGAAATTCATTAATCAGTGTAAGGATTAGGCCAAATCTTTATGAGAAACATTGTCACTTATGAACTAAATATTATTTAAATATTAATGATTAGATTGGCATATCACTAAATATAAAATAACTGAACACTGTATGGAAGTCATTAAATCAAGGGCCATAGGTTAGCTGTTTACAATGTAATACTACACCTAATCACACGTTAGTGTTTTGTAGTTACATCAATACACACCACAAAGGACAAAAACTTCTGAATGCTGCTATAAGATTTTTTTTTTATCATGA
Organism: Biomphalaria straminea; assembly: GCA_021533235.1. NCBI lineage: Eukaryota > Metazoa > Mollusca > Gastropoda > Planorbidae > Biomphalaria > Biomphalaria straminea. The sequence goes on from JADKLZ010000130.1 coordinate 17,476,364, forward strand.
AAATTTTTTTTTGCTTCTTATCCAGTAATATTAGAAATATCAATAGCATTAATAATATGGAAGACATAATACATTCATATTTTAATTAATTTCTAGTTAATTTCTATTCGTAGTAACATTGCTACTTAATTATTGATTGTGTAGTAATTTAGATAAAAAAAGTATTACTTTAGATAAATACCTTCCAAAGTTGTGTTTGATATTGAAAAACTAAATTTATATAGACATTGGTTTTTTAAACATTTTTCTTGTACTATTTGTGTGTGTAGAGTGAAGAGAAAGGGGAGGCCAACTTGTACCACAGAGCTATTCTGTTCTGGTCATTCCAGCGTGGTCTGGAAGGTTTCAAGTATGACATAACACATTTCAGTGACGAAGATATGCCTGGATCTATATCTTGGATAAAAAGGTCAGTTCCCTGAACTATGCTCCAGTGATGACGATGCAGCAGATAACATACCTTTAAAACACATTTTAATGTGGAGTGAACTTTATGATCAAAATCTAATCTACAATTCTATCTGGTTTCTAGGATGTTGAATAGACACCCAATAACCAAAGAAAGTTATGGTGCAGAATGTCTACGCAAGGAGAGAGAGAAGCGTACAGTTGTGGCTGGTCTACACAGTGTACTGTCAGTCAGATTGAGGGAAGGCTACACCATCAAGAGTGTAGCTTTTAAAAAAGGTGATTTCATACAAATTTTACCATGCATGGATTATATTATTGAAACTGGGTGTTCTTTGGCTTTTAAATTGTTCTAATATTCATTTCTGAATTAACATTCACATTACACAATAAGGTATTGCTTTGCCTATATATGTCTTTATAATATAAAATATATAACCAGTTTAACTAATAATATGATTAAAAAATGCAGTTATATGTTAACATATAGATATATCACAATACATCCCAAAGTCTTTAAATCCATTTTAGGACTGAACAATATTGAAGTTTTTTTGTTTATATAAAAATAAAAGATAACCTAGTAAGAACAATCTTAGAATTTTAATTAATTTCTATGTCCTTATTAGAATCTAACAGTAAACTTATCATTGAAAGGGCAGTCATTAGTTTTACTTTAAGTCAGATGTACCCATGTTTCTATTATCTTCAAAATAAATTGACTTTTTTTTTTTTAAAGTAAAATAAAAAAACAGCAGGAGATGATTTATTTTCTTATCATTAAGCTAATTGTAAGATTGTTTCATCAGAGAACACAGAAATTCATGTAAAGCTTCACTTCCCATGGAGGGATTATGGGAAAATTGAATATGCAGCATCAGCACCTTGGCCCCTCAACTACTCTAGGTAATTACAAAAACAACCCTTTTGTTGAAATATTTCAGTTAGATTTAGTACATGATATAACTAATGTACTAAGCTATCTCATTTATACTAAATACATGCTATTATTTGTCTGCTGAAATATTTTTAAATGCACATGGTGCATACTGTGATTGATCTGCTGGAATATTTCTACTCTATATTTTACTTAACTTGGTGAGCTGAGATAGTTTAAATATTTCTAACAAGTGCTAAATGATTTACTTTTTATATTATTAATAGATTGTTATTTCATAGCTAAGCATTTGCCCCGAAATATGTTTATTTTTAAATCCAAAAGAATAAGGAACTTTCACTAACCTATATCCACTTTATTGTCTGGAAACGGAGGCTAATTTTTGTATCCGATTGTACTTTTTCAAGTTTTAAGGGAATTCACCATATGAGTATAAGAAAATCGCTCTTCTTTCTTATAAAAGTAATTATATTAAGCTTTCTAAGTTTAGAGAAAAATGTGCTTTCAATCAAAGAACTATATATTGAACAAATAGTTAAGTATGAGCCAAAGTAAAATAGTTGTTTCTGGGTGTCTCCTTCAGCAGCATCACCACCATTGAAGTGACTGTGGAGGGGAGCTATGACCTTCTTCATGAGATGTTGTGCAAGGGCAACAAGGAAATCAAGAGCAACCTAAGACTGAACAACATTAAAACTCTCTGGACCATCCTAGAAAGGTCTTTGTTCTCTTTTCATTTAGCAGCTGTACTAGTGTTTTAGAGAAAGATTGGAATTATCTTATTTCCAACACACCTATTTTGCATATGCCAAATATGTCTTATTTTTAAACAAATAATTGTACTGTATTAAGCCAGACTTAGTGATGTTAGCTGACATTTGTTCTGTTCATCACAGTTGAGACTTAGAGGGACTTAACTCTTGGTTCCCCACTAATTCATTTCTTATTAAAACAAAAACAAACAGAGAAGGAGATTATCCTTATCACAGTTGTCTATACACGCTTGTGACTTTAGAAGTTTTAACTTGATACATTTTTGTTTTAGATGCATAGGCTTGTGGCAGAATGATTTATTTGAAAAGTCAGCAATGCAACTCTCAGGACAGTCAAAAGTTGAACAGTAAAAATTAGATTGCAAAAGTGTGATGGGGTGGGCAGAACACACAGACATATAGATGTCGTAGCCTACCCAATCATTTTGTTTTCAAAGTATTGTAAATGGATTGAACAGTTAGCTAAAGTATTGTAAATGGATTGAACAGTTAGCTAAAGTATTGTAAATGGATTGAACAGTTAGCTAAAGTATTGTAAATGGATTGAACAGTTAGCTAAAGTATTGTAAATGGATTGAGCAGTTAGCTAAAGTATTGTAAATGGATTGAACAGTTAGCTAAAGTATTGTAAATGGATTGAACAGTTAGCTAGATTTCATATTGTCTGTTGACATATTAAAAACTTTCTTCTTCAATTTCAAACACACTGACAAATTTTGTAATGTTATTTCAGAATTTCCTCCACGGACAAAATGTTAGAGCATCTTCAGTCTTTCTCTTCTGAGCCTGTCTACTATCAGACTCCAGAAAGTATCAGGAGTGGTGTCCCTTTGTTCTATATTCAACCAGATGGACCTTCCATAAATACCCAGCTCAAAGCAAGGTGAATGTAGCATATGTATTGTGTGTGTAGAAAAATATCAAGTTCAGTTCAATTTATTTTCTAATTATTTATAATAGTATACTGTATAATTTAATTTCACTTCAAGCTGTCTTGTTTGTCCAGCCTCATTTAGTTTGAAAAAATTCTGCAGGCAGCAGTAGGATTCTAACTCACTGAGTATACAAACTTGGTCTTAGACCAAATAACAAACTACCCTTACATTTATTTGATACAATTTATTGTCTATTTTTAGTGCACTCAAACAAAAAATTTTTTTTTCAAATATATTTTTATTCCTTTTTATTAAATCTGTAAAGTACACATTTAAGCTTAGTTCAACATTGCACTAATAGCAGAATATATGCAAGTCAAAATATTTAACACTTTTTAATTAAGTATAGTTTTTTTTTAATTTTATTTTTCCAGTTTGTGTTATGCACTTTCCTTTTTTTTTAAAACTTTTTTTTTCTTTCTCCTGTTATAACAGTACACCAGAAAAGTTTGCAGTATTTTGGAAAGCTGTCATACAACTAGACACAAACAACTGGTCAGTTTATTTTACTCCTAAACCTTAGCCTAAAACTTACATTGAAAGAAAATCTCATAAATATTTTGTTCTTTGTCTAACTAGCTGTTACATTTCTTTTACAGACATTACAGTCAAAGTTCTTCTTACATTCACTTTTTTTTTGCAGTCACTTTTCTGTTTTAGTTTCAACATTATAACTTGTATTTTCTTTGATAATGATAATGAATGAAAATTCTGAACAAATATTTACTTTTTCCCATTTCTCTGTAAGTGGAGTTTAGTTTTATCAGATTCTTGTGACTATAAGATGTTAGATACTGATTGTATTTCAATGAATTGTACTTATATCTTTTGCATGGTTTAGTCCTGGTGCCATAAGCTGATGTATTTAATTGATAATACCCAATATGTGTTGACATATTAAATTGATGATATGATTATCTTTAAAATATTTCACTACTTTGTTTTTATTTTGTTATTTGTCCCAGGCAAAAATGGCTACACTCTCATCGCATTGGCTTAGTGTTAGAGCATGACAGGCAGTTCCCAAAGTGCTTTCAGGTCCCCAATGCCAGCTCAAGGTTTTCCTCCATTCAGTGTCGACAGACCCTGGCCTCCTTGAGTCTTCTGCTCAGAGAATGGAGCACGTTTGTCCTGGCAGAGAATCATTCTTACATCAAGTTTTTAGTGCAGTGAGTCTGCATTGTATTTGTTATGCTCAATTTTATTTTGTTACTTTTTTTTGTACTGAAGCAGTTTTGAAAAAAAGTCTTTCTGAAGATATCAGCTTTTACTTTTGTTATCACAGTTGTTTTTTTGTGTTGTGATTTAAAAAAAAAACAACTTTTATCTTATTCTTTTTTATATTTTCATAGACTTAATTGCTAACCTACCTACTGAAATAAAAACATTTAGTTAGTATGGAGAGTCAAAAGATATTACTGAGTAAACAATGCCTGCTTGAAGTGGATTTTAGTTGGAGTGTGGATAAAATTGCAGGATTAGCTCAAAACTTCTGTTCCACATTAATAGAATATGTTAAGGTTGTTTCTGGGGGAAATAGTTTTCTTTTTGTTCACTTTTTTTTTCTTATATGGTTAACCAAAACATGTATCAACTACAGTTTTTTGTTGTTGTTTTTTTTTTTTCATTACAAAATGTTTTAAATAATCTGATCTTTTGAAAACATTTTCTGGTTTATAAAAAAAAAGTTAAAAAATTAAACAATTACATTTTAAATTCATAATACATCTTTTAGACATAATTTCAATTTCCATATTTTTGTGAGCAAATGCTACAATATCTTTTTTTTTTTTTAAGTTATAAAGATTTAATTTTCAAGTATTAGGCAATGCAGAATTTTATTTATGCTTTATTAATGAACTTGAATTAAAATATTTATTTATTTTCTCTTGCAATAAACATAATAATAATAATAATATTCTTTATTATCCAAAAGGAAAGTTGTCTTACAATTTGTGCATTACACCAAACAAAACATTATAATTATAGAAACCCAAAATATGCATTCACATCATACTCACTCATAATTTACATGTAAAAGTTTATGCAAAACATGCACAGGGTTATTTATTAGAGACTTGTAATTTTATTTTCAGGGAACAAGACAAGCCTCCCAAGTTCTTTTGTGTTCTGCGTCTGACCTCAAAGGCCCCCAATATGATAATTCGCCTTGGATTTCTGGGGGGTACTCCTGCCTCCATCAGGCTTGAAGAGCTGCGAGTTCTTCGTGAGAAAATCCGGGACTTGTGCTTCCCACAGAGAGGGACACAGAAGACACAGAAGATGTCAATCTCCAGTGCTCCTGGTGGCCTGGACAAGGTTGTCAAGCCCCACAAGTCTCCCCTCAATAGAGAAGGCTCCGAGATAGCTTGTTGTGTTCTCTTGAGGAAACCTGTAGAGAAAATTCTTGTTGTGTAAGTACATGGCTTTATCTTCACTAGATTCAGAGTAATATTAATGAGTAATATTTTGATGAGTCTTTTACTGCCTTAAAACCTACCCTGATGTTTTTGTGTATACATCTCCATTGAGTAACCCCAGGATGTCTCCGTTAGATGGACATAAGCTGTCCACGAAACTCACTTCAGTTTAAAAATGAGACAAAAATGATGAAACCAAAGTAAAAGTTTATTCTCTAAAGAATATAGAGCATGCCTCACAAGTTAAAAACTATTTTATTTAAAAGTAAAAAACAATTTTATTTAAAAGTTTAAAAAAATCTTATTTAAAAGTAAAAAATATTTTTTTTTTAAAGTTAAAAGCAATCTTATTTAAAAGTTAAAAGCAATCTTATTTAAAAGTTAAAAACAATCTTATTTAAAAGTTTACAACAATCTACTTTGCCTTCTTTGTTTTCTTAAGTATTTTGTTCCAATGAATGTCTTTCGCATCAATGAAATTTTTTATTCACATCTCCATTATTACATTTGAAACTAATGAATGGGTTAGGTGCTATTACTATTGTTTACAACTGATGCCTGTTGTGTTTGATGTTTTTTTTGTTCAACAGATATGACAGCAAACCCAGTGACATGACAGTTGTAAAAGAGGCCCCAAAAGATTTGACTAGCAGGAAATTGCAGGACCCCATGAGGTCAGTTTTCAGAACACTTACTCACTACTTGCAGCACCAGAGGTGGGTGTGGAACATCCAGGCCAACACCAAGAGCACACTTAGCATGACTGCCATTGGACGAATGTTGGCTACAATAACCAAGTGAGAGTTTTATATTATATTGCTCCCTTTTCTATTTGGTTTTATATCATCATATACAAAGTAATGCTATTGTTTTCTATTTGCTAAACATTTATTTCCACTTTTATCCAGTTTTATCCCTTTGTTTTATTTAAAATTTCAGTAACTACATTATGTCTTCAATATCAAAGTCAATTATGTTTTAATATTTCTATATTTCTTTGCTGATAGAATTACCCTTTTCTTGTATATGTTAATAGAATGACCCTTCTTGCAAATGTATACCTTAAAAAAAATTAATATGGCATGAAATTATTTTGTAGATTGAGACTCCAAGAAGGTTTTCACTTTGCTGTCTCCAATGCTGGTGTAACAAACTTGGTTTTGGAGGTTGACATGAAGGTGGGTACTTTGATACTAATAGATGCAGTAGGTTACTAGATCTATCCTTTATCCATATATATTTTGTTTTATATACGACCTGTTCTGTATAAACAAGTCTACCATTGATTTGTTCTTGTTTTGGTTATTGTATGTTTTAACATTGAAACAAAGTGGGCTATTTTAAAAGTAATATTTGAAACATTTCTTTACCAAAATAAATGAAACAAGTCATTCTCTCTAGTCAATATATCTTTAATTCTAGTATTTCTTAGAAAGCTGCATTTATTCTTAGATTTTTATTCATAATTAGCTGCGTTTATTTATAGATATTTATCTATAACTAGCTGCATTTATTCATAATTATTAATTTTTAATAAGCCACAGTTATTTATAGATATTTATCTATAATTAACTGCATATATTTATAGACATTTATTTATAATTAGCTATATTTATTTATAGTTATTTATCTTTAATTATCTGTATTTTTCTAAGATATTTATTTATGATTTTTTACATTAGTTCTTGTACAAGGCATTAGCAACAACTATTTGTAATTTTATGTGAACTTCTCATCTTCTAGGAGTCTGAAGAAGCCAGTGAAGATGATTCATCTAACATTCATGCTTGTGTTGTACAGTACATCATCTTCCCTCCACACACAAGGTCCACTGATGACAGGTACTGTTGACTTTGGTTTAGGGGCATGTCTAATAGAAAATGAGAAGTTAATCATGTCTGGTAGATATTTGACAAATCTGCTATTAAGGGAGCCAAGATTTCTAAATTTAAACATTTTAAATTTATAAATTATAGATTCATTTATTTTTCCCCAAAAAACTTTTGTTTTCACAAGCACAAAAAAACTTACAAGAAAGGAAGTTATTGGTGAAATTGTACAAACATATAAATATAAAACAAAGCCCTGCTTCACAAATTTAACAGTCTCCTAAGATGCAATAAAAAATAAATCTTTTCCTTAATATGTACTTGGTACAGCTAAGCAATTTCAATATTTGTGTTAACCACAATGTTCAACTTTCCCAAATTGATTTTTTTTTCATTTGATCAAATATTTAAAGTCTATATCACATACTATTGTATATTTCCATTTTCTGCTTTTTTTTTTTTTTAAGGTTAAACTTACTTGGGGAAAATAAAAAAAAAACAAATAAATAATTCCTCTTTTTTTGTGTGTGTAAATGGATATAAATTCATTTATTAGCTACATCATGCAGTTATTCAATAGGAATTCTAGAACTCAGAAAAATTATTGTTAACTTAATCTTTGGCAGTGTCCAAGTAGGTCGATCCATTGAAATGTTAAGGGTCCATTGAAATGTTGACATGTATTGTGTATGGGTGCAAGACCTTGTTGATGTGTTTGTGGTATCTGTTTAAAATATTTTTTTTTTAGCTGCTGTGATTTGGATTTTGCAACAAGTTCATTTACTTTGTTAATTAAAGAAATGTTATTTATCTGAAGTCAAACATATGATCCATTATAAGTCAATGTTTGTTAATACCTCTTTGATTGTAATGATGACTGACATGTCATTGAAACTCATCTGCTTCTTTTGTAGTGTTTTTATTTGATATGTTGCAAAAACCAAACCCAATCTTATGGTCTCAGTTTTAGGGAGTCATTTATTTGTCTTGCCTCTTAGTTCTGATGATTATCTTTTCCGCAGTTTGTCTGAAGATGACCGCGATGACACAGAGACTACAGAAGCTGACGGTGAGGTGCAGATAGTCACAGAGTGCTGGGTGGAGCCTCAGTATGGAGTATGCTGCAACAACACACCTGAGCGGCAACATTTCAACGGATTGACCTACTTGGACATTGCCAAAGCTGTAAGTTAACAATACTATTTTTTTTAACAGTTCAAGAATTTCAGTTGAATAATACTTATTAAGCTTCCACATCAAGTGAATCAGTATAAACTAATGAAGTCTATAGAACTTTTGATAGATTATAAATTGGTACATGCTTATTTAGTTCAGCAATTTTGTATGGTATATTGTTGAATTAAAAACAAAAAAATTAATAACTTTACATTCTGGTGATAACTAATGAGTAAAATAAGTTAAATTAGTCACTTATGAAAAACTGAAAATATAGTTCAGTTACAAAATCATTTTCACACTTTTCACACTAACTACACTGTTTGAGATCATACTCTCTACAAGCAGTGAAAGAATGGCCAACTATTGTAATACAATAACTTCATAAAGTAAACATAAAAACAGGCTAGAAAGGATTTACAAGACTGATAAATCTTATGATTTGTAAAGATGGATGTAAACATGTATTAATAGACTGGCTGCTTTACAGTTTCAAAAAGCCCACTGTAGTAACTTGTACCAAATAGTGGTAGCTTGTTGGTACAAATAGTACCCTCTACCCTCAAGCATTCTTCCCTACATGCTGTCCACTTACCCAATCCCACAATGAAGCTTAAAACAATAAAAAAAATACATAATCAAATCAACTCAAGAAAGTGTACACTGTCACTGTGTGTACACACAAGGAAGTGCACACTGTCACTGTGTGTACATACAAGAAAGTGCACACTGTCACCATTTGTACTCAATAAAGTGCACACTGTCACCATTTGTACACTCAAGAAAGTGCACACTGACACTGTGTGTACACTCAAGAAAGTGCACACTGTCACTGTGTGTACACTCAAGAAAGTGTACACTGTCACTGTGTGTACATACAAAAAAGTGCACACTGTCACTGTGTTTACATATAAGATAGTGCACACTGTCACCATTTGTACACAAGAAAGTGCACACTGTCACCATTTGTACTCAATAAAGTGCACACTGTCACTGTATGTTTCTAATTGTTTTGGTATTGTTTGTAAAGCAACTTAAATTTTTTAAAATGTTAACACTAATGTAAAAAATGGTCAGAATAAAAATGATGGTCAGCATACTGAAATGGTCAGTTCAAAAACAATTGCTGACTTTAAAAAGTTAAAATGTTTTTTTTTTTATTCGGATAATTACTTAAGACTCTGGTGTCTAGATTTTAAAAAGAAAAGGTCAGAATCAATATGATGGTCAGTGTAGTGGAATGGTCAGTGCATAAAAATAACAAAAACAAAACAAAACAGTCTTGTGGATAGGTGTATCACTGAAGCCAACCGACTTCACACCTCCTACCATATCATTCAGTCTTTGGAGTTCATTTATTTCTTGAACATATTGCCCTCCCATATATTCTTTGGAGTTCATTTATTTCTTGAACATATTGCCCTCCCATTTATTCTTTTG
>JADKLZ010000130.1:17487926-17503582 GCA_021533235.1 Biomphalaria straminea
GGAGGGGAAGGTCTGACTAGGAAGGGTAGGTCTGACTAGGAAGGGTAAGTCTGACTAGGAGGGGAAGGTCTGACTAGGAGGGGAAGGTCTGACTAAGAGGAAAAAGGTCTGACTAGGAGATCCAAATGCAGGATATTAGCACTACTTGGAGATACTTCCACCAAACTATCGGCTGTCGGATGGCTACCTGGTCGTGCGATATACGCGTTAAACTGTCGTTCGCATCTCTCAATGGTCCCGGGCTCATACCCTACCCGCTGTCATCTCCCATCATCCTGTGGGAGGTTTGGACTAGGAAGTAAATTATCTTCAACTCTGAAGGAACTTTTGAAACATGTCAAACATTCTACAAACAAACATTTATGCGTTTATCAAATGCGACTCAGGATGTTCAATCTACCAGGAAAACTGAACTGAACGTTTTTTTTTATTGTACCTTTTTGGTAATGTGGCCCGCGACACGAGTGTCGGAAATTAAAATGGCCCGTTGGTCCAATTAGGTTGGGCACCACTGGGACTCTAGAAGCTTCTTGCTCCAATGGTGATACCTGCCTCGTCAGTGTACCTTTCACATGCAGTCTTGTTCCTTAAGATTTCAACACACTGGTCTTCGCAGAGTTATCTTTTGTTGGTCTAAATATAGGTTTTGAAGCTCTGCATATCATCCGCCCACTTTTTTTTTTAAAGAATATAATCAAGCTATAAAATTCATTATCTAAAGTAACATGAATGGAAATTGCGCATGTCTTGTCTAATTTGTTAGTTTCAAAATGGGTCACGTGATCAGTGATTAAGGGAAAAAATACAGATATATTTGTACTTGTTATGAACTGCCCGTAATCATTAGATTAGATATACATATATACTGTAGTTTAGTTTGGTTTATAGTTCTAATGAACACAATCTACGGTAGTTTAGTTTGGTCTTTGATGCTACTGAACACAATGTCATGTGAATACGCTGATACATGGCTGTGTAGACGAATTAATTAATTACAATGAACATTAACAAACGATTCTCTTTTTTTAACTACATTAGACGAGCGTTCACGTTTAGATTTTAAACAATCAAGATTTATATGCTGTCACAGGTTTTGATCCAAGAATCCCCATATAATGAAGTCAAGGCTGTATGATTAATATTGTTATGTTTTCTCAATCTTGAACTTTCCATTCAACTAAAAACTAAATAGACACAATGGTCTATAACCTAACCCCGCCTGCGAGACTTAAAGCAAACTCTATTGTCCAATAGATAGATCTTTCAAAAGGACTAATGACATGGTTGAAGAGTAACCTTGATAGAAAAGTCTTTCTCCGGGCATATGTTGCATTTGTGAGGTTTATGTAGAATAGAAGGACTTATCAAGTAGAGCGATTCATCTTCACATTGATTGGTCATGGCTTATGCTGCTCTGTAGATTTTGTAGTATTACGTATGTTTTAAAAGACTCGACGTTTTTATTTGTTTGAATTACTGTTATAAATGGGGTGTCGAACTCTTTTGTTACAGAAAGTTACTATACAAATTTAAGTAAATGCTATGAGATGGTTTTTTTCTCCCCGTTACACCACAGAATAGGGCAAGGGAGATAAATACAGTTTAACAGACATGTTAGAACGTAAAACTAGTTATTGGCCTTATAGTAATTTTTTTTTAAAGGTAAAATCATACCCACCCCCAACCCAGCCGACCCGTTTTCGATTTATTTAAAACTTCTGTGATTTAAAAAACATTATGTAACAACCATTATGTAACAACTACATTTATATCTTAACTTAAAAAATCAAAACAGCTTGATGAACGAAGGAAACAAACAAAACAATACATCCACTGTTACACGATCGAGTATCTACAATTCTACATGCTTGTAGGAACAAAGACATTAGGTCAATTACGTTTTCTATCATTATACAAAGTCTATAATTAGATTTCTACCATTGTCACAATTCCAGGAACTGGAGGCTAAAAAATGTCTCCTAAAGTCTTAAGTGGATTTGTTATTTTCACCTGTCTGTCATGTCACTAGACTGTCACACCACTGTGTTTTTCACAGCTTCCAAGTTGAACGAAGAGTTAAATCGTTTTATCCAGCTTTGGTCCTAGGAATCACGCTATAGAAAACTAGATGACCTAGTTAATAAGCACGCGGGTAGCGAAATCAAGATGGTGACTGCTCAGTACACATTTTTAATTAGAAGACGTAGTCTTGATGTGACACGCCGAACACATGATGAGGACTGCTGAGTAGACATTTTTAAGAAACGTAGTCTAGATGTAACGTGATGAGGACTGCTGAGTAGACATTTTTTTAAGAAACGTAGTCTAGATGTAACGCGATGAGGTCTGCTGAGTAGACATTTTTAAGAAACGTAGTCTAGATGTAACGTGATGAGGACTGCTGAGTAGACATTTTTAAGAAACGTAGTCTAGATGTAACGCGATGAGGTCTGCTGAGTAGACATTTTTAAGAAACGTAGTCTAGATGTAACGCGATGAGGTCTGCTGAGTAGACATTTTTAAGAAACGTAGTCTAGATGTAACGTGATGAGGACTGCTGAGTAGACATTTTTTTAAGAAACGTAGTCTAGATGTAACGCGATGAGGTCTGCTGAGTAGACATTTTTAAGAAACGTAGTCTAGATGTAACGTGATGAGGACTGCTGAGTAGACATTTTTAAGAAACGTAGTCTAGATGTAACGCGATGAGGTCTGCTGAGTAGACATTTTTAAGAAACGTAGTCTAGATGTAACGCGATGAGGTCTGCTGAGTAGACATTTTTAAGAAACGTAGTCTAGATGTAACGTGATGAGGACTGCTGAGTAGACATTTTTTTAAGAAACGTAGTCTAGATGTAACGCGATGAGGTCTGCTGAGTAGACATTTTTAAGAAACGTAGTCTAGATGTAACGTGATGAGGACTGCTGAGTAGACATTTTTAAGAAACGTAGTCTAGATGTAACGCGATGAGGTCTGCTGAGTAGACATTTTTAAGAAACGTAGTCTAGATGTAACGCGATGAGGTCTGCTGAGTAGACATTTTTAAGAAACGTAGTCTAGATGTAACGTGATGAGGACTGCTGAGTAGACATTTTTTTAAGAAACGTAGTCTAGATGTAACGCGATGAGGTCTGCTGAGTAGACATTTTTAAGAAACGTAGTCTAGATGTAACGTGATGAGGACTGCTGAGTAGACATTTTTAAGAAACGTAGTCTAGATGTAACGCGATGAGGTCTGCTGAGTAGACATTTTTAAGAAACGTAGTCTAGATGTAACGCGATGAGGTCTGCTGAGTAGACATTTTTAAGAAACGTAGTCTAGATGTAACGTGATGAGGACTGCTGAGTAGACATTTTTTTAAGAAACGTAGTCTAGATGTAACGCGATGAGGTCTGCTGAGTAGACATTTTTAAGAAACGTAGTCTAGATGTAACGTGATGAGGACTGCTGAGTAGACATTTTTAAGAAACGTAGTCTAGATGTAACGCGATGAGGTCTGCTGAGTAGACATTTTTAAGAAACGTAGTCTAGATGTAACGCGATGAGGTCTGCTGAGTAGACATTTTTAAGAAACGTAGTCTAGATGTAACGTGATGAGGACTGCTGAGTAGACATTTTTTTAAGAAACGTAGTCTAGATGTAACGCGATGAGGTCTGCTGAGTAGACATTTTTAAGAAACGTAGTCTAGATGTAACGTGATGAGGACTGCTGAGTAGACATTTTTAAGAAACGTAGTCTAGATGTAACGCGATGAGGTCTGCTGAGTAGACATTTTTAAGAAACGTAGTCTAGATGTAACGCGATGAGGTCTGCTGAGTAGACATTTTTAAGAAACGTAGTCTAGATGTAACGTGATGAGGACTGCTGAGTAGACATTTTTTTAAGAAACGTAGTCTAGATGTAACGCGATGAGGTCTGCTGAGTAGACATTTTTAAGAAACGTAGTCTAGATGTAACGTGATGAGGACTGCTGAGTAGACATTTTTAAGAAACGTAGTCTAGATGTAACGCGATGAGGTCTGCTGAGTAGACATTTTTAAGAAACGTAGTCTAGATGTAACGCGATGAGGTCTGCTGAGTAGACATTTTTAAGAAACGTAGTCTAGATGTAACGTGATGAGGACTGCTGAGTAGACATTTTTTTAAGAAACGTAGTCTAGATGTAACGCGATGAGGTCTGCTGAGTAGACATTTTTAAGAAACGTAGTCTAGATGTAACGTGATGAGGACTGCTGAGTAGACATTTTTAAGAAACGTAGTCTAGATGTAACGCGATGAGGTCTGCTGAGTAGACATTTTTAAGAAACGTAGTCTAGATGTAACGCGATGAGGTCTGCTGAGTAGACATTTTTAAGAAACGTAGTCTAGATGTAACGTGATGAGGACTGCTGAGTAGACATTTTTTTAAGAAACGTAGTCTAGATGTAACGCGATGAGGTCTGCTGAGTAGACATTTTTAAGAAACGTAGTCTAGATGTAACGTGATGAGGACTGCTGAGTAGACATTTTTAAGAAACGTAGTCTAGATGTAACGCGATGAGGTCTGCTGAGTAGACATTTTTAAGAAACGTAGTCTAGATGTAACGCGATGAGGTCTGCTGAGTAGACATTTTTAAGAAACGTAGTCTAGATGTAACGTGATGAGGACTGCTGAGTAGACATTTTTTTAAGAAACGTAGTCTAGATGTAACGCGATGAGGTCTGCTGAGTAGACATTTTTAAGAAACGTAGTCTAGATGTAACGTGATGAGGACTGCTGAGTAGACATTTTTAAGAAACGTAGTCTAGATGTAACGCGATGAGGTCTGCTGAGTAGACATTTTTAAGAAACGTAGTCTAGATGTAACGCGATGAGGTCTGCTGAGTAGACATTTTTAAGAAACGTAGTCTAGATGTAACGTGATGAGGACTGCTGAGTAGACATTTTTAAGAAACGTAGTCTAGATGTAACGTGATGAGGTCTGCTGAGTAGACATTTTTAAGAAACGTAGTCTAGATGTGACGTGATGAGGACTGCTGAGTAGACATTTTTAAGAAACGTAGTCTAGATGTGACGTGATGAGGACAACGAGGAAGTGAGAGGACAGTTAAAAAACAGAAACAACAAAACAAACTTCTTCCTGTGAGCTCTACAACTAAGATGTGGGTGTGGGAAGGTCACGTTCAGACATGTTCTACACAGACAGAAACAGTGAACGTTGAAGAAAGCGCGGGAAAGAGAAAACTAAAAGTGGAAGTGATAGAAAAAGAAAGTATGTGTGTGTGTATGGGAAAGAGAGATGTTTATGTTGGAAAGATAAATATTTGTGAGGACAAGAAATTAATTAGTCTGTGGACCAACTGTTGAGCTTCTGTTGAAATTGACATTAAAAAACCTGACGAGTCTGTTCACTTTATAGAATGTCTGTTTCAAATAAATCCAGCCTTTTGATAAAATCTACATGATCGTAGCTACAATGGCAGAAAGTATTGTGAGGGATGTTTAAGCTTAAAAATAAAGGCTTGATTTTGAATTGAAGAAAACTTATTCTTTTATACTGTCAGTTGTGTGTGAAAGAGTCTAGATCACAAGAGGTTGAGGGCACTGTTCTTCTCGAATATATAGAGTTCATATAGCGCCATCTGTATACCAGGGCCGGATTTCGGATCATTGAGGCTCTAGGCGATGTGAATTTGGCAAAAAAAAAAAATACAATTGAGCAAATGATTAAAAACCTGCCCTTCTGTATCTAAATCGACAAATAAATTTTTGTTTGTGTTGTAGTCCTGTGAGAGACGGCTACCAGTTGGAGGCCCTAGCCGGCTGTCTATGTCTAAGGCCGGCTGTATGTATACGTCTACAAAAGAAATCGCTTGCTACAACCGGCATACAATCAGCCCATTGTTATAAAAACATTTAGTTTCCTAATGTTTTTGGGAGGTCGAAGGACTGCGTGTGACATTTCGTTTGACATTTACGTAACGAACAAGCGCAAGTCTTCAGAGAATCTTTCTCATTGCTGCCTGAAGTTCTTGAAGGTTGCACTTCGGTAGCTATGTGTGTCTTCCCACAGTGCTACACTTGGGTAGCTTTGTGTGTCTTCCCACAGTGCTACATTTGGGTAGCTGTGTGTGTCTTCCCACGTTATTCCCACAGTGCCACACTTGGGTAGCTTTGTGTGTCTTCCCACAGTGCTACACTTGGGTAGCTGTGTGTGTGTCTTCCCACGTTATTCCCACATTGCTACACTTGGGTGTGTTTTGTGTCTCGTCCCACGTTATTCCCAGAGTGCCACAGCACTTCAGCTTCTCGTTGACAATGTTCATCTTTACAACCCGGAGTTAGAACAAATCTACATTTTCATCCTTCATAATTATTGCTCTGTATCATACTTAATGAGTGGTGAAAAAAATGTTCAGATACTGCGTAAGGGAGATTAGATTCCAATGTATGGTATGTACAGCAGTGGCGTACCGAGGGGGGGGGGCGGGGAGGCCATCCGCCCCGGGCGCCGGAGAGTAGGGGGCGCCAAAATGGGTATTACACGCTCTATATAAACTAGGGGAGAATTTATCAGTCTTCTTGCATCTACTGTCAGAAAGCAGATACTATGTGATACTCGACGAAACAAATATTATGGACTAATGCTAGATTCAACACCTGATCTAGCACACCGGGAACAGTTATCAGAAGTTATTAGGTTTGTTGATGTTAATTTCAAAACCAAAAAAGTGACCATCAAAGAATCTTTTCTTGGTTTTATTCAGCTTCATGCAAAACATGCAGCAAAATGTTATTGTTGAACAGTTGCAAGCAGACAACCTTCCTATAGCTGACTGTCGATCTCAATGTTAAGATAACGCAGCTGTAATGGCAGGAGAACTGTCCGGACTCCTACAAAGAATTGCCATTCGAAATACTCAAGCATCGTTTGTTAATTGTAACAACCATAGCTTAAATTTAACTGGATTACATGCTGCAAAACAGGATCCAGTTGTTGTTACATTTTTCGGTACAGTTGAGAAAATTTACGTTTTTTCAGTGCTTAAACTGTTCGATGGGAGGAAATGAAAGAATTGCATGGAATTACATTGAATAGAGAATGTCCAACACGCTGGAGTGCAAGACAAGATTCGGTGAATGCAATCCACGAACAGTTTGATGGATTTTTACAGCTGTTAGAAAACCTGTATGAAGATGGTACTCAAACTAGTGAGACTCAGAATGATGCTTACAGTTTGCTTCAAAATGTGATGAATTTCAATTTCATCACTCTACTTGATTTCTGGAATGCAGTTTTGTCAAAAATCGACCGGATTCAAAAACGACTGCAAGATCCATCAATGAATTTCCATGAGGCAGCACTGGATTTAGAAGGACTGCAGCAACGGTTAAGTAGCATTCGAGAAGATGTTTGCATCACTGCAGTCAATGCAGCTAAAGTTCTGTGTGAAAAATTGGGAATTCAGATAGAAGGAAGAATTAAACGTCAAAAACAGATGCCTTGTGAAAATTCTCGTGATGCAGGACTCGGTGCTGTTGAAGAAATAACTCGCATTATGAAGTCAGTTATTGATAGACTAATCCAGGAGATGACAACACGATTTGGTCGTCTGAAGATGATAGATGAAAAGTTTGGATTTCTATTCGACATCAGCAAATTGTTTGCTAATGATACCTCTGATGATATTCAACAGCACTGTGCTACGCTGGCTGACTTTTATAAAACTGATATCGATGGAACTGAACTGTTCGTAGAAATCAGTGACTGCAGTATGTTGCTGAAAACCCGACTAGATGCTACCCCAAGCAGCCCATTAGAATTACTTTTAGAATTACTTTCATTTATTTTTTCATATGGCAATGACATATTTCCAAACTTGCGAATTGCTTTGCAAATTATGCTGACATCTCTGTGTTCTTTTAGTAAACTAAAAATCATTTTAACTTATTTGAGAGCTTCAATGGGTCAGGAGCGTCTGTCAGACTTGGCATTGCTAAGCATAGAAAAGGAGCTGGTCGAAACAATTAATTTTGATGATGTCATTGACAACTTTGCTAGTGCAATATCACGAAAAGTAGTTCTATAAGAAATGGCTAATGTTGCTTCAGATTGTTCATTAACTTTGTTTACAATAAAAAAAAATATTTATTGATTAGTGATTGTTTTTATGCAAATATCCCTATCCCCCTCTGATAGGGGGGCGCGCCCGCCGCCAACAGACTATGCCGCCCCGGGCGCCTGGCACCCTCGGTACGCCACTGATGTACAGGGCCACTTGTATGCATGTCATCTTATCCCTAACTCAGCAGTTCAATTGTGGCACTTCTATTTACTTTCTTCACTATTGGTAATACTGTACTAATACATCTTGTCAAACACGTGTTGTGGGCAAAGCTCATTATTTCCCTCCAAACTTACGTCTTGATGCTCTGTCACGCAAGCTTGATATATATGCTATGTGTGTGTGTTGTGAGCAAGAGAGAGAGAGAGAGAGAGAGGGAGGGTGTGTTTGTGAGTATTTGTGTGTGGGTGAGTATTTCTTCAGAAGTGAACATTTGTACGTCTTAGCCCAAACGTCAAAGCGCTTATTTGTGAACAATGTTTATAGCATTTGTCTCTCCGTCAAACAATGGACATTCCAAACTTAAGTGCATAACCTTAACTGCTTTTGTTTAGTTAGTCGGTTGTAGAAAACAGAAGTCAGACTAAGGACGGTTATGAATTCATTAATTACCACGTGTAGATGTGTTCAAAAGTGTGTTGTTTCGTAACTAGGTTGCTCTTCAATTAGATCTAAGTCTCGCTCTGCCTTTCATTTCCTTGACCCGGTCATTTCTCTCTATTACATCTGTCTTCTTTTCTGTCCTCCATGGACAATAAGCTAGTTAACGTTCACACAGTAAAGTGTTCTCTCATTACACTCTTTGAGTTTGTGCATCTCCTCTTTACGGGGAAATAACATTTATGTAGGATCTTGCATAGAGAATAACCCCTACTACACGAGTCAGTCGTGTAATATCTAACTTGAGAGTAGTGTCAAAGGCAATGAGAGATTCAAGTGTTGCCCATTGAGGCTTCACTTGAACATCGAGGTACGGACTCGTCAAAGTGGGTGGACATTCTGTTTGAACATGTTTGAGCCTGGTCTAGCTGTAGAGGTCTTGGCAAGATGGACTGAGATCCTCCTGCACAGTAGATTTGCTGAGACGGAAGATTATTTTGGGGAAATTGTTCTATTTGTTTCAACTTGTTCGTGTCCTAGTTCACTAGAGACACCAGCGGTCCCCGTCATTGTTTACGTTGAGCCCCAAAAAGTTTACGACTGCTTTCTCGAGATTCTTGACAACTAAATCAACTAAAATGACGGACACATTGGAAACAATATATCTAAATATTTGTGGACATATTTCTTTTCGCTCTAAAAGAAAATGGGGGTATAACATATATTGAAACAGGGCTAATAGTTCTCAGATAGTTATCAAAATCCATTGGCTGTTCAATTCACTCCACGTCAATAAAAAAAAAAGATGTATGTATTTGTGTCCAGGCATCTACATGATTGTATTAAGCTTGTGTTAAGTTACGTGTTAGCACATGACGCGCATGTGTTTGTACAGATTCTTAGAAGACAAAGCTTGACCTTTTATTTCTCTTTAGTCTTTCAATGCATTCTATATAGGCAAGTGTACTAAGAGTCGGCAAGAGACAGGTTCTGAATTGTTGACTTGCTGAACTAGTGATAGTTTAAGAACCGCAAGATATGAGAGAGAGGGGGCGGGGAAGAAATCAATGTTAATTTGATAGGAGAAAGCTTGTATGAACTAGGGGAGAGGGATGGATATGCTGATAAGTTTGACTTAGCCTCGACCATACCCCTTTACATTCCTGCCTTGATGAGATAGTCGTCGATTGGTAAGAGCTGATGATTGGATGCTAGCGATATGGGGCGCTGGTGGTGGTAACTAGTTCTTGTCAACAGCAATGTCTCAACTTGCGCTGTTGTTTTCTTTTTTTCAATACAAACATATTGTCTTGTCTTGTCCGAGTTCAGGGGTGGGGGGGGGTGTTTCGATAAAACAATACTATAAGCAACGTGGAAGGGGGGCGTGACAGAGATCAAAGTATAAGTGTCTTTCGCCAGTCAATAAATTGAGGCGTCCCAGCTCAGGGTCCATTCAGAGTGCGATCGACGTTCGAACTTGTGGATCGGAGAGCAAGCTGGCTGTACGACTTGCAGGACACTACAGTTGGTATTTACTTCGTGTGGAAGTTTTGCTTTATATTATCTGTATGTATTAGGAACTTTTATTCTTTAAATTTCTCTGATGTATTTATTGTAAGATAGTTGAGTCAAAAAGACATTTTTGTACATTTCTTTTTGTCTTGAATTTATTATTTGAGACCATTTCAAGGTGCTGTATTTGATCTTTTTGTCTGATCAGTTTGGAGTTCAATGTTTATCTTTAGACCGAAATGTTCTGGCAACTAAGTTCTGTAACAATTTAAAAATAGTTTTGCTGACAATAGAGATTGTGTTTTAGGAGATTCCCGTTTTCTGTTTTCATTCTTGTATCATTTCCTGTAACGAGCTTTGATCAACAGGTTAGTACAATTGTAACTTCCACTGTCACCTTGACATCTTCGAGGCCTTTTTGTTGTATTTTTTACTGCTAGTTTGCACTTCGACATAGTGTTACGAATTGATTGCATTGGCTTCTGTTTCATTAGCTCGTTGGTCGACTAGGACCTTTGCTAAAATTTCGATCTTTAATGAGATCTGCTTTATTCTACCCACAAACATTGGTCTAAATAAAAATTCTTACATCCTGCGGGTCAAATAGGTTTTTGTCTTAAGCAAAGTATTTAACATGATTCTTATCGTGTAGCTCGACCTTTGACCTCACTAAGTCGTTCGTTATTATTTGTTTTTCAAACACCCTAGTCGTTGTTTGTATGTTGTAGTTTGTATGCTGTAGTTTGCATGCTGTAATTTGTATGTTTGCGTGTGGAACACGCGTGCAGAGTGAAGGTCGGTGAGTTTAGGTTTCAGTAATTAGTGGGACAACTGTTTGGTTTGGTGTGGATACTCATTCACCAACTCATCATATAGACACGGACTTATTGTTGTGTACAGGATGTGTACATCCGGGCTCAGTGTGTACACCTCCACATTGTGTTTCTCTCTCTCTCCCTCTCTGTCTTCGAGAGTTGTCGTGTAGGTTTGTCAGGGTCGGCGCATACATTGAAGTGAATGAGGCGATGTTAAAACAACAAACAATTAACATAAAACTCACTTTTTTAGCCTCATTTCTTTGCTTTTTTTTGTGTGTAAATTCTCCGTTGATTTCACTGGTATAAATATTACTATAAGTAGACTAGATGAGTAGATTATGTGCTATCACTGAGATGAAAAGAAATAGTAACTATATAGGCAAGGGTACTAACGTTGAGTCGAATGTTGGACAGTTTATCTGCATGTTGTTTTGCTGAGCTGTTGTTTATTTTGTGTTTTTAGTTATTCGGATAACATTTCAATCTCAGTAAGTGTATCTTTGCATGGCCTCTATGTCTGGCAAGCATGCTGTCACGTAGGTAATGACAGGGATGTATGCAAAAAGACACAGGGAGTTGTCCGTACGAGGAAACTAAATCAAGAGGGGGGTAGAACATTCTGGATGGGTCCTACAGTGGAAAGACATTTTTGTTTTAAGTGCGCCATAAGTAAAACGTTGACTGGTTGGTGAACAAAAACGAGCCATCCTTAAGACAAATGAGGTCAAGCGAGTGGACGAACGTAGCAGTAACCCAGCAGAGACACGGATAGAAAATGTAAGAACGTAGACATTGGGGGGGGGGGGGGGGGGGGCGTGTAAAGATTTAGCAAGCTTAGAATGTAAGAAACAGATCGTCTAGAAGAGATGCTACCAACTAAGTTGTTTTATCTTCTATACTTTTCTTTAAACTAAATATACGAGTTCAACAAATCACTTTATTTAATACACGCTTCCGTGCAGATCTAATTGTGTTTGAATTACAAAGACAGTGTGGCGTTCCTCTGTGCATGTTGTTGCTACTTCGTTATCTTGTGCTCTTAAAACGATGCGAAAGGACAGACAACTCTTGCTGCGTCTTGTTGTCCTGAATTCTGGGTTGCTTGCCTTGACACAACTGGTGGGAGGTCAGTCTACACGTGTTCACGTGGTAATTAGGAGTGAAACAACAATGTAATTACGTTTTCTCTAGTTTTGTTTTCTCTTGATTCATTTCGTCCAGAGAATCATTTCACAAAGAGAGAGAGAGAGAGAGGAATTTATAATTTAGTCTACGTGTAGTGTCTTCTTCAGATTAGAACATTCAAAGTAAGGTAACTCTGCTAGGTGTAGATGAAGCATGATTAAATTATGTCCCTTAGAAATAAAAAAAAACTACAACAATAACTAGCAGGTGTATTAATATTTTTAAAAATATACTATTTTGAATATAGTTGATTGAATTTTTTTTTATTAAAAAAGTTGATTTTTTATGGATTAGAAAAATACGCGCATTAATATTAAAGTTTCTTAAAACGTTTCTATTAATTGATAAAAATGAGGCCTACAGTTGTGTGTATATTGTTTATTCATGACGACGAGATCTACTAGTTAGTTACTAGATGTTATGAGACATTACTTTAATGTTAGTTAGTTAGTTGCTACACAATTAAGGACTCTACTTTTAATATTGTGGATACTTGGTGGGCCTCAAATGGTAAGATGCCACGTTTTGAAATAGTTCTTTTGAAACTGGGAATCTGTCCATTCAAATCTTTGAACCTCAACAATGTTTCTTTGCCTTCTAGATCTGTGGACCAATATGTTTCTTAGTATGCGTATATCAACACGTATGTATAGAAAAATATTTTTTTTGGGTGGGGGGGGAGGAGAAAAATAGACGTGATAGAAAAAAAGAAGGGTGGGGGGTCAACCGAGTCAGTACTGCTTGATCATTTCACTCTTGATAACGAGATTTTAAAACGGGGTGGAGGGGTTAGTGCGACCACAATACTCTATACTTATTCCAATGTAAATGAAACGTATGAGCCGCTTTGAGCGAGTGTGTCACGAGATAGACGTTAAGACAGAGCTCTGATAAACAACAAATGTTTCCTGGTCTCTATCGTCTTCGTTCTCAACTCTTCCCGCTGTTTTCTGCTATTGAAACTCCCTATCATTTTCTTCTGTGCTAATCTGCCTATCTTGTGACAGGAAATCAGCTAGAGTTACCTTTCCATGCCATGCTGGGGGGCGTTACCTCTGTTGTCGCCATAAAATGGCGTCCGAGTATGCAATCTTGAATGTATAAATGCAGTCCTGGTCTATTCAATTTTAGGGTTTTTCACTCACTAGATCAGTTTTTTTTTTGGTTCTCAAATGTACACAATAAGAAGAAATCATATCTCCGGTTGATTAGCAAAGACTCACTACTTGATACGTATTGTGGACAGCTTTGGGCTTTCTTCATCCGTCCTCAAACGTAGTCTGCTCGGTCTCGTTTCGTTTCTTTTTTTTTTTTTTTTGTGGTTGTATTTTTAGCAAAGTTGTAAGATGTCCGTTACTTGTTTGGTCATATGTGTTAACTGAGCACATATGTGTCATGTTGATTTGGAAATATCTACTTTTAGAACTTCAATAAACCAACAAGCGGATGTTTAAAAAAAATAGTTGAACTAAACACCGCAAGATTTCGTTAGTTACCGACATTTCAATACGTCTAAACTTTGCTTGAAGCTTTGATTTCTCTTTCCTATATGTTCTTTGCAGATGTTGTCACTTTGATAATCCAGTGTGGAGTCTTTGACTTCAGTTTCATGGTACCAGTCTGCTGTTTACAAGACATGTTCTTTTCTTCCTTTCGTCTTTGTAATGTCACTTTTGTTGTGGAATTGAATGTATAGAATGTGGAGGCTATGCAGGGGCTGTTTATGCCAAATTTAGGGCTATTTTCTGTGCTTTCTTTTGTTAGTCACTTCTCATTTTGATTATCTATAGTATTATTTTGTATGATTTGGAGGGAGTGACTTCACCATAACATTTAGTTACATGTCCAGCCAGTGTTGTGAACAATACTATACCCAGTAGACTGTTCTATTTGCGTTGAGTTGATCCGTAGAAAGGTATGAATTGGTTGGTATTAACGACAACAGTTTGAACTGTCCATTAAGAAGGTTTGTTTGAAACTATCAATATGATTATGACAACAACAACCAGAGAGTAGATCTCCTTGCGTTGGAGGATTGGATCTTAGCAGTATTGACTTTGGTGCCAGATCTAACTCTTCCAGCTCATGGAGTTCTGCAATTTGCAGCTTTTCATTTTGTCAACTTGGTAATGTTCTTCAACTAAAACTCTTTAATTTCTGAATTGACGTTTTGGTGTCGTGCCATCGTTTTTTTTTTAATAGTTTCCTTTTTCCTGGTTCTGTACCGTGCAGGAAGGTCTCTAAAAATGTGTATTACAAAACTTAGTATATTCTGTCATATCAACGTATTACATTTAAAAAATGTTTACTTTTGTTTTTCAAGTGAACAAATCTGTATACGTCAATTATAGTTTAAAACAATGAATAAGTTGTGTTTCATATTGAGGCTTTGAATGAGAGATTGGCCCTTTACAAAACAATTAAATCAATTAGACAATCATTCAATGACGTCTGTTAGGCCAAGTTCACATTTAACAATATCTTCATCACTGTCAGTTTTCTGAAAATATTGAAACCTGCCTGAGCGGACCACCTTGAAGACCGATTTTGAGTTTGTGTTTCTATACAGTGTTTGTATTGTAGCCTTGCTTTTCTTTTTTCTGAGAAAGCTGAAGTTGATGCCTAGGAGATCTCCGAGTACATCGCACTAAAGTACTTAGCTGTGTTCTGTTTCAGATGAAATATATTTTCTTGTTTTTAACCAGTTTTTAAATTCTATTATATTCAAATGAATATAAGCCATTAATCAGTCTAATGCTTGAGTTGTATTTATAATCCCATTGTTGACTTTGTCCCTCCAGTCATTGAGTAACCCAGCCCTAGGTTGATTAGCAAGAGATAATGTATTAGAACAAGTGGGGCGAACCAGACACGAGACTATCTCGCTCAGACTCAAGAGCTGTGTACTTCCTGTAGAATGGCTAACCATTAGGCTCGAGAACTACTTCCCAGTTAACTCAAAGTTGGCACTTTATTCTTCATATGGGAATGTTAGAAAAAAAAAACATGATGAGGTTAATTTAGTTTTGATTAATTAAAGTCGTAAATATTTGAATGGGGTTAACTTCACTCCCACTTTCTACTAGCTGTGATATACTTTGACTTCTTCCCATCCTGGACACTAGTTGAGCGGTCACTAGTTGGGCGGTCACTAAACTTGGTTGTATGGTTATAACGTTTCAGGCATCATAGCAATGTTCTATACTAGTTATCTGTTGGTCATTCCTTTCTCAATGTGTTCCCTTGTGATTGACTTCTGGCAAGACCAGCTGACAGGGCACGTGGTCTATGTCTGGTAATGCTGGCACGATGTCGTATGTTTATTTTCTTTGGAAACATCTATTGTAATCAGTCTTATTGCAAAAGTCAAATGCTCACTCTTTATTTTATTTTCTTTGGAAACATCTATTGTAATCAGTCTTATTGCAACAG
>JADKLZ010000130.1:17513472-17537006 GCA_021533235.1 Biomphalaria straminea
CTCAGATGAAGGAACCAAACCAGAACTATTGGACCTCATTCACCAAATGTAAACAAACAACATTTAGTCACGTGATCATATTAATAAAACAATGAAAAAAACTGTCATGTGACAGCCATCCTGTATTAAACATTAGATAGTAAATGATATAGAAGAGATAGAGCACCACGTGGCTAAATGTTGTTTGTTTACGTTTGGTGAATGAGGTCCATTGCATAGTCCACAGCAGCACTTGCAAAACTCAGAAACAAACTAGAAATACAAAGGAATAGCCCTCGACACTAAAATCAGACTGATGCGCTCCTTGGTCACATTCTTACATGCTTGCGAGTCTTAAACACTGGATGCAGAACTAGAGTAGCAATGGAATTAAGATGCTACAGAAAGACCCCAGGTAGAAAGACCGCATCACAAATGAAGAGATTAGATAAAGGTCTAATACAGCGATTGGCTCCCACGATTACTTGCTAACTACTGTCAAACAGCGCAAACTAAAGCTCTATGGCCGTATCACAAGGTTTCAATGGCTTGTAAAGATCTTCCTTCAGGGAACAGAACCAGGAAGAAGAAAAGATACTGACAGAGAACACGATGGAAAGACAACATAAAAGAATGGACGGGCTTGTTATTGATAGGGACTTAATCCAAGGCTAAAGACAGGAATGGAGAAGAAGGGTCAACAGATCTCGTGTGGTGCCCCAATGGTGCAACAGACTTAGGGATAGGTGAAGAGTGAAACAGTTCTACTGGTCTTACTAATATGATACTACAATATGGGTTGATACCTGTAAATAGAAGGAATAAAATCTCAGTTTTGGTCTTACTAATATGATAGTACAATATGGGTTGATACCTGTAAATAGAAGGAATAAAATCTCAGTTTTAAAGTCTACACAAAAATGGGTTTATGTTTTATGTCAGCCTTGTCACTGTTGGGATACGACTTACGGTCAGATAGTTGGTCCAGGAATTACACTTACACAGTGTAGCACTAAAATGTCTTCAACTCCAATATATTCTCAGGGCTGGAGTTTAAGAACTCTTCTGATCAGCTAGCAAATAACAAAGTTTTATCAACACAAAACAGCTATCCACTAATTCATATTCATACCTAATTTATTTTTAAATTTTTGGTGCTGGTTTAGAAAGCCTTTTGAAGCGCCGCTCTACAAGCCGAGGCTCCAGTTTGTACATTTCTCTTAAGCTCTCTCGATACGTATACGACAATGCCCATAATTAAATGCAATAGATGGTGATTGCCCAACCTTAATTTTCCTGTCCAGTTGTACGCCCATACTGGTATCAGTCAAGGTACTCAATACACTTATAAACATTTCTGATTACGTCCCAACATTCTAATATTGTACCCTTATCTCAGTTAACACAAAACTATTAGGCAATACACACAACAAATGTTCTCGTTTAATTATGCTTCCTTTCCATTTATTAATCTAAATAGATTAAAGAAATCAATACATATAACAAAATGTTAAACATCTTCTAGGTCTAAACGTTGTTCCATAACAAAGATACTAGGTTCATGCCTAATGTCTTTTAGTTGGCCTATGTGTTTGGCTGATAACGCAAATTTTATAATCTTAAGAACTAGGCTAGAGGAATACGGACTAGTATAGACCCTGAAAAATTAGTCTTTTAGTCAAAGTAATGATGTTTTTTTACTCGGTACTTTGAACAATTATGACTGTCTTCCCAGCCAAAGAGCTAGTGATTGTTTTCTCAATGATATACAGTTATTATACATCAACTGTCACATTTCTAGGAAAATCGTGAAAGCCGTTTTCGAGAACCATCTCCAGAATCAATTTGTTTCCAAAATTCAGAATCCATTTGTTTCCAAGAATGTTCGACCCGAATAGAGATGTTGTAAAAAGGTTATTTATATAAGAACAAATGTCTAATTGTAAAATTTTTTAAATTGTTTTTTTTCAACGAACACAGGCTTCAGCTAAGAGATCAACTTGCTTAATATGGTTCTAGGGATTGTTTCAATCATTTCAAAGAAAGAGCAAAGGAAAATTGACTTATGTTGATTACAAAGGTCCCCATATCTCTAATAGCTTTGGGCTTTATCCGGTCCTAGTTGACATGATTGTCCTTGAGGACAGTTTGACCCGAAGTCCAAAGTTCTATGAACGATACCCTCAGGTCCCTGCAAATAGTTTGTTTGCCATAAAATCGTGAGTCCAGAAATTCTGGGGGTGGACATACAATGGACCACACTAGTCTTCGGGCAATGGATGGAAGACGTTGCTTTATCTGGTAGTTATATTAACTTCAAATTAAGACTGATAAAGTCACCTTGATTAAAACACCTCGTTGGTTGACCTAATAAGATACACCTACCTTATATCTTAAGCTGTCCACTGCACTCGTATCTTCAAGAGGCCACGCGTGGACCAGGTGACGAGTGACTGTACCTACAGCCTGTAGCTATTAGTGTCTTACAAGCTAGATAAGTTCCTTTGTTATCACCTGAAACAGACCTAGTTTGTTGTAGTACTGACGGAGTGGCTGATCGATTCAGATAGATTTCCTCCTAATATTTGGAGTGCAGTATCAACTTAATTCTATTGACAGTGTTCTTATTTGTCACCTTGCTCTCTAAGGTCACAATGATTCGTTCTGCTGAAATGTTCTTGGTAGCTGGAGCTTTGGCTACAAAAAAAAAAGTAACTATTGGCTGGTGCTTTAAGTTGTTATACTGATTTTGCTTTTAAGAATTTCTCGATCTTGAGGAACCTCATAATCAAGATCTTAACATGATCACTGCATAATACGCTCTGTTGAAATTTTCTTGATGTTCGTTTTGCTTACCATAGCTTCATACCATTAAACACACAATGTAGAGATCGGTCTGATTGGGTGTGTGTGTGTTTGTGAATACCATAGCTTATACCATTGTACACACAATGTAGAGATCAGTCTGATTGGGGGGGGGGTGTTTGTGCATACCATGGCTACATACCATTAAACACATAATATAAAGATCGGTCCGATCAGATGGGTGTGTCAGCGTTATTGATTTCCAAGACAAATTGACATCCTAGAATTTTTTTTTTTTCTCATTGATTCTATTATGTGTGTTATCTGCCAAATGCAGAAATACTTCCATAGATCAAAGATGTGGGATGTGTTGTTGAGTGGCCTGAATCACTCAGAAAAGTTGTGTTTGTTTAGCGCCCAAAGGGAAATACTCAAATCTGCCAGATCTCCCTCTCTCTTTACAGGTCCAGAAAAGAGAGTGCACCATTGCACACGGTGCATGCAGTCAGCATAAAAGATGTGTTATACAAAAACAATTAAAAACAACAGAAAATGTCCTGTCATACATGTCCCTAGGCTTATCCAAACATTTAATCTCCCAGATACATCAAAAAGTACAATGCATGACTTGTTACTGTCAGCAACAGAAAAAAAAAAATCTGTACCACCATACGAATGATGAGCATTTACAATACATGACTTGTTACTTCAGCAACAGAAAAAAAAATCTGTACCACCATACGAATGATGAGCATTTCGATAAACCATTTCTTTTCCGTTTTGAATAGTATCAATATTGAATAAACCAAAACTAGTGAAGGCTAGCTTTACTAGAAATTATATAAGTTTAAAAAAATGCTCCGACAAAAAAATTATACCAATAATAGACACTGAACTTTTAAAGATTAAATGAAAGCAAGGTTTACTAGTCCATAATAATGGTTTAACTGTAACAATATTATCCCAACATTATCTGTGATAAAATTTGTATCAAAGCACAGACCCATTATAGTTATATAAAACCGCTTTCAATCAACTATTTTTTCCCGCCACTTTTTAGTGCAGTTTAAACTTCAACTTCAAGGCAGACAAATGAATGAAAAGCACAATATATTACATTGAATATTAAACTACTTGACAATAGGAAAGACTCTTGAGTAACCAACACAAAACTATTATTGTTCTTCTTGTGTCTCCAGTTCTTCCCCTATGACTATGAGTGTGTGTCCAGTTTGACCACCTTTGAACATCTGATGTACATGTGTGACAATAGTGCCTTACCTAGTCCAGATTTACTAGCTTCCAGGCAGTCCAGGTAAGGTCTACAGCCAAAAAGTTTAATTTAGATTAGAAAAATTCTACATACTAACTGTCCAAAGTTTGAGAAACACTATTACTAACATTTAGTTCTTATGACCAAAAGGCTCACACCTTATGTACTCTGCTGGAATCCATTCAATAAATCTTTATTATCATTGAGTACATTCGGTGTCGTATAATTGAGAACTACACATTGAAAAAATACAGTGATTGTAAAAGAAATATATATTCACTAGTCGGCGTCCCTGAGACATGACGTTAAACTGCGCTCCTCTTTCCTTAGCACTTTTGGAGCTCAAAAGTGCCCTACTTCTTTTCTATCATTTTGTCTGCCTCCTCTTACTCTCAGTCTGCCTTCATTAACCATCACTCTGTCTCCTTATCTTCTAAAGCCTCACAATGTCCTGGACCAGTCTGTTTGCCGTGGACTGCGACGGGTAAGGGGGGATAAAGAGATCCTGGTGTTTGAGTGGGCGACTATCTGAGGATGGACCACCGCAACACAATACTTTGGCTCCGAGTTCCCCTAGACCTGAGGCCCAGAAGGCCCGCTCTGGGTCAACCGGCTGGTCACGCCGAGCTACCAGCATAGGTCCTCGACCTATGCTGGAGGGCGGTGGCTAGAGGGTCAATCAGCCAGCTACTGTATCGGGCACATGTCCGATGCAGCAGCTGACTGAGTATAACACCTGTGTAGCCCTGGCGAGCTCATTCTGGACATCCGAGTGGCCCGTCCCCTTGTTGGACTCGATGGCGGGTGGGGAGCACAGGTGCTGAATAAACATTATTTTTTTCTATGGATAAAAAAACCCAAAAAACATTACTTGCCACAGACCCATGTCTTGGCAAGAAACGTCGCATAGAGACAAGAAAGGAGGAGGCCACAAAAAGCTGTCCTACCTGGCCATCATTTCTGGTGGTCAGGTGCACAGAGGAGGAGAAAAGCCTGACGAAATTGAGCCCTTTTTTCATTTACAAGGGACTCAAGTCGGTAGTGGGAAAGCCCAAGGGTGTATCTAAGCTACACAGATCCAATGAACTACTTGTAGAAGTGGATAGCAAAGTACATTCTGATGGGCTTTTAAAATGCAGAAGACTCTGTGATCTCCAAGTGGAAGTCATGCCACACAAGAGTCTGAACACCAGCAGAGGTGTAATCAGCTCTAGGGACCTGCTGGAATGTTCCGAGAAGGAAATAGTGGAGGGTATTGAAGGAGTCACCCATGCCCGGCGCATTACAAGGCGCAGGGATGGTGAGGAGGTCAAGACCGCCACTATTATCCTCACATTCGGAACTAGGACACCGCCAGAGTACGTGAAGGCAGGATACCTACGAGTTCCAGTGAGGCCCTACATTCCTAGCCCTATGAGGTGCTTCAAGTGCCAGGGTTATGGACACGGCGCGGCAGTCTGCAAGAGGAACACTGTGTGTGCTAGATGTGCCGGAGAGGGTCATGAGGACAAGGGCTGCACAGCCCAGTTCAAATGCCCGAACTGTCACGCTGGCCACTCAGCCTACTCCAAGGACTGCCCTGTGTGGAAACAGGAGGTTGCCGTGCAGGAGTACAAGGCAAGAAATGGATGCACCTTCAGCCAGGCGAAATCAGCCGTATCGGCCCTACCCAAGGGCCAATTCGGCTTGACAAAGTCATACGCCCAGGCTGCGGCTAAGATAGGAAGATCCATAGCCACACAGACGGACACATTGACCCCACCCCCTCCTCCTCCTCCAACTCAGAAGAAAACTCCGCCCAAGAACTTTCCAAAGAAACCAGAAAGCCCTGTGGTCATGCTAAAAAACAGGTTCTCTGTGCTCACTGATGAGAGCATGGAGACCGAACAGCATGTCCAAACCAACACTCCGGGAGAACCCGGAGTCACCATGTCTGATAGGGGTTCTCCTCAGAGAACCCAGTCAGACACCCCAACCTCTACTGAATCAGAGGTTGACAAACTCCCTAAGGGGAGAACTCAAAATGGAGAGGATGCCCGAGGTGAGGGAGGAGGATGTAGCCTCCGCTCTAACCAGAGGGATCTCTCCTCTCCAGAGAGAAGGACTCCCCCCAGGAGAGGGGTGTCCTCCTCTCCAACCAAGCAGAAGTCCGAAAAAGTCACAGGAATAAAGGGAACCCCCTCCGGGGGCCTCCCAAAGCCTAATAGCTCCAAGTAGGTCATCTAGAATAAGCCATGGATTCCAGAATTGTACAGTGGAACTGTAGAGGCCTCAAGGCCAATTACGAAGAAATGCAGCTACTGATGGACTCTGAGGCTCCTGTAGCTGTCTGCTTACAGGAAACATTTCTGAAAGATAACATCAGTTTCCGAAGCTACATTGCTTACAGCAGGAATGTTGAGGATGCAGAAAGAGCATCAGGTGGAGTCTGTATCCTTGTGAAGGACAACATCCCCCATGAGAGGGTAGAACTACAGACCACACTACAGGCCGTAGCAGCTAGGATAACTTTACACAAGGTTATCACTTGCTGCAGCCTGTATCTACCACCAGGCGCTCCATTGGACCCAGCAAGTATGGAGGACCTGTTGAGGCAGCTCCCTCGGCCTTATATTATCCTTGGGGATTTCAATGCTCATAACACAATGTGGGGATCCAACAGTACTGACACAAGAGGTCGTATGCTGGAGGATATCTTCCTCCAACATGATTTATGCATACTCAATGATGCATCACCGACCTACTTGCACCCAGGAACTGGATCCCTCACGTGCATTGACCTCACCGTATGCGTCCCCGGACTTCTGGACGACTTCAAATGGTCAGTTAGTAATGACCTACGGGGAAGTGACCACTTCCCAATCATCATTACTAACAATCTCCCCTCAATGGGACGACCTCAACGGTGGAAATTGAACAAGGCCGATTGGGAGCAATTCCAAAAAAGATGCTCAGAGGATATCACAGAAAGTATCCTCGATGAGCAGAACCCAGCTGATATCTTCGCTTCCAAGCTACTCGACATTGCCAGGAAAGTTGTCCCCCTAACCTCCGCAAATCCAAAACGGCCCAGCAAACCATGGTTTGATGCAGCTTGTAAAAGTGTTATTGGCGATAGGAAAAAACGACTGGCTGCATTCATAAAGAATCCTTCCCAGGAAAACCTCAAGCTATTTAGGATAGCTAGAGCAAAGGCTCGACAAATCATACGGTCAGCCAAAAGGATTCCTGGAGAAGCTTTGTCGGCAGTCTGGATGCCAAAACTTCTGCTAGAGCGGTTTGGAAGGCAGTAAGGCGAATCAAAGGGAAAGAATCAAATGCAATAGGGCATTTGAAAAACCAAGGACGAACTGTCACGTCCCCCAGAGAAATAGCTGACTGCCTTGCATCCTCAATAGCAGAAAAATCATCCACTGCACACTACACGCCAGAGTTCCAAAAAGTCAAAACCAGGGAGGAAAGACATCCCATTGACTTCAGGTCAGAGAATAATGAAGCCTACAACAAACCGTTCTCGCTCGAGGAACTGAGGGATTCGCTGGACAAGTCACATGACACAGCACCTGGAGAAGATGAAATCCATTACCAGTTCCTCAAGCACCTTCCCGAACCCTCATTGGCAGTCCTGCTAGGGGTCTATAACTGTGTGTGGCAAACAGGCGCTTTCCCAAACAGCTGGAGGAAAGCCACAGTTATACCGATACCTAAACCGGGAAGAGACGGCTCTGACCCAGCTAACTATCGACCAATAGCACTAACAAGCTGCATCTGCAAAACCATGGAAAGAATGATTAACAGTAGGCTGGTCTGGTATCTTGAGAGGAACAACTTGATCTCCAAATACCAGTGCGGATTCCGACAGGGGCGGACAACAACCGACCACCTGGTAAGGCTTGAAGCTTTCATAAGAAATGCTCTACTTAGGCGAGAACATCTAGTAGCTGTATTCTTCGATGTAGAAAAGGCCTATGACACGACCTGGAAACATGGCATTCTACGTGACCTGGAGCTTATAGGACTTAAGGGACACCTCCCCCGTTTTGTAGGGGAATTCCTGAAAGACCGAAAATTTCAGGTCCGAGTGGGCACCTCCACTTCTGACACATTTGAACAGGAAATGGGCGTACCCCAGGGCAGCATTCTGTCAGTCACCCTGTTCAACATCAAAATTAACAGCATCATAAATGCTCTGTCCCCTGGCATAGAGTGCTCTCTGTATGTTGATGACTTTGTCATTTTTACTTATGGGAAAAATATGAACACCTTAGAAAGAAAATTACAGTTAAATTTAAATAAAATTCAAAATTGGGCAAATGATAATGGTTTTAAATTTTCGGACTCCAAAACAGTTAGTATGCATTTTTGTAATTTAAGAGGGCTCCACCCAGATCCTGAATTATTTATAAACAAAAAGAAAATCCCCGTTGTAAAAACTACAAAATTTTTAGGCCTTACCCTTGATTCCAAATTTAATTTTCTCCCCCACATTAAAGAACTTAGGAAAAAATGTCAAAAGTCATTAAACATACTTAGAGTACTCAGCCATACGGACTGGGGGGCTGACAGAGACACCTTGCTGTTGCTGTATCGAAGTCTAATCCGATCCAAGTTGGATTATGGATCTATGATATATGGAGCAGCAAGGAAGTCTTACCTAAAGATACTAGAACCAATCCAAAATGCTGCCCTGCGTCTCTGTCTCGGCGCGTTCCGCACGTCACCAATTCCGAGTCTACATGTGGAGGCTGGAGAGCTCCCCATGGACATAAGGATGAAAAAGCTTGCAATGCAGTACATAGTAAAACTAAAATCTAACCCCACGAACCCTGCTTTTGATCCCGTATTCAATCCCATAGATGTTGAAATATACATTCGAAGGCCTAACGTCATACAGCCGTTGGGCCTTCGAATGAGAGAATCCATCCAAAGTTTAACCCCACCCATCGACCAAATTTTCAAAATAGAAACCCCACAAAACCCTCCTTGGTTAACTAGTAGACCCAAACTAAATTTATCCCTCCTTAATTTTAAAAAGCAAAACACAGACCCAACCCTATTACAAGTCCACTTTAGGGAACTGCAGGAGAGCTACGGAGATTGTGGCACCATCTACACTGACGGATCCAAAATGGATGGAAAGGTCGCGTGTGCCTGCTCCTTTCGGAGCAAAACAATCTCC
Organism: Biomphalaria straminea; assembly: GCA_021533235.1. Classification (NCBI taxonomy): domain Eukaryota; kingdom Metazoa; phylum Mollusca; class Gastropoda; family Planorbidae; genus Biomphalaria; species Biomphalaria straminea. The sequence continues at coordinate 17,522,709 of JADKLZ010000130.1, forward strand.
CGTAGACTCCCTGATGGATGCTCCATCTTTACGGCCGAATTGCATGCACTGTCGCTTGCACTTACGGCCGTGAAAGCATCAGAAAGGAGAAAATTCATAATCTGCTCCGACTCCAAATCTGCATTGCAAGCTTTGGGGCGGATGAAGACTGACATTCCATTGGTACACAAGTGCCTAAAGCTGTTGGACCAAATAGCAGCCAACCATAGGGATGTCACCTTCATCTGGGTCCCCTCCCATGTAGGCATAGAGGGAAACGAAGCCGCAGACAGAGAAGCAAAGAAAGCCCTAAACCAAGCAGTGTCAGGAACCCAAATTCCCTACTCGGACCTGAGACAAAGTATTGCCACTGCCACCTATCAAGAGTGGCAGGACCGATGGGAGGCTGAGAATCACAACAAACTCAGGCAGATCGTGGCGGATGTCCGGTGGCGGCCCATATCTAAGGGTCTGACAAGGCGTGGCAGCACGACCATGTCTAGACTTAGGATTGGCCACACCTACATCACACATTCTTTCGTGCTGAAGAGAGAGGGGCCACCACTTTGTGAGCGTTGTGATTCTCGCCTCACAGTGGAACATATCCTCATTGACTGCCCCAGATACCAGGATGTCAGGGAGAAGTTTTTTATACCCATTGACTTAAAAATACTGTTTGACACTATCGACCCTGGGAAGGTACTGGGCTTTATCCGGGAGGTGGGGTTGTCTTCGAGGATCTGATTCGTGAGTCCGTATACACATATTATTTACACTAGATTTTTACCAAATATCTAAATTTTTTATCTATGCTACTTTAACTGTAAATAAACCTTAATTTTAACGAGTTAACTGTATAAACTTTGACCTTTTTATAGAGGGAGAGTAGTCCTTGAGGGACTACGGGCACGACATGGCCTATTTGAGCCGATGTGCCTAAACTAAACTAAACTAAAACTAAAACTATTCACTAGTCGACCGGCGGCATAGCATACGCCGCTATTTTGCTGGGCAGGCCTTAGACACTGCAACATATGCGACCGTAGTGGGTCCCACACTTTCTTTGGACCATTGCTAATTTTTAGGTGTATAAATTATTAAATTAAACCATTTTATAACATATAACATATTTCCCGCGGCCTCTTGATTTACCAGGAAACCCCTGGAAATCTCCCTAAATGTTATTAAATAAAGGCCTACGAAAAAGTCCTGGAAATCTCCGGAAATTATAAAAATCTTTTGTAAAGTAAAAGTAAAGTAAAAAAAAAATATATATATACGGAAATATATAGATAAATATCCGGATGGAAGTGAGATTAAAAGAAGGAAGCCAGTGAAATTATTATTTTAACGTAATTTGTGATATTAATTAAAGTACTTCTTAAGTCAAACCTGAGAGTAGACTCTATCTGTGTATGTCGTTCTAGTTTCAAGAGTCTTACGACACAATAATCTGGAAAAACTTTTAATATTATGACAAATTGAGAGGAAGATAATTATATACACCACTTTCATTCACAAAATAGCGTAGCGCCGCATGCTATGATATTTTGTTAATGAAAATAGTGCGAATTTGGATACATCATTTTTCATTCACACCGTGCTGCGCCATGTGATCTTCCCATTTACTTGTTGCTTACTTGTGTGTTTGAACGTTTGAACTTGTCGACTTTGAGAATTATATATATAGATACTGCAACTTCACTAAAACATTTCAGAGTTTGTCAAGACAAACATAACAAATATTTTTTTTTTTGTTATTGATTTAGTTCCAATGATTAAAATGAAGAAACTATTTGAATGATAGTGTTTGTAGTTGTTTGTATTCCCTTTGTTCCTCCAGTCCACCTTCTACACCTGGACATCGCTTCGGTGGTAAAAGAGAGGAAAGCTTTCGGTCAGAGCCCACTGTGAACTTCATTCCATTTCCTTTTGACCTACTTTCTGTACTTCCCAGAAGTCAACAGGCTGAGCTCTTGTTTTCCACTTTTGTCATTGGAGAAGGTGAGCAGACCTCCAACCATTTCTTGTCTTCCTTATGTAGAATGTAGGCCACAGGTTGGGCAGCTTACATTTATTAATATAGAAGTAGCTTTCATTATATGTTGTCTAAAAAAGAAATTTAAAAAAATACTGAGTCAAAATAAAATTAGATGAAAGTAAATAAATTAAACAGCACAATCTATAAAAAAAATCATAATCAAACAGCACAATCTATAAAAAAAATCATAATCTCAATTATATTCATTAAAAGTTTAAAAAATTCTTTTTTTTTTATCTTGACTGAAGAATTTGACATCCTACCTCCTCCCTTATTAAACAATAAGAAAAAAACAAGAACATACGCACAATAAAATGTATGAACAACCATTTGTTTCAGTCTTTTGTTTTAGATAAGACAAAGAAGTCAGTCATCATATTACAATCTCTATGATTTATTGTATTTGATAGCCAGCAGCAGAACTGAAGAAAGTCATGAGGACATTAAGAAACCCAATGAGATCCTGCTGGAACTTTTCTATGACAAACTGAAAGATGCTCACAATAAAGAAATCACTCTCTCTGAAGATGAATGTAACAGGTGAGAAACAGCTCTGTTGACACAAGATGAACATAACCATTTCCAAATAAACTAACTTAAAACATTTTGAAAGAAAACCCTCATCTGTTCTTGATTGATTTGAATCATTTTTCTTTCTCTGACCCATTACAGGGTGATCAGTCACATCTATCAAAGAAGCAGGGATCCTAAAGTAAATCCAATCCCATTCAGCTACATACCCCAGGGGCTCAATAGCAGTGGGAACTCATTTGTCTATGAACCAGGAGTGCTATCAGTAAGTAGTTTTTTGTTATGTAGAGTTGAACTTTAAATTTCCAAAAGCTGGACACAGTGATTAGGGGGGATAACTGCAAAGTGTACAGAGACAACTTGTTCAATGAAGATTTGTTCCTTACAATTAATTCACTGGACAAAAGTTGTCAGTTCACTAGAGAAATGGATCATCAGATGAATGGTTGACAGACAACTTTTTAACAGACAACTGGTATTCGTGTCAATTAGCCAGTTACATAAAATCATCAAGTCACCTGTCAAATGAGACAAAGCAATAAAAAAGCGATACAAATTTTTTAAAATTTATTCTAGAATATGATTTAGTTCTTCAACAAGCAACACAAAAGGTGTTGATATATTAATCACTGTTTTTTCTTTTTAGCACAGTCAATGGCTGAATGCTTCCAAAAAAAGGACTATAAGTTCTTTTTTTTACATTTTGGTTACTACAGAATTTTTTGTCTTCTTGTGTTATGAAAATTGTTGTTAAATGCTTTGAACAAGGTTGATAGATTCTTCAATCTGAATGATGATGTGAGCATTGAACTTTTCAGGAAACTGACACTACAGATGCATCTTCTACAAGTGTCAAGAGGTCGTCAGGCAGCAAGTTTTTAAAGTCTCCAGAACATGGTCAAGAGAGACAAGGGCTGGACCAACAAAATCAATTTTATCAGAAGAAATTGGCTGAGAAAGAGCCTAACAAAAGTGCAGGTTGCCATGGTAACACAAGTACAGGAGGTATTGAGCACAAACACCTAACATTTAGTACTTTGTTGTCTGTATCTTTAAACTCTAAAGGCTAATCAGCATAACTAGGGAATTATATAGGTCCTAGTGATTATAAAGTTTAGCTTATGCCTAAAATTGTTACTTATCATAAAAGTGAGAGAAATTTGAATTCTTCATAAACACTATTTTTCAGTTCTAATTTTAGTCAACACTTTTTTGTATTGTACAGCTACAAAAGGTAATGCGCAGAGTGAGACTGGCCAATGTCCAATGTGGAAGTGCTATGTCAAAAAGGATGTTACAGCTGACCATCTCCTGATAACATTTGTCCCTGCCAGCTATGATGATCTTCTTCTGCTGAACCAAGTGTCCAGAGCTGTCACTAGCCAGGAGGATGTGTCTAGTGACAATCTATCTCACCCCCCTGTAAGTTGTGACTCATATATTGCTATAGTGGTACTTGTCATAACTTCTGTGCATTTCATCCTATTTGTAAAATCTGGACATTTGCTTAATTCCCTTTAGTAACAGCATTTGATATTTTCTTAATTACTCTTAGTAACAGAACTGAAAATTGCATTGACTATAATGGAGGATAACTCCTTTTTTGTATATTAAATTCATGTAATGCCTTTTTTTTCATTTACATGACATTTGGTTGTGATTAGCTGCCTTTGTATAATTAATAAATAAGACTGCTTAGGTCATGTGATCTTGAACTATTCAAGTAATCATTTAATATATAGGTTTAAAAACAAATTAAAGTTTGTTGCAGCATTATTATCTCCCATTGCTGAATGGTGAGCAAAACATTTGACAGTCACTGTCAACAAAAAAGCACAATCTTAATAATAATAAATGTTTTTATAAAGTTCTGTAAACAAACAAAATGTAGGCTCAAGATGCCGTGATAACATTACAAACATAAACACAAGAGCTAAAAGGAAAAACTAATCTAAGAAAGTTTTAAACAGGTAGGTCTTAATGTTCTTTTTGAAAGTAGTGTAGTATGTTGTCTGAGATCAAAGGGGAGTGAGTTTCAAACCTTTGTTCCATGCACTGAAAAAGCCTACAGACATAGCTTTTGAGGGAGAAGTGTTGAGTTTTTTGAGAACAGTGCTCTCTGAGGTACATATGGAGTGATCAGTTCACTAAGGTACAAAGGCATTTCTTTGTTGTAGATACACTGATGACAAAGTGTGGCCACCTTGTAGTTGATTCTTGCTTTCATTCTTGCTATCTTAAAATATGAATAAGAAATATTGATTCTTTTCTCTTGATATCAAAGCATGAACATTCTGATGTTAAAGATCATTCCAAAGTTTCTGTCCGTCCATCAAGCACAAGTCCTGGTAAGCTGCTATATAATTATACATTTTTTTAGAAATCTATATTTTTTTTCAAGGCAATTAGTAAAACTATTAAGTAACTACATTTTTTGTTATTTTCTATTTCAACTCAAGAAAATGTACACATTGTTTTTTTTAAATAGATAAAAGCAAGATCAATCATCCAGCTATTTCATTGACCCGAACAAGTGAACACTCTGATCAAATAGAAGAAGTAAGCATCAGAAGTAACATACATCTAAAATGTACTTTCAGCATGCTTAATCTTACATAATCTAAAATAAACTTTCAGCTTGCTTAATCTTACATAATCTAAAATAAACTTTCGGCTTGCTTGAGTTCTCAGTTGCAGGCTCCAAGAACTTAATTTAAAACTTAAATGAAATGAATGTTTAGATGAACATTTGAACATTGATTAAATGATTATTTAAATGTGTCTTCAATAAAAACAAGAAAAACTTGTACATTTTGTAGGTCCAACTGAATCTGAAGAGCAGCAATATTAAAAGTCAGACTAATGCCTGTGGGTCACTCCATCTTCCTATCTATGTGTACAGCTGTCAGCTGAAAAATGTCACAAACTCACTAGTCAACAGGTAAGAACAAAAATATTGGTCAGTGTCATATAGAATCTGTCATTTAAATTTTATGAGTTTAATGGGAAAATATTTCTAAAGTACTGAAATAGTCTTCATAAGCTGGATACATTTTAGAATTTTTGTCTTCTTGAAGTTGTCACCTTCACTTTGGACCAAATCATTCCATTTTGATGAACATTTTGTTTGGCCTCACAATAGTTGAGGATTGCTATTAAAAGCCACTTACAACTTAAAACTTAATCATTTCTACTTTGAATAAAATATTTTTTTTTTCATTGTAAAATACAAAATAAAGCAATCTGAAATGTCAAATATTTGCTACACCAGGTGGAGCTTCAATCTTCCAGATGATATTTTTGAAGACTTGACATTCTTACAAGAGACATTAGATGAGGGCAAATCTCCTCGCTCCCCAAGAGGTCAATTTCTGTCCTTTGACCAACCAACTGATGAGATGAATGACAAAGACTCCTGGAGGAGTTCACTGGATCGTAGGTCAACAGACAGTAATTCATTCAGGCTGGAGTCATTTAAAGAACATTGCAAGCTAGTAACAGACATTTATTTGAATTCTTTTGTTTTGGGTAAGCTTTTGACAATTGTACTATGTTATAGTTTTTAAAAATTCAGCATCTTCATCTCTATAGCATGAGGTTGGATAAAATTAATCAATTTATTACTATAGAAAAACCAAACTCCTCTTCAATAGTGTAATTTGTCTTTCACAGTTATAATCTGGTTATTTGATCATAAGACTTTTTTTTTACTTTCTGAGACCTTCAGGTCATAAAACAAACAAAACATTATTTTAGGAGAAGAAAATATACAACTAAACTTTTTGAGTTGAAAAGACAGAACCAAGAAACTTGTCAACTCTACAGGTTTTGTTTCTTCCCATTTGATACCAATGAGGCACTGTCCCCATTAGTCCAAGTACTGGATGTTTCCTTGGATTATTTGCTCCTAGTTTCATAGTATATCTTTTGCTGATACTAGAATCCTTGGGCAGTTAGTTCTAATAGATGCATTAATTTTAGTTCATTTAAGTTTCAAATCAAGGACAGTGTTTCTGTGCTCTATTATTTATGGATTTTTATTATGGTTGTGTGGAAATCTATTATATCCAGTTGATAAATATTATAATAATAGCAAAATACAAGTATAACTGTAGTTTTAATTATATTTTTAGGAATCATACAATTTACATACAATAAGTACCTAAATAGGCAAAATCCAATTATAAAAACTTTATTATGAACTTACTTTGTGAATGTTTTGCCAAAAGAAAAAAATAATCAAAGAGCTCAGCCCAAAAAATATGATTCCAATCTTATTTTATTCAACTCACTTTTTTTTTGCCAGGTGTTTTCCGCAGTCTTCAGCACAACTACTTTGTGGATAGTGTGGATGTGGATGCTGCCATTAACAACATCTGTGAGGAACTGCATCCCTTGGAAACAGACATGACTTCTTACCTGCAGGCCACTTGTTCTCACCTGCACCAGTTAGTGGAGAAGGCCAGGTCCAGGGAGAAGTATTCTTCAGAAAGTGGACAGAGGTCTGGCTCCATTAGCTCCTATCACAAGCAGCAGGCTGTCCGATTCCTAGAATTTGACTTGCACAAGTAAGCTGTTGTCTCCAGTACATTCACTGAGATATTCTATTTGTATGCCTTACATTTTTTATTTTGAAACACTTTATGGGTTAGGAAACTTGTTAAGGCTGACCTGCAGTCCAAATGATTTTCCTCTCAACAGAGAAGAGGAGGCACCCAAGCTTCCAGAAGTCCTGCAACTTCCCCAGCAGGCCATTGAAATTGCTGAGGAGAAATGGGCTTCCCTTGTTCCTGAGCAGTGCACCCAGATCAAAGAAAACCACAAACTGACTGAACTGATCAGGTCTAGGTTCACAGAGGCCATTGGAAAGTGCTTGCGACCAGTGCCATCACTGCCAGACTTTTATTTTTATTATCCAAATAACGAGCAGCTAGAGTCTGAGGTAAAGAAATAGACCATTTATAAAGGAATCTTTTGTTTGCGTTAAAAAGACATCCTTCTTGGTGTGCAAATGAAAATTTGTCAAGTATTAACTTGTAGTGTACAAGGCATTAAAATGATTTTCACTTTATTTGTCTCAAATTAAATTCTTTTATTAGTTAAACCATTTTATATGTCAGTGATGTATGTTAGTCACAATGTCTAGTAAAGTGTGTCAACTACATTTAGACTCCTTTTATTGAATATTTTTTTTTATATAGCACAACTTTTTTTTTTTATTAATTACAGGATGAAATGGAAGACAAAGAAGAATTTGATGTGAATGAAGGTTAGAAATAAATTTGTTGTTTCCAAGGATGAATTTACACTACCCAAGCCTATTTGAATAAAAAAATTATTTAATACTAACACTTTGCATGAGGATGATCCTAATTAGATATTGAAGTCTTGGAAATTTGACTTAGAGCTATAAAAAAAAATTCTCAGTATGCATTCTTGATTAGTTACTCAAGTTTTCAGTATATATTTCTCAGTACTGTAGACTGTAAACAAAAATGAAGATGAAAGAAAAGCTATTATTTATGAGTATGAAATGAGCATATATTTATGTAATGAGCATATATTTATGAAATGAGCATATATTTATTAAATGAGCATATATTTATTAAATGAGCATATATTTATTAAATGAGCATATATTGAAGTTATTTCAAACCAGTTTTTACTTGACAACTTTTCTGTTTAGGGATTTAAATATTCTGGGTTATAATGCTATTAAAAACTATTTTTTCCACAATTCATTACTTAGAGCTAAAAATTAACAACCTTATTCATATCTATATTTATTGGGCACTACATGAACTAAATTTTTAGATTTGCCAAAAAAAACAAAATATTAAATATCTATATTTATTGATGGACCATCCACACAAGTATAAATTTTCCTTTAAATTATTTTTGTTAATTTAATAGAGATAGGAAAGAAAATTATTTTGTTCCTATGTATTTAAATTTAGGTCTAATTACCACTGACATGATTTAGAAAGCTTTTATTTTAATGTTGTAAAAACAACTGGGTTGTATCTTCTGATCAGAGGACAATGCAGATGATACACAGGATCTTGTTGACATCATCATTCCCATCAATGAGGTCATATCTGGAGGTTCATCTCTGGAATCCAATATTGACGACACTTCTTTTGACTGCAACATTTCCAACATCTCCATTGAGCGTGATCCCATGCCTTTGTTTGTCCACTTTACCTGTACTATCAAGCAGAAGTCAGACTTTCAGCATATCTCACTTCAGTCAGTCCCACAATGCTTTGGTCAGTACAGAGATCACTTCTGTTGTATTTAGAGATGCTCCTAGAAATAAATAAAAATTGTCAAAAGTAAATCCGCAAAATCTGAATTCAGCTGTAATTTTAGATTATAAAGAGAAATATGTTTAAATATATCTTAAAAGTTTTATCTTTAAGTAAAGTTTTACCAGAAATTAATTTCAAAAATGTTTTTCATGAAGATATTGAATAATTCAAGATACTTTTTTTTTTAAATATCCTTTCTAATCTTTTCTAAGACCACCATAACCTAACATTTTAACATTTTACTTTTTTTTTCCACACCATTTTACAGATAGTAAGAATTAGTTGCATACATGTTATCTAATTTCTTATTTCATTGACTTTTGTTTTATTCCAGGGACATTCTCCATATTTATATCTCACATTCATATTTACAGGTTCATAGATTTCAGTCATATTAATTTGTATATTATTCTAAATTTTAGTAATTTTTCTCTTGATAAAGAATATTTTGTGTAGAGAACTAAAAAGAATTTGTTTGTAAAGGCCTGTGCTATTCAGCAGTTTAAACATACACATCTTTCTACTTCACACAGGAGAGATTACTAAAGGTTTGCCTGAACCAATTCACACAATAGATTTTTCTGACTTTAAAGTGACATTTGATATCAATTGCTTGACATTGTTGAATGAAATTGACCAGCCTACACCTAGGAAGCCTTCATATCGCAGACTGCTGTCAAACATCAGCCAGACAAGTGCTTCTGGGAAGGATGATGCTGATGAGAAGCTTTCTGCATTAGTCGGGCAAGTGTTATGTGTTAACATAATAATAATAATAATAAGGCTTGTCTGCGAGTCCAAAGATTGTGTTAACATAGCTTAGTAAAGGCATGTTCTATTCAGCAGTTCAAATATACAAATCTTTCTACACAGGGGAGATTACTAAAGGTTTGCCTGAACCAATTCACACAATAGATTTTTTCTGACATTAAAGTGACATTTGATATCAAATTACTCCTTAACATTCTTATAAAGCAAAAAAAAAAAAATTTTTGCATTCCAGTACCATGAGACACAATTTTGTTCTTATTTCCATGGTTGGTAACTAAATTCCTTGTATATAGTAAAGCTAAACAAACCATTTTTTTTTTGTTGTACCCTAACACACACACTTTTGTTCTTACCCCCATGATTGGTAATTAAATTCTGTGTATCCTATAAAGCCAATCTAATACATAAAACACAATCACCTCCAAGCCCAGTCATTCATTGTAATAGTCCATAAAGTGTAATGATTATTGTATAGTGATTAATATGACAATATGTTTTTAGTTCTCCTAAGCCACTGGGTGATCCAGTCAGCCATCTGCCCAAGCCTCAACATGCAGCTGTTTATTCTGTCAAAGATGAGGTAACTCTAGCTTTCATCTCCCTTTACCTATACAAAATATATTTTTTTTATACAATATTTTATTTTATGTGACGGAATTATGTAAAAGTCTTTCAGGACTTTGCAGTCCACAAGGGAGATAATGTTCTACTTTCTCCAGCTGAGTCCCATTTGAAATGGAACTTAGCCCAGACCTAATGACAGACAAATATTCTGGTGCTTACAATCAGACTCAAACTCATGACTTTCAGATCATTAATAGAGCACTCCACCACCCCAATATTGTTAAAATTGCAAAATGTTTTAAAGAAACATTTGTATGATAAAATTCTTTTAAATTAAATATTTAATCTTATGTCCTAATTCAGTGATGCCCAAACTACGGCCCGCGGGCCATATCTGGCCCACGATGTGGTTCTATCAGGCCCGTCGACACGTTATAACAAAATATAGAAAATCCTCCCCTCTTTCATAAAAAAAAGGTTGAAAAATGCATCTTTTCCTACTTTAGAGCCCTCACTGTTAACCTTTAACACTTGTGTTTCTGAAATGGGACTTGTGAATGTAGAATCTACCAGGAAAAGTGAACGAATCTTTACTTAACATGATACTAAACTAACATATTTAATTTGTAAAGAACAACTGCATATATAACAGCATTTTGAAAAAAATATGACGACATTCTTGGTTTGAGTCCCGGAATAAAGATTGTTAAACTACGCCTAGAGAAGGATCAATGGGAATATTTACCAAAAAGAGACCAAAAAATTAGAAGTTAAACTAGCTACAATGTTTATCAAATTTTAAGTAGAGAAATGAAGCCACTTTCTGACGCGAAAATAAAAAAAAGATAAACTTCTAATGTCTCATTAATTAATACAAGTTTCTAAGGAAATTGTTTCAGGTCGATTTCATTTCGTTGTTGTACCTTTTCGGTCATGTGGCCCGCGACATGAGCGTTGGAAGTTAAAATGGCCCCCAGGTCGAATAAGGTTGGGCATCACTGTCCTAATTATATAGATTTTTATTATTTAAATAAAATAAAAAAGCACCTAAAAAATTAAGGATTGACTTAACAATTTGCTTTGTTTCAGATTGAGTACCTGATGCAGGAAGAAGTCATCTCATCTTTAAGGTGCATGCATCCCATTACTGCTGACACCCTTGCCTTTGTTGCCAAGTACATCAGCAGTGCTGCTCAATACAACTCTAGAACTGTTATGTACCAAACTGTCAACCTTCAGTTTGTCTTTGGAGCAGAGCAATCCCTGAACATGTTTATAGAGGTATAACCTTGACATTAGTTCCTTTCATCAATGAATATTGACCTTGATCTTAGCAAAAGCATTAAAATTGTTTTCTTTGAATGTTTTATTACTACTTGAATACCCACATAAGGAAAAAATAAACTTTATATATTATGAGCAAAGGGTTTTTAATTAACAATTCTTTATTTGAAAAAGTCTACAAAATTCAAATCCTTTAATTTTTTTTTACTTTTTTTTTTAAATTTCTTATTATTATACGTTTATAATCATCTAGGAGGAGTCTGTATTTTCTGAAGCAACATCATTAGTTTTTGGATACTTTAATATAACTTTATTGCATTTTGTTTTATTAGGAGTTGGAACGACAGAGTTTCCCAGGATGTAGATTGACTAAAGAAGGGGACTTTTATTTCCTAATAATTAACAAAAGTCGGTTCCAGAACATGGGACCACTTGATGCCAATAGATCAACTGCCAATTCAGAAGGGGTGATTATTGCTAAAGAGGAGCGCAGCTTCAGTTTGCCCTGTGTCTTCCCTGACTTAACAGACCAGGAGGGCGTTCCATCAGGCTCTAGGTCACTTGTCAACATGGGGGATGAAGCCGGTGGATCTGAAGCTAGTGAGAACAAACAGCGACCCAGAAGCTGTTCAGATGCCAAGGTCAACCAAAGGGCCAAGGTCAGCCTCAATGTGGGAAGTACTGATGTAAAAGCAGTAATCTCATTACCTGAAGCAAATGCAGTGGGTCCTACACTACAAGATTTGAGAATCTCTGAATTAGATGTTAATGCAGAACAAAGGTGATTTACATACTTGTGATTTAGTTTGATGTGAATTTTTTTTTATATTTTAATATGCAGTTCAACTAGTTAAAAAAGAATATCCACAGTGATATTTTATGCCAAAGATTCTAGGAACACTGCATCATTCTTAATATCTGAAAGGATAGTGATGTCATACCTCTTTAACCTAGTTACTTAGATAATGATTATGCTGTTGAACTGAAAGAGAAGAGCACTTTTGATGTCCTTTAGTTTTTGAAGAGTTAATTACATGTAAATTTATTGCACCAAATGGCCAATATCACAGAAAGCATTGCTTGATGTTTTTATAATGTGGTAAAATTTCTGTTGAAAAGCTGCACCAGCTAATATTAATGTGAATGTTTGATGGTCGCTGGAGAAACTTTCTTTCAAGATCATCTGAAGACTGTCCTATAAGCCTTTCAAAGGTCATGCAATTGTGTTAATCTGATTTCATTCATCTTTTGGTACAATATCTAATAGAAGCCACAAAGGTCTTGAGAAGGCATCAGGTTTATTTACTTATATGGTATTGATGCAGTTATCTGCCCTTATGAAATAACTAAGTAAGAGTCACTCTCCTTTGCTATATCTTAACTCTAACTATAATGCTAGTATTAAAGATATCATATGCCTTTTATTTTGTTTTTCTAACATGTGAGCTATCACCTACTGCATTAAGTTCTCAAATGCCTTTTTTTTCCTAATAAAAAAGGCATTTCTTTATTTGTTGCTTCTAAATTTATAATACAATTTAAGCTTGACATATGCCAGAAACTTATCCTAAGGTGTAAGCATGACATAAGCTACTGCCACATTATGTCAATCATTAAACACTTTGTGCTGGGCTTGTGTGATGCTTACCTATTACACTATTGACAAAAGTTCAGCCCCTTTTATCTGGTTTCTGATAAGATTTCCATTTCTGAAATACAGCCTGAAGAAATCCAGTAGCTTTGCTGGACTCCAGGGTGGTCGCTCTGCCAACTTAACCGCCAACAATTCTAGGAGTCGCCACTGCTCAGCTCCTTCTGGCAACAACAGCATGCTGAGTCGTCCATCCACCATGCCCCAGTCACCATCTGTCATTTCTTCAAGGGAATCCACTACAGATGATGGTGAGCCTTAATTACTTCCCATTTGTTGTCACTTTTATCTTATAATACTGTTGGTATTGGAGCAAAAGCTGATCTGTTTTTTAAGGAACCAAGTACTAAAATGCTAGAATGGTTTAAAAAAGTTTGTATTCAGGTCTTTTTTCACATAACCCAATGCAGTTTAGAAGATTGGAAAAGAAAGGCTTTGTTAGATATCATTTGGGATTATTTTCTCATCATAATTAAAATAACTCTTTGTTGTCCAAAAATATTTCTAGTTAATATCCAGTGTGTATAATAAATGTCTGATCCATTTCTTATAGGGGTTTGTAATGTGGACATTTGGAGACTATTTATCTAAGATGATTACAACTTGTACAACTTGAAATATTTACTAATGTTTCTTTATTAAAATTTTGATGAAAACATTCAACTAAAACCAGATCAGCTTTTGTTGTAACTGTTTCGGAAGTTTTTATGTTCCTGTGTAATTGTGTATTTGTCTTAAGACTTCTTTTCTATTGCCACAGGCTTTGATGGTGATGTCAGTGATATGGAGCTGGATGAGTCAGCCTCAATGTCTGACATCAGTGGCTACTACCCAGAATTGCCAGACTATTGGCTACTCATGCAAGTCCACCAAGACAAGACAGAAGTATTTTTCCATTCCAGGTAGTCCATTGTTTTTACCCACTTGCAAATGGAATTATAATAATCATACATTTCTTGTGAGGAAACTGGGCCTAATTCCTTTTAACTTGTATTTGAAAGATCTTTCTGAAACACATTGAATTAGAGAAGAACACTGGAACACTGATTTAATGTTATTGTTATACCTGAGACTTAACAATGCTATGTTCAAAACATTTTTTTGTCAAACTCTGCATATGAACTATTACCTCTACATGCATATTCAGTTCAGTAAAATGTGAGAAC
>JADKLZ010000130.1:17569887-17593467 GCA_021533235.1 Biomphalaria straminea
ACTACCTGATGTTTCATAGCTGGTGATCTGTAGGACTACCTGATGTTAAAGCTAATGTATTATTGAGGAGATATTATCCTAATGGCAGTTTAACTTTTTAAATCTTTATTTACATTTTCTTTCCTTTTTTTTTTTGTTATATAAATTCATTTTATTATCAATATCACTGTGAGAAAATATTTTTGAAGTGAACTTCATTACTTCCTGTTTGGATTTTCTTTGAAATGAAATTTATGTTGACAATTTATAAGTTGTTACTAAGAGTTACTGCCCTTTTCATATTATTTTCTTTTTTTTTTAATTTACTTATGGGTGAAAAAAAAAATATTATTCTGAACATATTTCCTAAGAATGAAGCTCATTACTGTCTAAGTGTTTCATGATGATGTAATTCTAAACATGACAATTTATGTTACAATGTTGTGGAAAAAAATAATAAAAGCAAATAAAATGATGTATGCCTTGATTGAGAAAATGTGTGTCATTTATTATAACCTTAAAGCTACATCATTCATCTTTACTTCATCCATTTTCCTCTTTTCTTTCTTTCCAATGTTCTAAATGCTATTATTGGCCTGTGGTATATCTTAAAACAAAAATTGGGACCTGGGATAAGGCTGAATCTCCCTGAACTGGCATCTATTACATTTCTAACATATATATATATATATATATTTAAATATAAAATAATTGTTCTCAAGACAATGAAGGATAAATGCAGTATGACCACACAAACCAGGTTGAGGCTTGCATAGTTTCCAAAATCTGATGTGGACAATATCATTGTCTACCAGGAGTATTTTCTTTAAACATAATGCTTCCACAATATACATCAATGTGTGTAACTCAGGGATCAAAGTTACACCCAAATATTGAAACCACATTTAGCAACAGGGGATTGAATTGTGTTAATCTGAAAGAGATCTAGAAGTAAGAAATGTTACAGATCTCTATAGCTCCATGTAAGGCATTTGTTCAGCTTGATAATACACATAAAACAGTGTCTTAAAATGTATATTTGGATATTTTCATTCACAACCAGCTGAACTTGTGTAAAGTTGATATTTTGTTGAATGAAAACTACAAAAAGTAAAAAATAATTTCATCACTATTTTTTTTTTTTTTTAAAGAATGTGCAGAACAACTACCTGAACCTTTCCTAGAGATTTGTTCTACCTCGAATCATTGCTCAACCACGAGATACCATCTGTGTTGAAGTCGTTCATAATTGTACCTGTGCTGAAGGTTTCAAACCAAATGAAATGAATGACTTAAGACCTATATCACTTACTTCCATTGTGGCTAAATGTTTTAAAAAAAAACTGGTTAAAATGTTTCTTCTGAATGATCTTTTTAGTAAGTTGGACCCTTTACAATTTGCTTACCAAAAGGGTCATCCTAAATATTTTAGAAACATCTGGACTTACCTAACACTTATATATGTCAGGTGTTCTTTATTGATTTCTCATCAGCTTTTAGTACCATACAACTTCATCTTGAAAAAATGAAAGCGTTGAAGATTAGTCCAGATATAAAAAATAGGCCTACTATGGGCTAATGAATTTTTTACCCAGAGACCTCAGAGGGTTAGGATTAGGTTAAGGTTAATAGTTAACACGGGGGCGCCCCAGAGGGGCTGTGCTAATATAAAATATATTACGTCATTATTTATTGTTTATGTTTTTGAGTGAACGTAAAAGATAGAGCGAAAATAAAAGAGTTATCCATGTCTACCTTCATGAAGACAAGTCTCGTTATATTATTTATTGTTTAATTGTAAAGTCTACAGTAGTTTATTAATCTGTGACAACAGAACATGGTGTCAGAAGGGTCAGATCTTGTGATCTGGTATCAGAAGTGTCAGATCTTGTGATCTTCTGTCAGGTCTTGTGACAGATCTGGAAGGTAGTGGCTTCTAAATTGTTTTTAAAGTACACTTTATTTGTAATCAAGTGGTATATCACTAGTTCATTTGAATTGTTTTAGATCTAGACATCTAGACATAGAATCTAGAATCTATATGCTCTACGAATAATGGAATTATTCGATCCTCCTAAACCGTTGTCACTAGACGGCAATCTGTCTGAAAGATGGAAAAAATGGAGACAAAGTTTTGAACTGTTTATGGTCGCCACTGAAAAGGATACGAAGCCTGAACCAGTGAAGAAAGCTTTACTGCTACACCTAATCGGTGAACCCGCTAGAGACATCTACAATACTTTTGAAGTAATTGAAAATGAGACTGTAGACAAACTCATTGAAAGGTTTCAGAATCATTTTATGCCTAAGTCCAACACTGTTTATGACAGATTTAAATTCTTTACAAGAAGTCAGAAGGACGGGGAAACGTTTGAACAGTACTATACAGATTTAAAGAATTTGTCCAAAGAATGTAAGTTTGACAACCTTCGTGAGGAACTCATAATTAAGAGATCGATTAGTATGTGGCATACAGTCGGATCGAGTGAGAGAGAGACTTCTGAGAGACGTAGACTTAACTTTAGAAAAAGCAGCAAGCATCATTCGTGCTGACGAGCATACACAGAACCAAATGATGGATATGAAAGTGGATATGAAAGGACTACAAATAGATGCTGCTAGTAAAGTAAAGAGGACAGAAGACAGAATGCCAGTTAAAAACTCACACGAGAGTATGGCAAGAACCATGGAACAAATACCATAAAAGATTGCAGATCTTGTGGTAGATCGCATGGAAAACACAATTGCCCAGCATTCGGACAGACATGCCGAAAATGTAAAAAGAGAAATCATTTCGCTGCAAAATGTCGTTCGAAATATTTCAAGGCTGTTGATTTACTGGAAGATGAAAGTCAAGCAAGCCAAGAAAATGAGTTATGGTTTGAGGCAATTGGCACTGACAACAATGTCAGAGTTTGGATGGTTGATGTCAATATTATGGGAAAGATAGTCAAAATGAAGATTGACACAAGAGCACAAGCTAATGTGGTATCAGAGTCAACGTGGAACACTTTAGAAACTGAAAGTCAGTTAAAACAGTCAAATATTACCCTACGAGCATTAGGAGATGAAACACTAGAACTGATGGGAGTTGCATCGGTCACATTTAAAGTCGACGATGTGGAAGTCAAAGATGATCTGTATGTGATCAAGAAAGAAATAAACCCAGTTCTAGGTATGAAGACATCTATTGCTTTGAAACTAATTGAAGCAAAAGAAAACGTCGAAGTACATATTGTCAAGCGACAAAATGAAGTTCCACGAGAGTTGAAGCCGAGAAATCAACTAACAACAACTTGCATACCAAAGTCAGGTTCTAAATTGCAAGAAGATGATAAACTATTACGTGCTCAAGAGAAATCGAGACCGAAGAAAAAATTGCTACCTCATGCTGTACCAGACAGACCATGGAAAAAGGTTGCGACAGATTTGTTTGAATGGCGAAACAATGATTATTTGCTAGTTGTGGACTATTTCTCAAAATACCCTGAAATAAAACGACTGGAGAACAAAACAGCAGAATGTGTTATCAGGGCACTGAAAGGAATTTTTGCTAGACATGGCATACCAGAAGAAATAGTGAGCGACAATATGCCATTCAACAGTTATCAATATAGAGAGTTTGCTTCTGAATGGAATTTCAAGATAACTACATCAAGTCCCAGGTACCCTCAATCAAATGGTCAAAGTGAGGTTATGTTGGTATCGTAAAGCAGATATTCAACAAAGCATACAAAAGTGGGAAAGATCCATATCTCGCTATGCTCGAGTATAGAAATACTCCAATAAGTGGACTGCCGTATTCACCATCACAACTGCTGATGAGTAGAAGACTCAGGGACATAATTCCAACTGATCCCAAACTATTTGAACCATCGATAGCTGAAGATGCAGAGAAATTACTCAACGAACGACAGATGAAAAGTAAAGTAAAATATGATGCAAAAGCAAGACTACCTAAAGATTATTCTGTCGGAGAGAAGGTGAGAGTGCGTCTAGGACAAACATGGCAGAAAGCTGTCGTCATTAAGAAACATCCATCACCCAGATCTTATATCATAAAGACAAATGATGGAAAAACCTACAGAAGAAACCAACGGTTTTTAAACAAGAGTTTTGATGAAGACATCTCTGGGTACTATGATACTGACGAAGACAATGAACAACAAACTGTTAGAACAACCGAAACAGACAGTTATAGACCAACATCTAGAGAACTTGTCGTGCCAGTCAAAACAACCAGAAGTGGCCGAGTTGTTAAGATTCCTTCTAGATATCAGTAGGCCCTATTAAGAACTTTAAAAGGAAGGATGTGCTAATATAAAATATATTACGTCATTGTTTATTGTTTACAGTGGCGTAGCTAGAGTATATGATGCCTGGTGCGGGTCCTCATCTTGATGCCCCCTCCCCCCAAAAAACTAAATAATTACATTGCAAAACCTTACTTTTTTGTTAAAAATAATATGTATTCATTAATCAAATATTGTTAATTCAAACAAATCACTTTTACATAAACATACTACATATGAATTTTACGCGCTTTCTTGCTGGCAAAGGTGTCAATAATTTTATCGAAATCAATTTTTTTCCACCGGCTTTTGTTCAATGGAGAAAATGGACAAATATGTGAGTCGTAAATTTTTCATCGTTGATCGCAAGTATTTCTTTATCGGTTTAAGTTTGGAAAAACTTGCATATAGCGACGCTTACCGCAATAGTAAAATATATACGAACCATGATTACGATATTCGGAATTGAATCATGAAGCTGATATTTTTTTTATAAAATTCAAGAGCTTAACAGGTCCTTGTTTTGGAAGTTTGGAGGCTTCTGATGAAACTGTGACAAACCGTCGAAGCCTCTTTCGCTGCAGTAGAAAATCGTTTTTATTGATTTCGACCTGAGTATTTAATATCTGGGAAGGCGAGAAAAATTCATATCTATCTGCTACATCATGAAGTTGCTTGAATCGGGTAATTATTTCTTGAACAATCCTGTCCAAGGTAGAATAAATTTCCCTTCGTAGCTCTTCTTTGTGTGTAAGTACAGAGTCGTCACTTTTCTCACCCGGCATCTTTTTCTTATGGCCAATACGTTTTTGAGGTATCTGAGCTTACGCTTTCGGCAAAGGTAATGCTGGCTTCAGCGATGTCCTCTCGATTACTACTTTAAAATGTCTCTGTTTTTTAGTTTGAGTGAACATTATCGAATAGACAATCCTTGTTTTTGAAGGTAGACTTGCGCATCATTAATTTCAGTTAATACAGGAGCCCAAAATCCAAGATAGGGGAGAAAATTAAAAGACTGAATAGCAAGTAATAATCCACCTGCTTCAGAACTAGTCGATGAATTTTCATCTCTTCTAGTTATTGTCTCCAGTTTCTATAATTTTAGAAAAAGTATCCCTAACCATTTTGACAGCTTCTCCTCTGGCGCTCCAGTGGGTCTCAACTAAACGTTTAAGGCTAGTTCCGGTTATTTTGATAAGGATATCCCAGCGGTGTGTTGAAGTTGAGAAAAAGTCCAGTGTACCAAAAACATGTTACCGAATTGACTTCAGCTTTAGCAGTTCGAATTCCTGCTAAATTAAGAGGATAAATTGAACAGGAAATGAATAGTGCTTTGGGATTGACTTCTAGAATACGTTTTTGGACACCTTAGTTTTGACCTTTCATGGCCGTAGCATTATCATAGCCTTGACCCCTGCAGTCCATTATGTCTAAGCCATCCGAACGCAGTTTCTCTAGAATCATCTCAGCGATTCCAGCAGCAATAAAAGACTCACGAACCTGCACCCAGACATTATCCATGACAACGTACCGTAAAATTTGGGAAGTTTGATCCAGCTTGATATGTCAGGTGTACTGTCAAAAATAATAGAGAAATATTTGGCTTGTTTTACTTGCTGTATGATTTGTTTTTTTAACGTGATCCCCCAATATTGTAATAAATTCATTTTGTATTTGTGGAGACATGTATGTATTCGGTCTGGAACAAAGTTAAGTTCAAAGCACATTCTTCCTCAAGAGTGGATTGTACTTTGATAGTAATTTTACCAACTCCAAGAAATTGCCTTGATTTTGCCCTTCCAACACTTCTTCAGCTCGCTCGCGATGCCCACGAACTGCTATATTTTGCTTTGAGAAAAAAACGAATGATGTCCAAGATTCTCTTCAGGTAGTCTCTCCAGGTTTTCATCTCTTGTATAATCAAATCTTGGGCCTTGTCAATACTGTTCCCTACTCTCAGGCGAACTTCAAGTTTCCTCCAAGCAAGCGATGACTGAATGTGAGCTCTGCTGGTCTCATGTTTTTCTATTTTCTTGGATAATCTCCAACACTCATTGAATCCATCTTTGGATTTAAATAAAGATTTGGTACTTGATCTTGTTGAGAAGAGTATGCAGGGGAAACAAAATAAAAATTCTCTTGATGGCGAATAACACGTCCACTTTCTAAGAACTTTCTCGCCGTTTGACATTTGCTGGAAAAACCAAGCCTTTGAAAGCTTTCTAGCTTTTCCTCTTGCTGATTCTTGATGTCTATACACCTCACCTCACCTCATACACTGAACTATTTCAGGTCCTTGAGTGACAAGGTGTATGCGAATACTATCTGTGATGACATCAGGCCATTCTCTCATGTCGTTCAGTCTAGAGTTTTCTGTATTGTTTACACTATCTGATGGTTCAGTATCTTCAGTATGAACTTTTGAGGAGTGTACTAAAGACATGATTGTGAGCTGTCCTTTAGTCTCTAGAACCTGTGGTTTTGAAGTATTTTCTTCTTTTTCATCGTTCAGGATGTCGGCCTCATCATTTTTTTCTGGATTTAATGATAACCGTTAAGGAGATGAAACAAAATAGCGATATAACTAGTTTATAAATCGTTAGTTCATGTTTAAAATACAGTAGTTTGTTTTTTTCTTATCCATACAATTAGTCGTTTTTACTGAAAAGCTCAGAGAGATGGGAAATTAATTCACACTGGGGGATTTTGGGGCCCCTCTCTACTTGGTGCCCTGTGCGGCCCGCACCACCCGCACATTGGTAGCTACGCCACTGATTGTTTATGTTTTTGAGTGAACGTAAAAGATAGAGCGAAAATAAAAGAGTTCTCCATGTCTACCTTCATGAAGACAAGTCTCGTTATATTATTTATTGTTTAATTGTAAAGTCTACAGTAGTTTATTAATATGTGACAACAGAACAGGGGCTGTGACATCGCCATTGTGGTTCCCTTTGGGTCAGGAGTTTGTGATTTTACTATCACAAAAGAGATTTTTATTATATAAAATAAAAAAAAACACAATTTAAGATACTAAAATGGACATTTTATTGCAGGACGTCTTTGCTCCCAGATAAAACAAAATAAATATCAAAAATATTTATTTTAAAAAATGTAATTGTAGCCTATCAATTAGTTTGCACCATTCAAGTAATTAAATTTAATGTAATTCAGACTTAACAACTAGCCTTCTCTACACTCTACGATCCTATCACTTGTCTCTGGACCAGTTGGACTGGGGTAGAGGCGACTAGGCGAGAAAGAAGGGGGTAGCTGTGTGGTTGTTTTAAAATGTATTGTCTTGGTTAGTATCTTGTGTAACTTCACTGCTATTTCATTAACTATTCCAAATTAACCATATAACATTACAGGTTAAGAAAATAAACTTGATAAAGACTTTCTGCTGCTGTATGGCATAGATAGTAAGAATAGGCTAGGCTCAAGTGACCAGACGTCCCAACTTAGGCGGTGCAGTCCCGCTTTGTACCATCTGTCACGCTTTTTATAAACTGTCCGGGCGGGACGGCCCATGCTCCGCTTTCATTAAAAAATATATCAATGTCAATTTTCCTTGATACTTCATGTTCGCTGCTTCTGGGGCACGTGTGTTAGAGGCAGGAGTAGATCTAGTGCTTTTACTTTATTTTCTTCTCAGAAACATTCGTCAGTACGTTTCCTGTCGACTCTTGGCGAGTTGTCATTCTACATTTTGCTCTATAGTTTTATTACTATCAATTCCAACATGCAGTAGCCTATTCCTTGTCTTTCCCTTCTGTTCAAGATGAAGGCAAGGTAAGAAATGTCAGAGACAAAACTAGCATCGAAGTTTATAGGGTCCTTCAGAGTTCCCGTTTATAAAGAATGCTAGAGCAATCAACAACAGTGGAGTGCGATATGAGAAATGTTAATTATAGTTTTCTGTCGCACTTGTGGATAAGACCAAACATCTGCATTCAGAAAATAATTTTCCGTTGGAAGCTCCTAGAGCAAGTCTCCATCAATTTAAATGGAAACATTTGTTAAACATTTCAACTCGCAGCCATTAAAGGTACCTTAAATTTTCTGTCAGACAGTTTTCAGTAATATCAGTTTTTGATCAATGGACCGCACTTTCAAATTTCAATGTATACATGTCTACACATACACATATACAAGTATCATTTGAGGAACAATCGTTACTAAGGGTTTGACCCATATACAATGTACACAAATAAAAAACACATAAGTAAAGAAACAGGTTAGTGATGCACAGTTGCTTTTTTTCTTGACAGCATTAACAGATGTTTGGAGTATTATGTACATCGTGAATTAATGTAATAAAGGTCGAAGTTGTTAACATTGCAGCATTGAAATATATGGCATCGATTCTGAGGTTCGTCCCATTAAATAGTCGTTTAAAAATATCTTTTATTTATTTATTTTTTTTATTTAAAAAAATCATTTTAGATTCTAAAGTTAAATTAAATAAAAATAAATTGGCCAGTATGGGGATCGAACCCACGACATTCGCGTTATTAGCACGACGCTCTAACCAACTGAGCTAACCGGCCATGCTGAAATATGCAAACTAAGTTGAATACATTGTAGAAGAAGAAACAAAAAATGTAGGCCTAATCTTGTATATATACATTATATACTAGTGAGACTGGAGTCTAGGTCTAGATCGATCCAGAATACTTAATTAGCTCTGATTTATCTCTAGATCAAAATCTATATTAGGGTAATATCTGCTTTTAGATGGAGTATACATCTAGTTTGTAATAACTCTAGTTTCTATACTTAGATTTCTTGACTAGTCTTAGATCTAGACAGAGTAGCCTACTTATACTTATTATAGACTTAGTCTTAGGCGTCTTAGGCTATCTAGTTTAGTAGTTATACTCCTCAGTCTCATGATACTCATAGTAGTCATACTCATAGTCATACTGGGATAGACTTGATAGTGATAGACCCGTGGCGATATGGCGATCGATAGCAGGGCTCAAAATTAAACTAGAATTATTATAATTAAATTCATAAATCTAGAGTCTAGATCTAGAATCTAGAGAATCTAGTAAGAAATTTAATATGGTAGGCCTATACTGGAAGACTAGACTAGTGACGTCACCAGTGACACCACACCACACTAAAGTAAAGTCTACGTAAAGTACAGTGTACCGACGAAACCGTCGTAAAAATAACAAGTAACAGTGTAGCCTACTAACACAACAGTAACACGCTCTTGTCAGTCTTGAGAGTGGTGACTAGAATCTCAGCTGTTCTCATAAATGGAGATCTAGTACATCTAGTTTCACGAGTTTGAAACGTGAGACACATGACATGAGTTTCAATTATGAATACCGATAAGAATCTACTAGAATAATCTACGACTACGAGTAATCCTAAAATCAGTAAAATGTCTGGAACTGTTAAACCTTTACAGCTAACATGGAGTGCTGCCATGTATGACCCTCGACCCACGGACCTTATTTTGTTGGTACAAGACATAGCATTCAGTGTTCATAAGGATGTCCTGCAGATCAACTGTGACTATTTCAGGGCAATGTTTACCTTAGAGATGGTAGAACTAACAAAAGATGTCATAACTCTGAATCTGATCCAGGCCAAACCCTTTCAAATTCTTTTAGAAAGTTTCTACTCTGGCTATCTGCAGCCAACAGAGGACAACATCTTTTCTTTGTGTGAGACAGCACAGATGTTGCAGGTGTCTTCATCACTTCTCTCCAAGTGCTCCAACTTTCTTTTAAGTTGGATCAACTGTGACTCTGTGTTGGACATAATGTTCCAGAGTAACACCACTACACTCTATTTACCAGAGGTGCACAGTGCAGCTAAGAGATATGCCCTGGCTCACTTTTCAGACCTGGTCAAGTCAGCCGTGTTTCACAAGCTATCTCTGGAGGAACTTTGCAGTTATTTGTCTGATAAATATTTGGTTGTTGAGAAAGAGGTTGAGGTTGTAAGAGCTCTACGGACATGGTTGCACCATAATGATCAGGTGCCTACTCAGACAGTCAGTGACATTGTATTGAAATGTGTCCACACACATGAAACTCCTAGCTCCATTCAGCATGTTGTCAAAGCACTGATTGAATCTGATGAGTCACATTTAAATGATATCAGTGTAAGTATATACAAATGTTAGTTTAAAAACATTTCATGGTATGCAAATGAGGGTTTTTATAATAGATAAATCTAACCCCCTTATCTTGACAGGCCTTCACCCAAAAGAAAAAATTCTTAGTTGGTGTTATATTTGAATTCCAAGAAGAATTAGTTGACATTGTATTAGTCGACATGTATTAGTTGACATCATATTTATTTCCCCATAAAACTTTGTTGTTTACTTTTTTGTCCATAATTTTAGGTGTCGTATTTATTTTCTGGGTTTAAATATTTAAACATGAATAGTTTAGGTAAATGATACATTTTTAAGTAATATTAAATTTTTTTTTTTAATTTGGCTTTTAACTTTCTAATTTTCCCATCACTAAGATTGTAATAAAAGTGTGTGCTATAAATATCTTGTTCAAGGAAAGTACATAGTGCTATTAATAAAGTTTTTCTTCTCAAAATACTTTTTTAACTCTTTCTCTATTAATTGACGATACCATCATTGATTTGACCTCATTAAATTAAATTAAATTAATGTTTGATTTTATAAACTGTACTTTGTGTTATATAAAAAGAGCATGCATTCCCCTTTAATTCTGTACGAAATAAAACATTTTTTAATTACAAATGAAAATGTTATTCAAGCTTAATCATAACATGGTAGTGAAATACTAATGAGCAAAATGAATAATTCTGTCGAAACATTGAAAATAATTACAGAGAGAAAGAGTTAATAACCAAGAAAATAAGAAAAGTACCCACAAGCAAAAGAAAACACCTTATATGTTAATACATGAAAAAAAAAAGTGACTTTTTATGGTTGGGTGAGCCGAAGAAAGGGCTTATTTATATTAGTTTTAGATACTTTTTAAAGCTTTTTTTTTTTTTTTCAAATGTTCTATAAATATACTATGCTTTGTGACACAGTTTTAAGCTAATAATATTGTGAATTTGTGAAATTCATGGATTATTGGAGATATATTCTGTGAATGATGGATTTTTCAATATTAGAGGTAAGTGTGTTTGACCTCATTTTTTTATGTTAAATACTTGTCTGATGATAATGAAGTTACTTTTTTTGGATTCCTCTCTTCTTGGGCATTAAAATTGATACATAATATGTCAAAACTGATAATGGTTTCGTTATTTAGGATGATGATAAAGTATAATTTGCAACTTTTATTTTTTACGGAGGGGGTGGGGTCTGGGAAAGCTCAATTTATAAGCACAAATGTCTTTAAAAACTTGTTTATATATTTTTTTCAAATGTTCTATAAATATACTTTACTTTGTGATACATTTTTCTATTAATAATATTGTGAACTTGTGAAATTCATGGATTATTGGACATATCTTCTGTGAGTGATGGATTTTTCATTATTAGGGGTAAGTGTGTTTGATCTCATTTTTGCAAGTTAAATAATTGTCTGCTGCTTCTGATTTTATTTTTTTTGAATTCCTCTATTCTTGGGCAATAAAATTGATATATAATATGTCAATAACAGCCAATTTGAAATTGGTCAAAAAAATGGTCCTAAAAGTAGAATGTTGAGAGCTCAATCTGTTTTCCGCCTTATAATATAAAATATAATTTTATTATTATAAGTTATAATTTTATATTATTTTTAAATTATCAATGTTTTTCCAGGTTTTCTTAAAAGAACGTCCAAAGCTTCATGATATATTTATGTTCTGGTCACTGTCAGACTCTGATGTATCAACTGGATATGGGGATGTTTTTCATGTTTCTCCCAGCACATGGCAAGCTACCAAGTATGACAATATGGATGCAGTAGAAGCTTTACCTGTGTCTGATATGGGAACTGCAGTCTGCTGTGTAGGTAAACATTGATGAACAATGTACATTGCATAAGTCAAAGTACATTTATTTTTTGTTTTTGTTTTTTTATTATCAAAGAGCTATTATGTTATTCATGTATAAAGACATAATGGGATACATAATTATTTATAATTTATTAGTTATTTATAGTTCAGGCATATAGCTTTATAAGAATCCATTGTGCATTATGAAGATGTATTAGTGAGACTTCATGTCATTTCCACAAGGGGAAAATTTTCTCAAGAATTTCAGTTCAAATGACATTGGAATCCAATTTAAGTAATCTGGTACTGTACTGCTATTTACTGATTTACTTGATAAATAACACACAAAAAATCCATACTGGGCAATAGAAAAAAAATTTATGTAAAAAAAATAAAAAGATAATTTATTTTCTTATTAAAAAGATGTAACTTTATCGGTATTGATACATTAAAAAAGAAACAAAAAAACTATCTTCCTTGCTTTTTTATTTAATTTTTCTTTTTCTTTACAGACTTACATGATATATTTTTTTAAAATATTAAATTATTTATTTAATCACTTGTGTTTAGACCATATGTATATATACATATATACCTGACATAATGCATCACAATATTGTATATTTAGTATTCACTCTTTAACTCCTGTATTGCATATTTTCCCCTTTGTTGTAATGGATTATTTTAGATATAGATAAGGATCACTGTTAAATCTAGGATCAAGATGATCTTTAATCTTATCTTGAGTATTATTTTTTTTTTTTTTTTTATTCAAAAATTGTATGTTAGGACAATTTTTTTGTTTGAGTTCTTGTTAGATGTATTTATATTACATTTATATCCACTGCCCACAGGTTGTGACATTACAAACATGTTTGAATTAAAAGTAATAATTTTTTTTTTGTTTAACAAACTTGTTCCATACAAAATTTTGCTGGACAGTCATCACAATGATCTGCAGCTCAGATGTTACTGGTTGCTTGTCTACTTGTATGTTAGGACAATTTTTTTTGTTTGAGTTCTTGTTAGATGTATTTATATTACATTTATATCCACTGCCCACAGGTTGTGACATTACAAACATGTTTGAATTAGAAGTAATAATTTTTTTTTTTTTTTTTCTAACAAACTTGTTCCATACAAAATTTTGCTGGACAGTCATCACAATGATCTGCAGCTCAGATGTTACTGGCTGCTTGTCTACTTGCAAGAAGACTAAGATATAAAAATCTTTGTTTCTGAAAAAATGTCCAAAACTTATTAAAAAAAACAACTTTAAAAACAACAAAAAAGCTTATGCACAGGAAAAAAAACTGCACATTTATATCAGTACTATAAGATTTATTTCCCCTTTTCTATATGGAACTCAATTAATTACCAATAAATAATTCATTAGTTAATTTTTTGTTTGATTTATCTTTTGTTAGAGTCAATGAATAATTGTGCAAAGCTTCACCTCGATTGAGAATGGGATGTGATGGACTTTGTGTCATAAAAACTAAATAAAATCCTCAAATCTCTCTTCTCTTACTTAATCAACCTAATTTTATTTGTGACATGGTAGAAAAACTATTATAATGAAAAAAAAAAAGATTACTTGTTGGTTAAGCTTCAGAAAATTTTGTTCATGCCATCTAACATAATTCAACTACCTGTGAGTTGTTTTACCCATTCATTTAATATTACATATAGCTGATTATTTAAAATGCCAGATATACCATAATTAGCAAAAAATTTTCACTTGAGATCTTATTAGCTAAATGGTTTCAGCTTTGGTCTATCTGTGGTCTAGAGTAGCAGTAGTTACATTATTTTTTATTATTTTTTGAGAATATAGATTTCTTTGTTATTTGTTTACACTGTGTGATGCATTTTCTTCTTAAGCTTAAGCATTATTTTGTCATTTATTGTTTCTTTTAAAATCAAAGAGTTATTTTCTGTTCCATCTTCTTCTTGCAGCTTCTGTCGTCTATTTATCAGGCGGAGGGAACAAGTTTGGGGCTGTCAATTGGATACGAGATATTTGGATGTTTGACTTCTCTCTCCCAGTTGAGCGTTGGACAGCTGTGGGCAAGTTGACAGAATCAAGACGTCACCATGCCATGGTCAGTGTGGAAAACTGTCTCTATATATTTGGTGGGTTTGGAAAGTTTCGAGTCAAAAACATAAAACTTGAGTGTTTTCATCTCTCAACAGGTAAGTGTGAAGCACTGAGCCACTTTTGCTTTATTAGTTGCTTGTAAAATAGAAATCAAATGTCACATGTCTAGATAAAAAAATTTATGGCAATTTAATGAGGTCATGAATTCTCTGACTGACCTACCTTTTTGAAATATACTTCAGCAAAAAAGTTATTTTTTTTTCCTGGAGGCTATAGATCTAATTATAATGCTGTTAAAACTTCTATGCCTCAAACAGAGCAACTCAATTTTCACTAAAATTATATAAACAACACATGGGATTGATTCCCTGCTTGCAGGTGTGTGTTATGTGTCTTGTTGGGTGACATCCTGCAACTAGAGAGCTTGATGAATAATTCATAGAACTTCATCCTATCTAAATATGTAAAGCCAATCCATTTTAATTGTGAAGATTTGTCAAAACTTGTCCAAATTATATTTAGCATACACGAATAACCACAGACATACACATGCACTTCGATGCACTAACACAGCGGAAATTTAAATCTAGTATTTGCTTTGAGATCTACTTTTTACATTTCTCAGTAAATTACCCCATTCAGACCTTGGGATCTATAGAGCAGATGATGTAAAGGTCATCTGTTTCTATGGCCAACAAGGGTGTCATGTGGCCAGTATAACCACCAACCACCTTTATTTTCCCCCAATCATGTGAGGTACCCAATAGAGTTGAGTGGACTCAGGAATATCCTACAAATGCAGAAATTGAAAATTCAAGTTAACACAGAAATTTAAAACTGATACCCCTTGGTTTGGAAGCGAAGCACTTTACCACACATCCACAAAACTCTTTTTTACATTTCTACTTTATAAAACATTATTAATTAGTTTGATTATATTCATTACTCGTATTTAAATATAATAGTTGTTACTACATTACAGTGTCTTAGAAACATATTTTTTTAAAATGTAATATAATTTTTAATTATAAGCAAGGCATTTGAAAAAAACTTGCAGTTTATTAAAACATCAGTCAGGTTTATGTTTTTTTTTCAGGTTTATGGGAAGACTTACCAGTAATGCCAGAGCATGTGGTATCACCAGCAGCAGTGACCAGTGGCAAAACTATTTATTACATTGGTAAAGGGCAGACAATTTACAGCTTCAACACCCTAGTCAAGTCCTGGACATGCTACCAATTCCAAAGCCTCCCTTCCCCTGGTGTGATGTCTGTGGCTATGCATGTTGACCCAAGGAAATCAAATAGTTTTCTAGGTTTGTTCAGTGGAGATGGCAAATGTTGTTTACAGTCCTTCCATTTGGATGGTCCAATTGTCCAGGCTAGAGAAGAGTGCAGCCTGAGTCTGGACAGCAATTTGACCTTTACTGGGTCAGTCATTTCTGGTGCAAACATGCTCTTGTTTTTCTGTACTTCCAAGGAGGATACCACTCATTCCTCAGGCACAAGTGAATCTTTGATAGTGAGGAGCTTTTGTTTACAGACAGGGCTTTTAACTGATAGTCAGATAATAACAGGTGTTTGTAATGCATTGTCTATTGTGTGTTTGCCCCACATTCCAGTGACCCAATGTCCCCCTGTTGTCACCTAATTCAGACAAATAGAATCATCTCATATGCTGTTCATAACAAATTCTTTAATGTGCATTCATGTGTGTCTAAGACTGCTTCATTGAAATTAGTTGTGATTACAAGGACTCTTTCTCTTTGGATTAATGTTTGTTACCTTTTTTTTGTAAGGGAAAAACAGCTTTTTTAATTTTAATTCACTGTACTTCAGGCAGTAATCAACTTTTTTTTTTTAAACCTAAATATGGCTATTGTTTCATGATTGTGTTTTAGTATATTGATGCATGGATGAATGAATTTATGAATGCCATTGTTTACTTGAAATAAAAACAATATATAACTAATGCTCTTATCAAATGCTGTCTACTGTGTTTTACTCTCTATGTTTTACTTGTCTGTTTCTAATTGGTGATGTTCAATGTTGAATAGAGTAGTAGGACTAAGAGCATGTTAGTTTCCTAATTTCTATACTAAAAAAAGAATCAATTTTTTTTCAAATATAAAAAAAAACAAAAACCCTACTATAAAGGGAAGAACTCCACATTTAAATTTCAGTAATATTATTCCTTTTTTTTTTTATACCAAACAAAATAGACAAATTGGATATTTTTTTCAATTGATTGATGTGTTTTTAGGTACCACAATAAAGAAATGTGGAAAAATTCTTGATCAGAAAATGGGTGTGGGAGAAATAATATATACAATTATCTAACATTTAACCATATATTTGAAAATTGATTTCCCCATCTTTATATCAAACAAAATAGTTAACAGTAATTAATTAGGTACTGGAGAAATATGTTCAAAATAAGTAACAGACAAGAGTGAGTTGATGTCAGCTTTGTAAAATAGGCTAGAAATATGAAAGTGCCTAGTTGTTACCTTCAATTGTAACTGTTATCCCATATTATTCTTTTTACAAGTAAATAAATAACTTTGTTTGAAAAAAGAGTTTCCATTGAAACATTTCATTACAACTGTGACATTGCACATTTAAATACAATTTTATGTAAAGAAATAGCACACAGTGAGTTAGATATATTTTATTCCAATTTAAATATAGAAATATTATAACAAAAAGATAACATGATTATTATAACAGAGTTAATGTCAATATTGTTCAGCAACTAAGTACAGTTACTCAGAAATCAAATTCTAGAAAAATTCAAAATATGGTTGGAAAATGTTCTGGAGCAGAAGTCAGGACAGTTAATGTGGAGGAAAGAAATGGACTCAAATAGTCAGTAGTCTGTCAAATATGGAATGGAAAACAAAACATGACACTGTGCTAAAATCTGATACATTGCACATGAAAACATGTTAACAAAAGGCACTCTGTTATAGAAGTTA
This sequence comes from Biomphalaria straminea, assembly GCA_021533235.1. Lineage (NCBI taxonomy): Eukaryota > Metazoa > Mollusca > Gastropoda > Planorbidae > Biomphalaria > Biomphalaria straminea. The sequence continues at coordinate 17,587,172 of JADKLZ010000130.1, forward strand.
TTAGGAATGTTGGAGATATACAAAGTTTGTTATATAGATAGAGTTTACAAATACACATTACAAAGGTTATAAATAAATAACATATGGAATGTTGTCAGTTAGATAGTAAACAAATAGTTGTCCAAAGTAACATGAACTATTAATCTGATGGATTTGTTCATTACTTCTTAAGAATTTTACTTTTTTCTCATCATTTAATTTATCAACAACTTTATCATTTTCAATGGCCATACTACAAGATTATAGTTTGTTTAGGCTTTTGACATGAAAAGGGGGAAAAAAGACAAAACTAGTCTATTATTGCAGACTTATTTTCTATCATGAACTTTTTACATTAAATTCTATGGAACACAAATTTTGTGAAATGCAATAAAATAAATACTATATATACACAATAAATGAACCAACACACTGCTAGTATATTTAACATTCAAGTCTCACTGCATAATTAGACTACTTAGACTGAGTTTTAAAATAATCTTGAATAATTAGACTATTTAGACTGAGTTTTAAGATAATCTTATTCAAAGTACAGTTGTGTAACATTAAACAAAAATTAAATCTTGTGATTTATTAGTACAAATGACTTCTTATCAAAAGGATTGGTTTTAAGATGATTACAGCACCTCATAATGGAATTCTAGATTCTTTTAATTTTATTACTAATGTTACTGGCCTATACACAAGATATTTTTAAATAATTGCATTTCCATTTGTCAGTAAAAAGTCTTGTACCTGTACAGAAAAAATAATTTGCTGACATTTTTAAAATATTGGAACTAAGATACCAATATTTTAATATTTGTACAATGAAAGGCCCATTATGACAATTTTTTGTTTCATTATAATTTCATACGTGAAATAATAATTTGAAAAGTTTAGGATGCACTATTTAAGTTTTTACACCACAAGCATAAAGACATTAATCTGCACAAGGCATAGATGGAGATTTTCGTCTTCTTAACGGGCTTGTTCTTTACTGACCCCATGTGTTTGTACCCTAAAAAATGTTAAAATACTTACTGTAGCTGGTCTCTATAATAAAGTTGTATGATTCCGATATATGCATCAAGCTATTACATAAAATATTTGTTGAGGTACACATAAGAATAATAAATGCTAGTGTTCAAAGTATTTTGTTATCTCTGTCTCAGATTTGTATCTTTGAGATAAGTCATATAATTTCAGCTTGTCCTTATGAAATGTACAATACATTTGTGTCAAGTATTCTCTGTTTAGTCAAGAGTGTACAAGTTTCTGAATGTCTTAGTATAACAGAATTATGAAATAACTTCAATATACAGTAAGCATACATTTAACAAAATCTGTATACATTTTATCATTTTCCATATATTTGGCTGAGACATGTATGATGATATACAAAGCATCATCTGATTTTTTTTTTCACAGATAAATAAGCTTTTTTTATTTTTTTAACCAAAACATTTTGCAGTTTATAAAAATGTATTTATAAAATAAATATAATGATATATAAAAAATATATTACAGGGAGAGACGACTCTAATACACTAATATACAGGTGACCAGGAGATACACTCAACATGACTAAGGTCAAAACTAGCTTCGACCTGGGACACATACTAGACTATTAAAAAAAACTTAATGGCCGTCTATCTTCAATTCTTAGCAAAAGATTTTTTTTCTGACCGTCTGTCTTCAATTCTTAGCCAAAGATATATTTATTTCATTAACAAAAAATAAAAAAAAAACCTGATAAAAATGACTTATATAAATATGGAAAATTAGCTTTAAAAAATCAAGCTCAACATGTTGTTATTATTATAATATAAATATAGAAATTTCTATCCAAACTTGGCCCCTAAACAAATGTCTTAACAAAAATAGATAGCTTAAAGAATGTTAAAAATGCTACCTTTAATATTTTTTTGCACAGTCAATATATCTCTCACTGTAACTTTAAAAATTAATGATATAACCAAAATTTTGCATAAATAAATATATATATATATTAAGTATTTTATCACAACACTATGATTTAACCAAAAAGAAAAAGAGGAATATAACTTTGGTTAGGTTGACTAAATTAAACATTACAACATGAAAGAAAAACTATAAATAGACATTAGGAAATATAAACCAACTAAAAAGTCAGCTATATTGCATGGACACTAAATGAATAATATGAAAACGAATAATATTAAAGAAACAAAATTCATTAGTTTTCATCATTATGGCAGTAATACACAAGGTACTAGCACTATTTACTCACAGTACTAAACAAGGTACTAGCACTATTTACTCACAGTACTAAACATGGCCATAGAAACACATTTGCTTTACATCATCTGCCCAGTAGATTGCAAGGTCTGAAAGGGTACTTTTACTACACATGATACTTGCACTATTTACTTGCAGTACTACACATGATACTAGCACTACTTACTTGCAGTACAACACAAGATACTTGCACTGTTTACTTGCAGTACTACACATGATACTTGCATACAAAAACACAAACATTTCACCATGGCAAAATACAAATTTGTTTATAACTAATTATTTGTTTTATGGCTGACAACAATTGTTTTATACATCTATCCACACAAACAATTTCAAGATAATAAATTTGGATTCATTTACTTCTCTTTTTGAAGTAATGACACAATTCTTCAGACAAAACCAACCGATGAAGTACAAGTTCCATTTAGGTAATAATCATATGATATCATTTGTGATATGTTTTAATAAGAAGTGCTAATAATTTTCTTTAAGGCACTTCTTCTTGTACAAATTAAACTTTGACCTTTCAAAGTTAAGGGCTGAAATTTTAATTTAAAAAATAAGATAAGTAGTATCATTGTGAAGTGAACTTGAAACTGGTAACTATCTTGGTGATTCCCCAGTGACCTCTTTCCTCTGTTTTCTGAAATAGACACAAACAGACAACTGGTTAGGTCACATGTTATTGACATAATGCATGTGAATTAACACTTAATGGCACAAAATTAAAAGATCCTCTGACTTCTTTGAAAAAAAAATATCTTGGTAATATACTATAGTTTTTAATTAATTAAATACATGGCACTCTAATCACATGTATTAGTCTGACCAACGATTAGCAACAATTTTTATGTGGACAGCACATGAGCCTGGGACTTAGAAGTAAACCCAACAAATATCAAGAGCTGAAAAGATTCACAGAGGTTCTAAAATCCTTGAATTAAAAATCACAGCCACAGCTAATTGTAAAAATAAAAAACAGGTAACTTATAGAAGCATTAGAATATCAGATAAACAAGTATTTTGTAAGATAAGATATATTTATAAACACTGACCTGAGTTCTTCTTCTCTTTCTCTCATCTCTCTAAGTTCTCTTTCAATTTTAGATTCTGCTGTTTGTTTAAACTCTTTGTAAGAAAACAACTGGCCACCAGCAGCTGATGCAGTTTTCTTGCCAGGCTGGCTTACTGGGGATGTCACATCTGATTGTGTTGGTGTTACAACTTCTGTCTCAGTGTAGATCACAGATGACCTTTTGGTCACAAAGTTTCTTTTCTCTTTTCCATCCACTTTATCGACTCCGGCCACCTCCATGTATTTGAGAGGTTCGATGTGTTCTTCAGAGGTAGAGATGATTTTACCTTCACTACGAAGAGCTAACTCTCTCTCTTTTTGCTGCATCAGTTCCTGCTGTAATCTATTGGAAGCAAATTTTTTCATGGAATCACTTGGCTGAGCATGAGAACTGGGTTTGGAAGAAGAGTTTGCTGTTCCGTTCTCAGTGCCATGAGAATAAGAAGAATAAAAATCATCTTCATTGAATTTAAGTTCTGGCAAACCTTTTTGCCTTCTAAGCTCGTTTTCTCGTTCCCTGGCGAGTCTCATTTCTCTTTCAATAGGAGTTTCCTGTTTCTTAAAATAGTTTGGTTTATCTTCTTCCTTGCTATCATCAGCCAGTGGCTGAACTTTGATATTGCGTAGTGCAGGCGTGCTTTCAGATGGAGTGCGGCCTGTACTGTGGCTGGAATTTGAATCCTGAGATTCTCGACGCTTTTGAGAAAGAAAAGGTGAAACATCTCTCTGCCAGGTGCCTTGACCAGGTGATGGAGAGCCATGAGAGGGCTGTGAACTTTTAGTAATCCCAAGGGTTGATGGCTTCTGACAGCTAACTTGGCTGTCACGTTCATCATTGGTGTGGGTGCCTTGAAAAGAGCTGTGCATTTTTCTGATTTCTTCTTCTCTTTCTCGCAACTCTCGAAGTTCTTTTGCAATCAAAGTTTCTGTGTCTTGAGGAGAATTCTGTTCATAGGACACTTCTGCCTTATGGTTGTGATTCACATCTGCCAACTGAACAGAAATGCAATATGTTAATAAATGTTCCTAACTCATCACTATCATTACCATAATTAGGTCAAAGTTTATTAAGAAAACATTTGAATGTAAAAAGTAAACAATGGCTTTAACTCAAGGATTCTCATGTTTTTCTTCTAATTACTTTAAAATGTTTGGAAGACCCCACTGCTTTTTTTCAATATTAATGCTGCTACTTTATGAATAATCTAAATGTTGAAGATCTTGGGGAACAAAAAAATGTAAACATTATAACCATGAACAGTTTTTACATATCAGGGGCTCTATTTATATCGTGCAGACAGTTCATCTTAGAAAGTTTTTGAAGGACAGACTGCACTATCCATAAACATGGAAGGAATAAACAAAGGGAAAAGGGTTTCTGCATGTGTTCCTAATTTCATTAAATATGACATAAAGTATACATTTAATGTTGAAAATTAATATAAAACGGAACAAAATTTATTTTTAGGATTCTAAAAAATTTCCTGCAGAATTTATGTCCCTTTAATTTGCTATTGACAGATTTCATCCATTTAATCTAAAGATATGTAGTAAATTAAAATACATTTATTATTAAACAACCAGTCCTGAATTTTTCAACACTCTTAAAACAACAAATAGAATCAATATTGAGCACAGCACAGCAATCAAGTGAATGGAGGTGTGAACTAACATTGGAACTTTGGAAAACTTATCCTAAGATACTATTTGTAAATTCTTTCTAAAGTGCTCTATATGCTGAGTCCTCTCAAAGTTAACTACAAGGTTGTGTTTGTTCCTATACCCCATGTCAAGTTTATGAAGCCATTATGATAAGTCATTTCTCAAGAATCAAATGTATGATCTCGTTATATATCCTATGCTACAGATAACGAAATGTGGGTAGTAATCACCTATATTGGCATTAACTTTGTTCTTTGAGGCTATTTAAACTTGGTTTAGTTATAAAAAAAATTTAGTTTGATTTAGTATTGATTAACCAACCTGTTCCTGGACAACATGCTGAGTTTTAACCTGTGTAGGTGCTTCTTGAGATTTTGAGATTACTATTCCCTGTTTTTTTCTCATCTTGGCTATTTCTTCTTCTCTTTCCCTCTGTAGTCTGATTTCCCGCTCAATGATGCTTTCATTTGGATTAATATCAAGCTTCTGCTGGTCATCCTGCAGTAAAAGACATTTCTTAGATTTTACAAAACTTTCTTTACCTTTTCAACTCAACAGAAACAAGAATAGTTTTACGTTGCAAGAAGTTTCTATTTTAAATAAAACTAAATGACTCAACTTGCAAACATAAACAATGAAAACATAAAATTTATTATGCAATAATTTGCTAAATTTGATAATACTTTAGAATGTTATAGGAAATGAGATTTTAGAAAATCAAATGTTAGGCCATTACATTTTTATTAAAGAAAAGTTTGAATGACATGTTAGAATAAGGAAATAAAATCCTTTGATTTGTAGAACTGTTTAAGTGTTTAATTTAGTTTATAGGATTTATCATTCATAATAGAATAATATAGTTAATAAAAGATTGTACCGTCTTTTCAGAGCAAATCTATGAACCTAATGATAGTTTATGTTCTTATTTTAGAATAACATAACAATAAATAACTAATGTTTGTAATGTTTTTAGTAATATTTTTTTGGGAGGGAGGGGATTTTTAAATGAAAAAAAAAAGTGTTATGTCTGGAATGACTAGGCTCAGAACAATGCAATTCGTTGCTTAATACAAAATAGGTTTCAACATTCATTTGTTCCCAAATTTACTCAAAGGACTACTATAATCTTTATATCTTATATATTACAGACATTTCTTCAAAAAAGAAGATATTTACATCCTACACCTATGCATATCATGTGTCAATCATGTTTTGGTGCCCAAGGAAATTACTTTTATTACTACAAAGACAATTAAGCTTTCACCTAAATTAGGAATTACTCAAGCAAAAATTGGTC
>JADKLZ010000130.1:17608952-17619232 GCA_021533235.1 Biomphalaria straminea
TTCTAACAGCATTGTCTATCAAGTCAATTTCATTACGACTTCTAACAACATTGTATATCAAATCAATTTCATTACGACTTCAAACATTATTTAAATTTGATATATTTCAATTCTTGTCGAAAAAAGTTTTAAAACATTTTTATCTTTCAGGGGCTGCTGCTTGTTTTCACAGCAATCACAGACACTGATGCATTGAACCCTTTCACCTCATGGTTCTTACGCCACTGACTGTAGGCTTTAAATAATATAGACCCCGGTGCAACGAGCTCTCTCAATTCTTGGTTGCTACGCCACTGACTGTAGGCTTTAAGTATCATAAACCCTGATGCAATAAACCCTTGAACTTGATGGTTGCTACGCGGCCTACGCCACTGACTGTAGGCATTAAATATAGACCCCAATGCAAGGAACCCTTGAACTTCATGGTTGCTACGCCACTGACTGTAGACGTACACCTATTTAGACACCTATTGTTTATGTGGTTAGATTTGGCCGTAACTTTGCTGTCAATGTAGTCCAACATGTTCCACACGGTACAGAGACAGAATATAAATACACAGCTTACAAACTTGTTGAAATGATTTAGTAATGAAGGTGTACTGAGATATCGTGTTCATTATTTATATAGGTTATATAGGTTATCGCGTGATATCATCACATTGACTGTAGACCTATCAACTCCCGCAAAGTGGAGCACATAATCATTAAAGGTGTATTTTTAATGCTCAGAAATTAGAAACGATACAGAAATAAAAAGATTAAAGTAAGCAATAGTGGAGAGGAGAGAGAAAAATAAAGGGAAGGCTTAGGGAAACTAGAGATAAATAACTACCAAATATACCCGAGACAAGTAGAGACAAAAAGTAGGCCTACTGTAACTATTGCTTATAGTGATATTGTTGAAACAATAATGGAAACACTGCCCCCCCCCCCCCCAAACCTCTCTCACACACACAATATATACATTTCATGACAAGGGCAAACACTCTAGATGTAAGATTGCAATGTATGGGCAACAGGTAGTCTTCAGTTATAAATAGTACTACATTTTCTAATATTATATTTCGAATATGTATCGTTACATTGAAATAAGAACCTATTTTTTTATTTAGATTATCTTTCTCAGAAATGTGAGTCTAGGAAGAACGCCTATGCATGTACCTGATCTAGTTTATACATAGTTTATCACAAGTTAAACTGTTAAAAGTTAAAACCCAGATCTCCCCGAATTCTCACTGGAACTATTCCAATCAACTTCTTCCACTCATAAACGTACTGCTACTAGCGTGCCAGAGCCCAACACCTTTTTTTGTATTCCCATAGTGCAAGATTCGATTTCACTGAATAGATCTTGTCAACATATGATTCTACAGTAGCACTAACATTACAATAGCACTGACAATGTCTCAAGACTTGTTTGGTTCTGTTTTTAACTAAGTGTCACTTATAAATATGTCTTTAGTCACAACTTTACAATTCGAGATTTTCATCTATAAAGGAAAAACTATAAATAGTTGGCTTTTGTGTGTATCTGGTTAACAGAACAAAGAGACTGTTGATCAGTTATGTTTTTCAAACAGGTACATGTATATTATATATGCACAGACCTATATAAATGGTTATAGGTATAAGATATTTTTTTTTGCACTTTTACGCACTGCAGAATCGAAACATCTGAGAAATTCAGTTTATAACTTGAAGTTGTTTGGCTTATCGCGAAACTCATCTTAAATTATACAAATCTCTACAGTATGTGTGGCAAAGCTGTTAATACTAAATACCGCTTGTTTAGAGAAGATTTATACCAAAAAATATTGAAACGTCCTAAAGAAATGTTGGCCCATCGGTATTAGTTTCAACTCATGGATAAGTTTAACAAGCACACTAGTCCTTTCTGTTCTGTCTACACATGCATACAATAGTGTAATAAAAAAACAATCTATTTCAAAAGTAGTAACAACGAAAGGAACATAGGAAGGAACTAAGGAAGCAACTATTGGTTCCAAATTCCACAGATATGTATGTCATCAGAAAAAAAAATATATATATATATATATATATCAATCAGACAAAACCAGAAACGTGTCAAGTTTTCAGACGGTCAGAAATAATTCTTACGCCCAAGCCCAGTTTTAACCTCCTGAAAGACGTCAGGATAACGATGGACAGGGTTACGGGGGACCATCGTTGCGACAGTTCATTAAACCACACGATCATGCTCCTTAAGAAAATATTTTAAACTGCCACGAACTACCAAGTAAGTAACCGCCTTAGAAGCAGGAGGTGGAGGGGTAAGTTGCTTCAAATCAACAGAGATACAAGATATAAATGCTGAGTTTTGATGAGTAGATTATCCATTGCAACTGTTTCGTTGTCTTTCATTGAATATAAACAATGTGCGATGTTACAGGTAGCTTAACCTCGGAAGACATATCTTTTAAAGCTTTTAAACAGCATATAAAGATCACGAAACTGTAACTTGTACTTATAGAGGTTCCTTACTTAATGCCATTGTATTAGAGTTAGCAGAAGTTCAATAACTGCACACACAGCACATAGTCAAATAAAAACACAAAATCCTTGTTCCGGAAACTGAACCCGCGAAACAAATCCAACAATGGACGAGCCAGTTATAAAAATACAGTACACACGATCAAATAAGAATGGAGTTATTCGCCCCTTTTTTTTCCCGTGTTACAGGTTGTAAACTTTAGGCCAGTTTTAAGCAGGACTAAACTCTAGCAATCTAGCGTTAAGTCCCTTATGCGCTCCGCCTCTCTTCCTCTCCACCACCACCGATCAAGTCGGGTCACAGTTTCGGGGACTTGTCTTAGAACACCCACTGCAGGTACATCTGTGAGAAGGAATCCGGGGAGGGGGGGAGAAGAGAGAAGGCAACTTTTAAGAGTCCTCAAATCTTATGAAGATAGATCTACTTTAACAAAAAAGCAATTTTACTCCAAATGTTCTTATAAAACTTTTTATTTTATTTTCAAACAGTGCGAGACATGTAACTCAGAGCTATTAGCTATTCTATTAAAACCATCAATTGAAAATCTAGTACCCCGACAGTGCTCAATCGTCAGTAACTTGAGGATCATACGCCATGTAAAGGACCTTGCCTATTTGGCTTGACAATGTTTTCAAAGAAGGTTGAGTCATCGTTATACACTCTGTACCCTGCTCAGTGTTTGCGGTTAAAAAAAAAAACACTATGTGAAAGTCTAGGCAAAAGGTACACTTCGTTTAGCCAGGTTTCGGTTAGAGATGGAATACATCAAGTTGAGAACCACTTGAATTAATAAAGACAAACATTTGTCAGATAACACAAGGAGGCCGGCGGGTGCAACACAGGCTTACATCACACGGTGTGTCATCTGCTGTCTAGAGCAGCATTGATCTGGCTTACATAATGTCTGACAAACACTCCCATCAATTCAAGCTCTCATGGCTCTTCATAATACTGCAAACTTGGGAAGTAGTCAAATGGGTCATTTTTGTATCAAAACTAGTCTATGTGATTTATGTTGTTTTTTTTTTTTTAATATTTCAACAGTAAAAAAAATCAAAATATTGTAAAGAAAAATACAAACTATTTTCGTAATACTGCAAACTTGGGAAGCAGTCAAATGTGTCATTTTTGTATCAAAACTAGTCTGTGCATTTTTTTTTTTTGGGGGGGGGGGGGGGGGGAAATATTTCAACAGCCAACAAAAAAATTGTTTTTAGAGGATAGAAATATTTAAAAATGCGAGATAAAAATTAATGAAAATGCGAAAAACATTTATTTAAAAAAAAGAGAGATATTTTAAAGAAAAAATCCGAAAGATTCATTCATCTTTCAACAGAGATTATTGCAAGAATCATGTACATGGTGTTTTTATATGCTAAAGTTATAAAATTACATTTTTAAATCGTTTTATTCGTAGAAGTCTGTAACTATATTGCATTCTACAAAAGTGTTTTAACATTTTAGGTTGAAGGGCTTGAAGATGTGGTTTAGAGTGGGGACTTCAGCCAGGTGACATGGACCTGGGAGTGGGTTGAAACTTAAGGGGAAGAATTGACTAACTTACATACGTCATTGAGAACGTTATGTGACCGCATCTGGACTGAGAGACTTTTTTTTTTGGGCACACTACTGCCATGTGATTTTAGTTGGGGAGAGAGGGGTTAAAGAGTCATGAGATAAGACGATAGGAATTACTAGATCTAGTTGACTGATTAACACACAAACCCTGACAATGGCAAAACACGTCCTACTGACGTCACACGTAGCTCGACAAGTCAATTTGTATGTAAACCAATGTACGATCATGTCTTAGTTCATCGCTACAAGTTTACTTTTAGAAAGAAGGAAATTGAAGGGAGAGAGAGAGAGAGAGAGAGATGGATGTTTTAAAAGGACAATGAAATAATGGCCATGTACAAGTGTGTAAAACATGTAATACCTCGAATGATTACATCAGCCTAATAATACTAAATAAATGTTCTAAAATTAATAAGGCGGTTATTAGTTTACATAATAAACAGATCAGATTCAAATTATAGAAGTGCTATGGAATCTAAAAATCCAAAGCAGCTCATTGATATTTGATCGAAAGTCACGTGTAACATAATTATTGAACCGTGGCCCTGGAGGACTAATAGCTTGGAAAGGTTCTCAACACGAGTGGTACTAATGTAATCCATACCAACTTAGAATCAGTGAAATAACGCAGATTAATTACCTATCAATCAAGGAAGATCAGGAGGTCAGCGGTACAGGCATGGGCTTGCCTCACTTCTGCCCACAGCTCTTTCCTAATTAGTGGCCGCTCATTAGCGCCCAAGACAACTTTCTAGCTCGTGATGTATACAACATATGATAAATAGACACTGACGATAAACTTTGAGTCGATTTCAATGTATACAGTGAACAGTCAAGTGCTTTGCACGACAATGATTTCATTCATCTATCGCCAAGTCATTCCGGATTGTTCACGAATACAATTTTATTAGTCATTCAGGAATTCCAAAAGTTTTTTGATAACTAAGATTTTCGAAATATCATTTATTCTGATCAAGAGAATCTACACTGCGGGATATAAGTAATAAAGTAAAAATGTAAAATCGTTTTAAAATAAAACGAGAATTGTTAAAACATTTTTGTTCTGTAATTGCGCAGAGAACAAAGTCACAATCACCCCCCACACACACACTTTCTTAGCTTTGTTTCCACACCTACTTGCCAACTTTGTAGAACATGTCCATTCATTTCAACAATGCTTAATGGTATGATAAACAAACTTGCATATTTAGATCAAAATTAAACTTGCATCTCATTGCATCTATTACAGACGAAAGTGACCAAAAGCGGCATTTGCCTACATCAGAGGTGAATTGAATGAGATAGACTTGAATATATATATATATATATATATATATATATATATAATGCTAGACGTGGACCAGAACAGTGAAAGTGAAATAAAAACAAATATAACTATACACGAACAAATAAAGTTTAAAGTCTTAGATCTAATATAATTATAGACAAACACAGTTTAAAGTCTTAGATCTAAGCAATACAACTCTACTCGAAGAAATAAAGCTTGAAGTCTTAGATCTACATATGAGTCTTCTAACGTAATTACCTTCTAGATCTAGATCCAAACTAAATGTCCAAAATATATTGACATCAAATATAAAAGTAATCTGAGCCCGAAAGACAAATCTTATTAGCATTAACTTGCTAATAGACTACAGAGGTAAGAAGTCCTGAGATCTATGTCCACAAGTCTAATCTATGTGTCATAGTTCCAGAGTAATCTAGTTCTAGATAACACGTTCACTCGCTATATAGATCTACAAATTGAAGTGTTTGGATTTGAAAAAAAAAACAGTTATGATTCGAATGAGTATTTTTAATACGAATATACTGTAAACAATCTCTTTTTTTACCTTCTATTTCCTTCTTTTTTATTTATGAATTTAAAAAAAAAATTAAAGTTAAGAGGAACTAATCTTCTAGACCTGATATTTAATTTTTTTTTAAATATGCCAAAGAAATGTAGATAGACATATACAAAGTCTGAACTGAAAAGTTGGTTATTTACCGTAGGAAGTACTCTAAAATCAATGTATGGACATAATCTTTTATGTCTGCAACTCCATTCAATTCAATTAGGTCTATACGTTTCCTGAGATATTTTTTTTCTCCATTATTCTATTGGGAGAATTCTAAGAAGATATTGGAGGGTGTAGTTAGTCAGGCAATCTATTTGGTTCACATGTTCACAACATACACAACTGTGTTTTCTTATGACCTGCCTTTATGACCACACCCTTGCCCCATTTACTAATAGCCAATTACAGATTAAGAGTAGATCGAACGAGTCTCAAGTTTCAGTTCACATATTTTGTTCTCTTGTTTTCAATGCGATTTGATTGGCTAACTTTTGGTCGTGCTATTTACTTTGCGGACCAAGATGTCCGACAACGGCGGGAAGTCATTTTCTTTTTTATACTGGCAAGTCTTTTAAAGTTTTGGGTTTCAAAACAAAAATTCTCAGGGTTTGTTCCCTTGATTTCACATTTGGATTTGCCCAATATGTTGAATTTGGTGCATGTGTTAGTGCACGTGTTTGTGTGTCTTTTTGTCTAGCATTGAGTTGTTTTTGCATGTATCTATTTAGAACGGTACACAGTTTAGGTAAATTTTTCAGTTATAGATCTTATCTGTAACGTTTTGTTCAACTAATTCTATAGATAGGTCTACATGAACATCAGAGTTCTATCTGGCAACACTGAAAGATCTGGTCTTTACTTTCACAAAACAATCGATCCAAAATGAATGGAGGACAGATTAGAGTGATTAAAGAGAGGGAGAAAGAGTGAGACATAAAGGACAGATTGAGGGAGGGAGACAGACACAGAAGTGTATAGACAGGAGAAGAGAGATTGAGAGAGGGAAAAAGAGAGACGCATAGACACAAGAAGAAAGAGAGAGAGAGATACGGAGAGTCACATAAAGAGAGAGACTACTCACCATTGACTGCTAAGCTTGATCTAGATAGACCTCCAGATACGAACAAGGGTTTCAGTGACGTATACGATGAATTATTTACATTCGCCATGGCAACGCCGACCAGCACGATTATCTCCCTTGGAATTTATTCGTGTATTTTCTAACCTTAACAATTCTCTCTTGTTTGAGTTTCCCGATTCGAAGAGAAATGTTTTAATTAGTCTGCTTTCTTGAACCACTAGACCTAATTAAACCTAACTTCTAAAATAATGAAGAAAACTTGCTTATTTGTGCTGATGTAAACAAATTAACATGAACTACTTTTATATAAGAGTGAAACAAGCTTCAAAACGACAGCCTCTTCAGTGCTTACATCACACTTTGCCTGGTGTTATTGATATAAAACATTATTAGTTATTTGTATTTATTTTGTTAGATACTGGACACATACTTACATGTACAGAACTTTTGTTTAAACAGACCATGGTTTTAGTATTTACCAAACACAATCATAGTATAGGCTCTTAGAGATGTACAGATAATGTGGCCCACAAACTCATACATAGATGCGCACATCACACACAAACACACACGTGCACACATCACACACATACATCTTATGTGTTTACATTTCCTGTTATCTAATCATGCATCTTCAAAACGATGTCCAATTCTGTTACTAGCGGTGTTGACCTAAGGAAGTACCCATAATGCTACACGCAGCTACTTTAATGTGTACATCAGATGTACACTGACGAGGCTGAGGGGGACATCATTGTTGCATTTCCAGAAAGTGTTGAACTTAATATCTAGATCGTAATTCTAGCTCGCCCCCTCCCTCTTTTGTTTTATACGGCCCTGAGTTCCTTATGTTTAATATTGTAACGTTATCTTCTATATTGCTTGCGTCACTAGTGTGGACCTAACAGGATGACTCTCTGACTCAACAAGTACGTCTTTAGTCAGTTTTTAGAACACGAGGGTCACTAAGTAACTTTGTCTGTACTGAATTACACATTTGTACCTACCCCCCCCCCCCTGTGTTCATGTGTCAGATTGCTGGATTACTGCTCTAATGGCTGTATTGGTGTATAGATCATTAAGATAGATCATAAACTATTCCAAAATATCATCCACTAAATCAACTAAAATAAGACGTGGCAGAATGAAATACTTCTGATAAAAGTACTTTAATACCAGGAAAATTTCACAACACAAGAATTGATTTAGGATTACCGGTATTTTCTATTCTCTACTATTTAGCTAGATGAAATAGATTAACTGTCTTGTTGAAACTAATCGATGGCGGTTTGAATATTTTCACATGCGAATGTTAGATGTACTAAAGAGATACATCGTCTTTACGAGTGTTCCTTTTGTCTCCAATCACGACTACCAGAACCTTCATTTACATAAATTTACATAAATCAGTTCAGTAAAAAAAAATACAATAGATATGTACAGACAAAGTTGAAAAAACAATTTGTATTTCAGTGTAAGGAAGTAAGTTGGCATGATTTGTTTTCATAAAAAAAACATTTTTAGACTTCAGATAAAACATATAAAGAATGTATTTACTTTCAAGTTAAGATGTTAAAAATAAACATTAAATAGGCTTTGATATTTAGTTCTTAGAGATTGTATTGAATTAACATTGAAATACGTTTGAAGTCACGGACATTTTTATAAAAAAGATATGTCTGCTCATTGTAATCACTGTCCGCTGAACCCTATGACTTTTTCATTAACCCGCCCTTACTTTAAACCAGCTTTGCAATATTTGCATAATTTCTGTCTGTCTTGAAACACACACAAACACACACAAAATTCTCAAATTTAACAAAATTGTCTATGATGTAAATAACTGCAGTATGAGGTAAATACCATTTGAAATAAGACGATGTCTCTAAGTCACACGTTGTTGCCTTGCAAAATCTACAGCTGCATTGAGATCACGAAAGTTGACAATGAGCTCATAGCGTGACAGTTATAATTAAAACTATTGACATTTTACCCAACTAAATAAAAATGGTAAGTCAGCGCGGCTGCTGGTAACTCGATGTTCAATGGCAGAGGTAGCGTGACGGAAAAAAATGTTATTCCGTGTCTTTGACTGATGACTTTAGAGAGACCTCACGGAAGTATTACGCTAAAGGTATTCCTTGGAAATAAAGCAAGATACTGACATGTGCAGACATTCGTCAAAGTAACTGGCCAATCGTCTGATCAAAGGCGTACCCATTTCACCAGGGGTGTTAAGGGCACATATGTGGGGAAAAATATATTGAGTTTACTTCCCTTTATGTCATGCTGGTTGTACTTTAAGCTTTCGACAGTTTCCATAGAACGTGCCTACTCTTATATTTGGTTAAAGAATAACCCACCTTATGGATCCGACTATGAGGATGCTGTTGTCAAGAAGTAGAAAGAGACTAGACCATACAGGATAAAAAAGGGTGAGGGAGTAGAGAGGAGCAGACGAGGGTCCTGGCCTGGCATGTTGACTGAAGTGTGCAGCAAGACTGTTGACTGAGAAAACATAGGGGATGACAAGTGTAATCTAGAGCGGGCGCTGGCTGGGCGCTGGACAAAGCATGGGGGGGGCAGTGATCGCCTGCTTCAGTGATGGAATGCCCCCTACCATTTTTCATACTCTTTCTGAAGACATGTTGCCCAGTTATTTTAGGAATGAATTCCTTAAAAGGCTTAAAATACTAATTGGATTTCAGATAGAGGGGGAACGGAACCTTGTCATAGTTTGAAAGACTGACATTTGAAAGAATGACGTTTGAAAGACTGACATCTGACTTTGCATGTTTCAGACGTACGTGCCTTTACGTAGACAGTACGTCATACAGGGGATGACGACCAACACGGGGCCATTGTGAACAACAGTTCTAGGCGCAGACTAAAGACGAGGGAGACATTTCAATACAAACAAGTAAACTAATATTCAAAAATCCTATACTATGATATTCATCAAGAAATCTTTATTTTTAAAAGGTCCAGACTACGCTGATGGGTTGGTTACAATTGTGGAGCTAGAAACAGCACCTCCTCCTCAATTGCAAGCTTCTGGTGTTTAGTTCTATCTCTGTGTATACCTGTATACAATACGGGCGCCTGTTTGAAAATCCCCCACCTCTTTTTTTTGTACCTCTCAATATTATCTTTTTTTTTTTTGTCTCTAGAGTTCCCCCCCTTCTTGTGCTCCATCTATTGGCCTCTGTGAATATGATAGAGAAGTGTGTATGTGTGTGTGCAGTGAGTA
>JADKLZ010000130.1:17691592-17707229 GCA_021533235.1 Biomphalaria straminea
ATATACATGGCTCTACGTACATCTAGCCACTGATCTAGCACGCTCAGTGTATATAACTGCCCAAAAGTCAGTGCTAGATATTTTTCGATTGGGGCGGGGAAGGGGGGGGCTGAAAAGCTATGGACGGTAGCTTGTGAGCTGTGTTACCCTCCCTTCCCAAACCACCTGGTTGATAAAAAAAAAGCAACATATTTTAGAGCATGTTTAGTATGTCACACACACACACGTGTACATATAATATGTATCTATCACGCCTAGCGTTTCTGACCTAATTAGCATCTTGACCGTAGGTACTCGACTGATGGCTCCTTCCCTTCCCCCATTTTTTTCTTCTTGCACTAAAGGAGGGATTTTAATTGGGTTTTTCCGTAGTGACGTGACGAGTAATGAAAAAGTAAGAATAGAAATATAGAGTAACGGACAAGAACTAATGACACCAAGATAGAGGATGATAAGTGCAGTGCCCCTTCTTATGCATTAATAAAAATTGTTTGGAATTTATCAGCCGTAGTTATTTAATTTATCTTCTGTTCTTTGTTATTTTTTTTATTGTGTCTACTACAAACTCGCGAGCAACATCAACATCTATACTTTTCAACACATAGACCATCAATAGATGTGCCATAATATAATGTAAACAATTTCGTGCGAATCCATTGACAGTAGATCAGTCAGTCAGTGGTAACTTGCAAATATATATATATCTATAGTAGGCTTATTTTTGCATGTTGAAACACTACTACAGTATAAAATAATAATAATGTTTTTGTAAAATAAAATTATGCTAAAAATTTTAACACATTTGATTACTGTCTAGGTTGCAATGGTTTCCTTACTGAGTCCAGGCCTACCGCCACTGTCTTTACCAGATGTATTAGAGAATGCTGGACATTTAGTGGATAAACATTTACAAGAAGATAGAACTTATTTTGATTTGGTGGATCTCTTGAACATTCCATCTGATAGTAAGTAAATTCTATGTATTTTTTCTTTCAAACTTATTTGACTTTGTCATATAATAAATAATGTTAAATAAGAATTTAAAAATTTAGACTTTTTTTCCCTATATTCCAAATTTTTTTTTATCTCAATTTTTCTAAGAAACTCCAGTCATGATACTGGTTACAAACATTTTGACCTTGCTCCATTTATTTAAAAACAAAATTCAACCTTTTTTTCCCCATCTATACTATTATAAAAGCTTGCATTCAATGATTGATTAAATTTGCCCTGTGAAACAGAGCACATCACAAATAGAACTAGGATTGATCTCAGTATGGAATGGTGCACACACAAAAATATGAAAAGTTGACATTATTTTCAAGAGCATCTATAAGTTGACTACTAACAGTTGATACTTAAAATATATTTATTTTAAAGATAGTTAATTTAGCAAATTTTATTAACTCTTTTAGTGTGGCGTTACTCTCAGTGAGTAACTTTGCTAGCGCTGATCAGTGCGGAGCTACTCCCAGTGAGTAACTTGGCATAAAAAATTTATTTCACTATCTTTTGTATGTTATACTTTTTATTTCTCTCTCTTTTTTTAATTTCTTGGATATGAAAGTGATTGTTCTTTGATTTGGTAGTAAATTGTATGCAGTACAAAGAGTTTTTTTTTTTAATTTTAAAGACATTTTGTTAATGGTTCCTCTTTTTAGTTTATTTCCCAGGACAAGAAAAATGTAAATAATACAATTTCTAAGTTCATTTGTTCATCTTTTATCAAATTGAAAGTGATAAAATGTGTTTAGTTTCAAAACTGTGATTTTTCAATATTCATGGATTAAATGTTAAATAAAAAAGTTAAATCTTTTCAGTTTATTGATTTTTAATTAATTATTTATATATTTTCCTTTTAAGTTCAAAATTAATTTTTTTAAAATTATATTTTTGGGAATAAATTATTTTATTTATATTTATTATACTTTTGTAGCCCATTCATTTTCCTTTAAAACAAAATCAAATATGTTAGATTATTTAGTAAAATAAAATTTTTTTAGAAACTCCAACCCCTCCTCCCTTGAAAATTTGTGGTCATCCTGGAAAACTCCATTTTTTGCGATTAAAATAATTCACACTTAATTAGAGCTAGTAAAAAGATTGATCTTTTTTAGTACCTTTGATTGTGAGATTCTATATAAAGTAGAATGTAAAGAGTATGTTTGTCCTTTATAGAAATAAAACTGTTTGATCAATAAAACTTTGCATGAATATTTCTTAGAATATATGTAAAGTTGTTCTACAAGAGAGTTTGATAGGTCAATGAGGCATCTTATGATAGGTTTTAACTATTAAAATAACATAGTTGGATACCTTTTATTTATTATATTACAAAACAAAAACTGAAGAAAAAACTGAGCAAAAACCGGGTAAAAACTTAGCTAGTAATTTATAATATATTCAAAATCTTAGTCTTTTGGGTTATTTTTTTAAAAATCCTATTAGATCAGGCCAGTCTGAGTGGACTGTATACTCATGACTACCCAAGTCTTGCTGATGTTGGTGTGTATGTGGAATCAATGGCTGAGATCTCCTTGGAGAAGAAAGTTCCACTGCCACCTGAACTTGTTGAGCAGTTTGGTCGTATCCTTTATATTTTTCTTTATACATTTTTGAACAGTATTGTTTATGGAAACTTTATGTCATGATGCAGTAATTTAAGGTAAAAATAAAAACATAAAGGTATAGAAAATAACAGATATAATTTATGTCATGGTAAATAAGTAAAAACGTTTAAAATTCAAGATAAATAAATATGTGTATCTGTTCATTGTTGGGAAGTACAGAAATAGTCAGTACTAGTCGACCGGCGGGATAGCATACGCCGCTATTTTCCAGGGCAGGCCTTAGGCACTGCAACATATGCGACCACAGTGGGTCCCGCACTTTCTTTTGACCCGTGCTACATTTTAGGTGTATAAATTATTAAATTGAACCATTTTATAACATATAACAGATTTCCCGCGGCCTCTTGACGACCGGCGGCATAGCATACGCCACTATTTTGCAGGGCAGGCCTTAGGCACTGCAACATATGCAACCGCAGTGGGTCCCGCACTTTCATTGGACCCGTGCTAATGTTTTAGGTCTATAAATTATTAAATCAAGTTACATGAAGTTAATTCATTTTTCCAGTCTATATTTATTTATGTCTATGCTATTTTGTGAATGAAAATAGTTCGGATTTGGATACACCATTTTCATTCACACCTTGCTGCGCCATTGGATCTTCCCATTTACTTGTTATAAGTTAATTCATGAATAAAAAATACTACAACATATTCGACCACAGTGGGTCCCGAACTTTCTTTGGACCCGTGCTAATTTTTAGGTCTATAAATTATGAAATTGAACCATTTTATAAAACATAACAGATTTCCCGCAGCCTCTTGATTTACCAGGAGCCCCCTGGAAATCTCCTGAAATATTATTAAATGCTATGCCGCCGGTCAAAAAAGTCCTGGAAATTTCCGGACATTATTAAAATCGTTTTAAAGTAAAAAAAAATAAATATGCTATGCTATTTTGTGAATGAAAATAGTGCGGATTTTGGATATATTATTTCCCATTCACACCATGCTGCGCCATGGGATCTTCCCATTTGCTTGTTATAAGTAAAGCGAATGCGTGAATTCATGAATGAAAAATACTATGAATGAAGCTAAACAAAAATGGCTAATTGACCTTAAGTTACACGATATTAAGAATATAGCTGCACTCATGTAACAATGCTTTAGAAAAACAAATTTGAATGTTAATTTGATTAAATGGACTATAATTAGTATGTTCATGTGCTAAAGCATAAAAATATACTTGCAAAGAGAAGTTCTATAATCTTCTTAGAGTTGAATTCGAGTTTTAGATTTAGATCTAGATCTAGGAATAGAGAGATGAGTTACCTTTCGTAATCATGTCTAATGAACGAATGTGCGTAATTAAAGTACTTTCTAAAGTGAAACCTGAGAGTATACTCTATCTGTGTATTGTTGTTCTAGTTTCAAATAGTCTAACGACACAATAATCTGGAAATACTTTTAATATTATGACAATAATCTGAGATGAAGAGATAATTATATAAACACCACTTTCATTCACAAAATAGTGCGGATTGGGATGCACCAATTTCTATTCACACCGCGTGCGTGCGCCATGGGATCTTTCCAATTACTTGTTGCTCGTTTGACCTCTTACTTTGAGGAATATATATACAGAATAATATTGGATCTTTCCAATTACTTGTTGTTGCTCGTTTGACCTTTTACTTTGAGGATTATATATATAGATGGTCATGCTAATACTTGATTATTACCCATGTAATATCTGTCTATTACTTTATTGTTAAACACACACACATATATAAGATATATATACATATACAGTGCTCTTTTGTGACAGTTTGCACCAGTATGGTGTACCGGCCTCTTTTTGAATGACAGAATAAAGAAATCATAATTTTCTCTTACAATGACCATAGAACAAAAGAAGAATAAATAGAAATATTTTATATATATTATAGTACTGGTATGCTAAAAAAATTCATTAAGGATTTAAAACATCATTCTAGCATTGTCTTTAACTCTAAGATTAGGCATGCAGTGTAATTGTATGATGGGCTTGTTTCCAGAGATAGAACGAGCCTGGCTTACTGTGGACAGTGATATTTTTGTTTGGAAATATGAAGATAGGTAAAATTTGATGTTTCATGTATGATAATTATATTACTCATCTTTTATGCAGCATTTTTTAAAATCTCATCTAATTAATTAATGTAATATTGATGGGTATTTCAGTTCTGATCTGGCTTATTTTGATGGTCTTGGGGAAACTATACTCTGTGCAGCTCTCTTAAAACCTAAACCGGGTTAGTAATGAGTGCTTTTGACTATGCTTTATAAATCTATGTTATACTATTGCCTGGGTTCCTTAACCTTTATTCATGGCTCAAAATTCTCTTTTAATTTTTGTTTGTTTGTGTGTGCTTCTATATCACATAACAATTGTAATACTTTAAAATAATTTAAAATTAAATGTTTATTACATTAAGTTAATTATTGAAAGAAAGGGGGAAAATACACATGTAAAAGATTAATTAATTAATTATCATTTAAAAAAAATATGACATAATTAGTTTTGTATCATACTTTTAATGTTTTTTAGCTGCTTTTATAATTTTAAAATAGTATGTCAATAAAATGTATCTGAAAAGAACAATTATCGGTGTATATTTTGTTTTAGAGAATAATTGTTTTGAAGCTAAAATTGTCAGAAACAAAGAAAAGATTAAGCATAGTTTTAGTATAATGTTTATATGACTTTGATACATAATGCCAAAATAAATAAGCTCATATAATATAGTTAAAGTTGTGTCCATTTGCTTTGGATTATATAGGCTATAAAAATTCATTTGCACAGTTTATTTAAAGAAAGTATTTTAGTATAATGGGCTTTCTTTTCCTCCTCTGTTCAGTTTTTAATTATTTATTGTAGCTGTAATGTAAAATATATATATTTATATCTCATTAATGTTTCCGTACAGGTATATTTCAACCACATATTCAGTACTTGTTGTGTCTGACTACACCAGTTGACATAGTACTGTTAGGTGTCAGTTTCTACAAATCTGTAGATGGTAAGTTACTGGGGGAACTTTTTGAAGCATTTATTCTTAGTGTGATGATAAATATATTCTTTTCTGTTGATGAACATGCCTAAAAAATATAATGCTCTTATGGATTTAGATGTGTTCATTCTCTGCCATTAACACAACTCTTCAAAATTTATTATTGACTGAAACTCCCTGGACATGTACCATGGACTCATCACATTCTGGACTCCCTTCACAATGCCACAATAACCATATTTTCTTCTCTCTTGAGTAGCACAGGCCCATTTAGGATAGTGTGCAATTTAGATAATCATCTAAATACACTTTATTAGCTTGAGCATTCCCCCCCCCCCCATAAGTTTCTATTTATGACATGCAAGTCATATTCAAAACTTGATAACCAAAATAGGAAGAGATAAGAATTTATAGAACATAATATGGTGTCATTCATCTCATGATCTATATATATAAATATATATATGTTTACAGGAATTACGTAACATGATTAATATTATGATACCATTTATTTGATAATGTTATTTTGCTCATGTCCATATTTAAAAAAAATGTTTTTGTAGCTTTATGATTAATATTTAATATTACTGTTTGTAAAGAAAAAAAATGAAGCATGCCAAAAGGCTTAATAATTATTGTTTGAGTAATTTGTTTTAGTTTTTAGGCACATTTATGGTATATATTCTAGAAGCAATTGTTTCATTTGTTTCATGAGACCACCAAGAAATAGAGATGAGATAAAAAAAACAACAACTAAACCTTTATGTTTCTTAATATTTTTAAAGTATTGTTTTTTTGTCTTTAATAAAAAAATTTTTAATCATTTAAATTACATCTTTCTTACACAAAACATGAATGGCTTGATTAGTAAAAACTGTATTATTTAAAATTTATATATATGTAAAGATTTACATTTTTAACATTAATCTAAAAATTTAATTTTAATTTATATCTGATATAAGATTATAATTTCTCACTTATTGACTAACTAAGAGAGAAATTAGCATAATTTTTTTATACTTTGGGACATGTTTGGTGTTGAAGCCGAGTACAGACAAAGAAATGCTAATTACAGGTTTAACTTATAAAAATGACCATTTTATTAAGTTGCTATTGTGCTGTGCTCCACTAGGCGGCAGTGGTGATTACGTGAGTGGTGAGATGCATCTCCTGCCAGATCCCCTTTTCTCAATACCAACTGATGGTGTTTATATCACAAGTATTGTTGGATCAAATAATGGGCGTGTTTTTATGGCTGGAAAAGATGGATGTCTGTATGAACTGATCTATCAAGTAAGAAGGTTTTTAGTTTTGAATGTATCTTAATTCATGCTTATTTATTGTCTGTCAAGCTGTTGATTTTGAATCAAACTTCCAGAAGTAAGTTTGAATTGCTTTTTCATTTGTTCCAGGCTGAAGATGGCTGGTTTAGTCGAAAATGTCGAAAAGTGAATCACTCCACCAGTTCTTTGTCTTTCCTTATCCCATCATTTCTCAACTTTTCATTTAGTGAAGATGGTAAGTGACTTTAACAAATTTAAACATTTATTCGTTTTCAGCAATAAACTGGAGGAGCAATCAGATAATAAGAAGCCTATAACACTTGTGTGAAATTCAGCCTAAAAATTAATTGTAATGCCTATATGTAAATATATGTAAATAAGCCCAATTAAGGTTCAAATGGAGGGCCAAGAGTTGTTCAATGGCAATGGCAGTTTTAGAAATGTCTTTTGTTATATTTAACAAGATTTTAAGTTGAGCATCTTGGTTCCTTATTAAAATGTGATGCAGGATTAAAAAAGAATACACTGGAGCTTAGGGGAAAAATTACAGGTCAAACTTCAAAAAATCATTTTCTTTTAAAGATTGGAATATATTCTTGACTTCTAAATTCCTGCACTATTTATATAGTTACCTAGCAACCTTATTATTCTGGAAGTTACCATAATATTTTGTATTTTTTTTTACATTTTTTTTTTCAGTATTTCTCCTTGTTAATGGATAATTTGTAAGCTTTATCTTTCAATGTTCTCTTTTTACAAACATTTTCAGATCCTATTGTACAAATCAGCATTGATAACACAAGAGGCATTTTGTACACACGTACTCAAAAAGGGACCATACAGGTGAGATATAGTTCAAAAATACGTAAGCATGTTTTTCATTACGACAAGGAGACAAGTATGTTTACAATTTGACCTCTACCACACTTGATTATATTTTTTGTTGGAGATTGTTGTTGAAAGTTCAAATCCGTTTTAAAATGTAAATACGTTCCCCTTTTTTTTTTAAGTTCATTTTTTTTTTTTCAAATTTTATAACAAACTGGGGATGAGTAAAATAAAAAAAGTTAAGAATCATTAGAGATCTACTTGTGGTAATGTTACTTTAGTTGAATGTGAGCTCAAAAGACTTTGTGTAAACTTAACCTTGCATTATGATTATCACATTTAGATTAATAAATAAAAAAGTCATAGTAAAATAAAAAAACAAAAAAGAACAATTTAATGAATGCTATCTATGTATAACATTGTAATATTTACAAATATCTATCATTATTACATTTACAAATATCAATCATTATTACATTTACAAATTATCTATCATTATTAGATTTACAGGTATCTATCATTATTACATTTACCAATATCTATCATTACATTTACAAATAATTATCAATTATTAGATTCACAAATATCTATCATTATTACATTTCAGGTTTTTGATCTTGGTGAAAAGTGTAATAGTATGAGTAGAGTTGTTTCTATGTCACAAGCCACCATCTTAGGCATGGCTGCCAACATTGCCAAGTTAGTATTTTTTTAATATAAATATATTTTCTTTTATCATACAAGTCCTGAGAAATCTTTTTTTTTTTGCTTAGAATTAATTAAAAAAAAAAGTAAAGTTCCCCTTTCAGACCTTGTGGTCTATAGGGCAGATGATGTAAAGGTCATCTGATTCTGTGGCCTACGGTTAACAAGGGTGTCATGTGGCCAGCACAACGACCAATCGCCTTTACTTTTCCCTAACTAATGTCAGGTACCCATCAGAGCTGGGTGGACTCAAGGGCGCCCGAAAATCCCGAAATAAAAATCCCAGTCTTCACCAGGATTCGAACCCGGGACCTCCAGTACGGAAGCCAAGCGCTTTACCGCTTAGCCACCGCGCCCTCACAATTAATTAATTGCTCATTCAAAAATAATCAGACTATACATTTTAAGAAACTTTGTAATTTAAAAATAGGATTTAAAAAATCATATGGTTAAAACACTTAGAATTAAGTTGATTATAAAAACAAATTTAATAATTAAACTTCATTTAGCCTGGCTAAACGCTGAAATTGTGATAGTTCAGATATATCAATGTCTTCTTAGTATTTGTTTTAAACAAGTATTTTTTAGTGTAAGACTACATTGCAGGTAAAAGTAAACAAAATGGCAGAGGACATTAAACATTTTCTAAAATTGCACACAAAAAAAAGATCAAATTGGTTTTCAAAATTAAACATTTTCTAAAATTTCACACAAAAAAAAAAGATCACATTGGTTTTAAAAGTCGAAACAAATTTGTGAAGTAATTTATATACAAAATGTTTTAATTGGTTCTAGAAATGTTCTATTCTAGTATACTGTATTACAATTTAATCTACAGCCTTTCATTATTTAAGTCTCATGCATCCTTTCATGTTGTCCTTAATGGATTGTTTTGTATCATGTAGTTATTTTGTCCTGGTAGCAGCAAATTAATAATGCTTCAGTCAGTCCCATCATGTTTTTTTTTTCTCTCTTTTTTTTTTTTGTTAACTTACAGACAAATTATGAAAATTAGGTAGAATTGACATGCAAATTATTATATATACAATTATTTATATGGAACAACCTTCATTGATCCTTTGAGGTCTGACTGTACAAGCCAATGTGTAATTGTACAATTTCAATTAAATACTGTTAAATTCTACAATAATTTTAATAAAAGAAAAGTGATCATTCATCTATTACAGAACTATTGAGACCACAAGTTTCAAGTCTATTGTGTATATATCAGCTGTGACAGAGAACGAGTCGGAAGCTATTCAGCTGGTCGCTGTTACTGACTCAGGTAACATACTTAGGCATATTTATGGTATTGCAGGCATTACTTTTTTTATTTACAGTTATCAACATTGGCACACATTATATATAAATATACAAAATACATTTATTTGATGAATTTAAAATATTGTATATTTATTTTCTTTTTTCTTTTTCTTAAAATTATTGAATACATATACAATCTTTTATTAGGTGTTCGGCTGTATTTTACCACCATCCCTTTCAAACAAGTAAGTCGACGTCCAAGCATGCTGTCTTTGGTTCATGTCAGGTTGCCTCCTGGATTCTCAGCGACATCTGCCCCACAGCGTCCAACTCTTGTTCACACAGCTTTTTATAACAGTGGTAGGTGATTGATGCTTCTAGTGGTAGCTAACTCTAAATCCATATTGATATTTATTGATGTCAACTTTTGTCTGTCTCTCCAGGTACACTTCTCCTTGTGTCAGGCCAGAATAAAGACAATGATCTTCTATGGGCCATCAGCCCAGACTGTTTTCCTTTCTCGAAACAATTAATGGAAGCTTATGTAAGTCTCTTTTGTTTTGAGTGGGTTTTTTTTTTGTTATTCTTAACTCTTCTTTTGTTTTTATCATAGAATATGTTATTAATCAAAGCTTGATCAAGTTTTTAGATTTAAGTTTGTTTTAAATTAAAAAAAAAAAAGAAATTTTTTGTACATACATAAAGTAGCTGGTTGATTGATGGGTTGAAAAAAAAATATAAATAAAAATGGGCTTTACAAGTTGTATTTTAATAGCAAAAATTTTACAAGATAATTTAAGATAACTATACAAAAAAACTTATTGAAGTTCTATATATTGAATGGAAAGATAAAAAAAATAATGTTATATTGCAGGACACTGTCCCTATTGAAGGTAAAACATGGGCCATTGAAGAGATCACAATGTCCTCAAACACTGGAATTATCCCAACCAGCGCTTCTGGGCCCAGGCCACGGCCAGATCCACCTTGTGTTGTCACTCAGCATGCTGTGCCGCCTCGAAAATTTGTCATAGTTAGCGCTCAGGGGATTCATGTTTTCCAGAAGCTGCGGCCCCTAGAGCAACTTCGTCGGCTGTTGATAGAGTGTGGTGGTCCTGATGCGGAGCAAGTGAAAGCATTCTTTAGGCTTCACAGAGTGAGTTATTCTGTTCAATTTATCTTAGGCTTTGATGAGAATTGGGGTTTATGGAAAGTTTCCTTTGTAGGTCTAATGAATAAAAGTGTACTGATATAATAAAGTTTGTTTTATGGTATCAGAATATTGACCAATTGTTATTAGCTAGACTTAAGTAGTGTCACAGATGCTATTATAGATTTAATTTATATTTAAAAGCTTGTATGTAAATTAGTATTAGAAAACCCTAACTGAGCCTCAAAAATTACACAAAAGGTCTAGTCCCTTAACAGAGCCGCAAGTTTAACTCAATGACGTCACAATGATTGTCGCAAGTCTATTGGTTGATTTGAAAATAAATATTCTTTTTAAAAGAGTTAGGTCAGCTGACATAGGACGCGCAAAAAGACCAGTCTAAGTTTTGCTTTGGAAGCGATAGGTTCATGTCTCTAGTGTGTTCTATAATAATATTGAAGAAAGAGTCTTAGTATTGTATTTTCATTTTTAATATGTACCTTGTACATAAGCTGTACTTAAGTTGTATTTGAATAAAAGTTTCTAGTGTTTTATTTCTATGAGGAAGTTATTCAATTTAATTCCTAGATCGTCTGTGTTCATAATTATATTTAATTCAAGAAAATCCCCGGCACCACACTCATCATTCAACATAGAAGAATACAAGTTGTAACATCTAGAACTAATGAGTGTGACATCTGGCTCCTCCGATATTGTGACATTTATGACAACTTTGACAAATAGAAAGTTTGTGGACAACTTCTAACGGAATCATTCAAGATCTAGGAACAATTTTCAAACACTTCAAAGGAACTTTATTCTAATTTAACGAAGGACAGTATTTCTGTGTTTAAACAGGTCAGTTGGTTATCGATAATTATTCTACAAAAGATTTTCGTTCGAGTTACGTTTAACTCACGAAATCTATTATATGTAATTGGCAAAAAGACCAATATACATAATTACTGGCATTATTATTAAAAGACCAGTCAAGCAAATAACTGGCATTATTAAAAAGACCAGTAAAGCAAATAACTGGCAATATTAAAAAGACCAGTAAAATAAATAACTGGCATTATAAGGAAGACCAGTAAATAATCATTTGTCTGGCACAAAGTAAACTGAAGACCAGATTTAACCAACTGTTAAACCAGAATAAAAGTACTCGGCTCAATAGATTTGTAGATCAAGACTTACGACTCCAGTAAAGTACAATTTTACTGTCAAGCATTATTAACAGACTAAGGCTTCAAGAACTCTATTAATATATTATAAGGATATCTGAGATAAGGCAAAATCCAGATATTGAACATTTTGCTCCAATACAAGAAGAATACATAAAAATATAAAATGGCTACCAGTTCCAGTTATAGGACACAACGATATTTCGAATTGTTGGAACTAGCAAAAGAAAAGCAAATTCCCAAGCCAGACTTATGGGCAGAGAGACAGGAAGAGAAAGAAGCAGAAGAAAAACGCATGCAATTAGAAGAAAAGAAATTGCAAGATGCCGAAAAACAAAGACAAATAGAAGAAAAGAAATTGCAAGACGCCGAAAAACAAAGGCAAGAAGCTGAAAAACAAAGGCAACATGAAAAAGAAAAAATGGAATATGACAAACAAAATAAAGAAAACAAAGAAAACATTCCGAATCAAGGCCAATCAAGTATGACCGATAAATACAGACTGATGAACAAAATATCGGCATTTAATGAGAAGATTGATAATATGGACTCATACCTCATTAGATTTGAAGAGATAGCTACCACATCCGGTATACCTGAAACACTTTGGTCGAGTTCACTCCTCACTCTCTTGACTGGCAAAGCTCTCAACATTTGCTCACAACTGTCCACCAATGAACGCAGCACTTACCATGATATCAAGGAAGCTCTACTGCGCCAATACGGAGCAACTCCAGCTAACTATAGAAAGAAATTCTATAATGAAAGGCCACAACAAAATGATGATCCTCAAATATTTGTAGCCAATATGTCAATGTGGTTTGATAGATGGGTATCCATGGCCAAAGTAGAAGAAAGTTACCAAGCTCTTCGCCAACATATTATTATTGACAACATCACCCATGCTCACTCAGAAGATATTCAATCCTACATCATAGAAAGAAATCCCACTGACATCCAGACATTAACCAAGATCATCAGACAATATAAAGCAGCCTATCCAAACAAGTCAGTCAAACCATCTAATGAAGAAAACTTTGTCTGCTTCGCTCAAGACAAAAATGCAAGATATAAGCCAGATGACAAAATCAAATGTAACAAATGTCACAAACCAGGACATTTCACTTCTCAATGCCGCAGCAAGACCACAGAATGTTCCTACTGTCATAAAAAAGGCCATCAAATTCATGAATGTTGGAAAAAACAGTCAAGTTCAAAAAATCAAAATTATGATAGACCCACATCGCCAACTCAAAGAGAGCAATACAATTTCAACAAGGCACCTGGAAATAATAAACCAAATAACAATCCTCGCTACAGAAGTCATTCACAAGACTCCAGACCACAATATGTGCCAAACAGAAGCTCATATAACAGAAGCTACTACAATGAACATTCAACAATGACAGTCATTGCTAAATCCAATGGTCTCAAATTTTATCCAGGCTTCGTAGGAGACATGAAGGTGGAAGTTCTTCGCGACACCGGAAGCACGTCCACATTAGTACATGAACGCTTTGTACACGCAAACCGCTTCACAGGCAACCATGTCCAAGCCACTGCCTTCAACGGAACTGTCAGCAAGTTACCTGAAGCCATCATTTATGTTACTACACCATTCTTCAGTGGTCAAACAAAAGCATTAGTAACACCCAATCTACCAGTAGACCTAATCATTGGAAACATGAAGGGAGTTAAAGAATGCACTCCTCAAGAACTTACTGAATGGACAAATGCTATAGACCAGAATCACAAATGTAGCACAGTGATTACCAAATCCATGTCCAAACAACAAGAACATTTGGCACATCTACAAGTCAGCCAACATGATCACGCAGCTACGACAAAAGTTCAAATCATACAGAATGGACAAGCAACAATTACCAGTTCACTAGCCAACAACAATCAAGAGTTACCAAGATTCCAGAATAACCAAGAGTTTAAGCAGCCGACATGGACATCCCCATTCACATCAAGCCCATCCCTACCGGTCGTACGTCCACCTCCAATTCCCAAATGTCCATTGTCGAACTATGAAGACCAAGATTGTCTATACAGAGTCTCCAACCATAGTACAAGAACATTAACTGACCAAAACAAATTGAGTCAAAACAAGTCATATTCCAGATACAGAAAATTCAAACATGATAACAGAAACATAGTCATATCAGCACGTAAGAAAGCAAATGAAGCCACAGCCATAGCAAACTCAAATACCAAAATGAGAATCAATAGAAACAGAACACTAAAACAATTTGAACCAGGAGATCAAGTATGTCTGTTACTACCAGACAAAAGCAACAGACTGTTTATAAAATGGCAAGGTCCATTTTCCATACTTAGAAAAATAACAGATGTTGACTATGAGATAGACATCCACAGCAAAAAGAAAATATATCATGTCAACATGCTACAGAAATACAATACAACAGAAGATATCACGAATCCAGAACAAAATGAAAGAGCTATATCATGCCTTGCAGTCATACCAGAAGAAGATGAAAATGACACGTCTGAATTTGACGACATCAATATGCCACAAACAAGTAACAAACAAACTGAGTTTTGGCAAGACATAAAACTCAATTCAATGCCACCGCAAAAACAAAAAGAACTGACTAACATTCTCAAAGAACATTCAGAAATATTTACAGATGTTCCAGGCAAAACTTCAATTGCTGAACACAATATAATACTTACTGATTCCAAGCCTACAAAAGCAAGACCTTATCCATTACCAGTACACTACAGAGACTTTCTTAAACAAGAAATTGACTTACTATTAGAGCAAGGAATAATTGAACATTCCGACTCTCCCTATGCTGCACCAATAGTTCTTGTCAAACGGAACCAGACGACAAATCCAAGAATGTGTGTCGACTTCAGACAATTGAACAAAATAACCCAACTCGACTCATATCCTATGCCAAATCCTGAAGATCTCATGACCAAATTTTCAGAGGCAAAGTTCTTCATCAAAATAGACCTGTCCAGAGGTTATTATCAAATACCAGTCAAACAAGAATGCAAACAATTTACGGCATTCACCACAGCTTATGGACTATTCCATTTTAACTTCATGCCATTTGGTCTAGTCAACGCCAGCAGCACCTTTAATAGAGCTATCCACAGCATACTAGGAAATCGCTCTGACACAGTGTCATATATAGATGACATTTGCATATTCCATAAGACATGGAATGAACACATCAAAGGTTTACAAGAAGTTTTCAACATACTGAAACAACATGGTTTTACCATAAAGCCTAGTAAGGTAGAACTAGCCATGTCAGAAATATCCTTCCTGGGTTATAAAGTCAGCTATAATTCGCTGAGACCACAAGAGAACATTATTCAACGCATAATAGACATCAAAGTCCCCACCAGTAAAAAGCAAGTGAGAAGCATTTTGGGTCTGTGTAACTTCTACAGACATTTTATACCAGGTTATACAGCACTCATAGCTCCTCTGATTGAACTCACGAAGAAAGGACAACCAACGAAGATCCCATGGTCTACAAAGCTACATGAGACAATTGAGAACATTAAAGCTGAATTTTCAAGAGACACTATTCTCAAACTTCCGAATCCAAAGAAGCAA
>JADKLZ010000130.1:17714907-17726016 GCA_021533235.1 Biomphalaria straminea
GAATCCAGGGGGGTGCAAGTGCACCCTCTTGCACCCCCCTGCGGGCGCCCATGTATACATATAAATATACATAAATACCGTATAGATAGATATCTTGCTCTTAAATAATCTTCATATTCATGCTGCATAATAATTTATGATTTTTACTCTAACCCATAATAATCATTATGGTGACTACACAACAAAAAGACATTTAAAAATTCTCTAGAGGTCATGTTTATTTAAATAAAAATGTTTTTTTTTTCCTTTTAGCTAATGGATTGGCTGCTAAACGGTACATTGATGCCGGTGAACTGGTTCCAGATAATGTTATGCTAACTATGATATTGAATGAACTCAATCACCTTCAAAATCATAACTGGCTATTAGATGGTGAGTTGATGACAAACAGTTTAAACACGCTACAGATGTGTGTGATTTTCTATGACCACCAGTTAGAATATTAATGAAACATATTGATTGGCTATTAGCACTATGCCAATTTAAAAGAGAACATTGTTTTAAAAATTGTTTAAAATATTACATATCATGTCTCTTTATAATAAACTAGCCATATATTACCACCGGCCTGTAGGCCTTAGTTTGGGTATTTCTAATCTAGTGGATTGGATATAGATCTATGTCAAACTTGGCAAATGTTCCTTTTAGATGTTTACTTTTGCCATGAAAATAAAATTAAGTAGGTTAAATTGAGGTACTAATTATCTACTTGACCCCTTAGGAATATTTTATTGATAATAAGAGCTTAGGATACCATTGAAACCATTTGAATAAAAATATAATTTTTACTCACTTATCTCCTAAATTTAATATCACTGCCTGGTATGGCAATCTAAGCACTAAGAATGAACATTTTGTTTCTCTTTATAGTTATAATGTTTTGTTTGGTATAATGCACAAATTGTAAGACAAATTTCCTTATGGACAATAAAGATTATTATTATTATTATTATTAATAAGTTGTAACAAAAATTATTTTGTAGTTAAATGAGTTAGTGTTAAGAATAGAATTATCTGCTATAGCAATAATTTTTTTTAGTAACCATTTTTTCTTTTTTTTTGCATTGTTCAAAGAACTAATTCTGTTTTCTTCCTAGATTTAAACATTTTTATACCAATGTTTTTGATATAATTTTAGGTTTTCCAAGAACAGTTGAGCAAGCCAAAGCATTAATCCGGAGTCAACCTATAGATATAGTCATCAACCTAAGAGTGCCTTTTGAAGTGATCATAGACAGAATAAAAGGAAGATGGACTCATTTACCTAGTGGAAGGATTTATCATACTGAGTTCAATCCACCTAAAAAAACAGTAATAAAGAAACCCCCTTCATACTTTTTTTTGGTTTACTTTAATGTTTTGTAGCAAATTTTGGATATAATTTGAAATCTTTCTTTATTAATTCTTAATCTTCAGCTACTCAGTTTTATAATAATTAGATCTGTAAATATTAAAACTGAATAATTGCTTATTACAAACAAAAATTACTTAGAATAATAAAGCAGATTCTAATCTTTTGTATTTTCCCGGATAGTACCTGTGAGTTTTACAAGCTTTTACAAACGATTTGCAGATGTGTGGGGTATACAAAGGTGTGGAATTTACACAATTTATTTAATCATAAATATGGCATAATGGAACTGCCAGTGGGTCTTTATATCTTCTATAGTGTGGTTATGAAATGTACATTGGAAAGCCTTATGAACATCTTATTATAAACCCCCAGAAAACATTTTATAATTAATGCACTTTTATTACACATGCTGCATTAGGCCAGGAAGTTAAAACTACAAGAATACCCATGCCGCTGATTGCCCCAGAAATGAATAGCCTACATAATTAGACCAAGCACCAGCCAATGTATAATCAGGCCAATATTAGAGTCCAGCTCAGCTGCTACAGCAAATCTTTATCCACCATCACCAGATAATTAAGTCAATCATTTTCTATCAAAACAACATATTACAAATATGATAGTGGGCTCATATGGCATATGTATTACTTGTTGGATCAACTGGAGCACGATTGCATCTCAAGGGACAGACGTCTGATGAGCAACAACTTTATGTACCGGTAGATTATGGCTGGCCACATGAAATCCTCGTTAACTGTTGGTCACAAAAACAGATGACTTGAACATCATCTGCCCCATAGATCGCAATATCTGAAAGGGGATACTTTACTTTACAACTAGTTTATGGCAAGTGATGCTTTGCTTATGCTGGATATAATTGGTTGTAGGTTGTACAATTTTATTTTTCTTATTTTGTCATTTGTGTGGGTATATGCAGAAAAATACAGTAGTTATTTGATATGATATGATACATATGTCAATCCCAACCCAACTATATATAAATCAATTTTGGGCAAATAGTGGTAGTTTGTTGACCACATCTAATCTCTAAAAAATAATATTTACATTCTGTATGGCACTTTTGATACCATGCCCTAATCTAAGCTTTACCCTATTTTGTGGTGTTAAAAGATCTGAAAAAAATCATTGCCTGTCACATGGACAGAAAAGTATAAAGATGGCAATGACGCATTTCCTGGGAGCATGATTAAAAGGAATCAGAAAAAACTCATTGCTTTGCCACTGTCATGGAAACCTTCCCATTCCTGCAATGCCTACCTAACCAAAAGCCACTTGATAACCTTGTTATCTTTCCTGTCCCTGTCAATTTGCTGCAAAAAGTATCTCATTGATATCTATACTGGTGTGTAATTGTCATCCTGGACATCGTGAAGAAGTGAAGAGAGTGTCCTATTCTGAAAAATTTAAGCAGCAAGGAATGTTGCTTGTAGAAAAAAAGGCAACAGGAAAGCAGCTGTGGTGTTGATGAGTCCATATTCAGGTAGTGAGGACAGAAGGCTGCCATTGTGAGTCAACACAGATAAAGTTTTCACAACCAAAGTGTGTATGATTTCCTGAAATGTTGGCTTTCTTCAAAGTGAGGTGCAGACAGTGTCAAGCATCTTTGAAACAGTATAAGATGTGTAAGAAGTGCAATGTTTCAGTCAACTTAGCAGATTTGGCACATCAATTTACAAGTTTTAGATCATGAATGTAAGCAGCGGTCCTATTGTAAGCCATACCAAATTTAGAGGCTTTCAAAAATCAAAAAAACACTGCAAGACAACTGACAAGTGCAAGAGACAAGTAAACAAAATTTCTGTAAAAGTCTTTAAGAAAATTAAGTTTACTTTTTATCTAAAGTAATAGTCATGTTTTATATTAAGAATTTCTGCATTGTGTATTGTATAGGGATTAGATGATGTGACAGGAGAACCTTTAGTACAACGAGATGATGACAAAGAAGAAACAGTGAAAGCTCGCCTTGAACACTATAGACGACTTACTCACCCAGTCTTACAATTTTTCAGGTATTTTCCTTGCTAAGACTAAGACTGCTTTAATTATCCTTAAAACATTGCCTTTTCTTTGTGTGTATGTTTCAATAACTGGTCTTAAACTGACAGGAATATTTAGCTTTTTGTCTGCATATTTATTAAGGCTATGTGGGACACTAAATTTGGGTAAAAAGGTCTAAAATTTGGATTTTCATTTTTAACCTAAATTTAATAGCCCAACTATTTCTGGACATGAAAATATAATTTTCACGAATGGCAAATAATTACTTATTTTTTTATATTTTTTTTTTGTAAGGTATTTACATTAGTTTTATATAAATTTGTCTTCTTTTCTTTTGATTTTCTCAAAATACTATTTTTATTCACTTTTTTTACTACTCCTTCACTAATTCTGCATAGAATTAAATCAAACTTGTCCAGCTTATTGCTTATACCATGTACAACAACTTCTATAGAACATTTTTTTAAGTTTGAATTAATATTTTGTCTTAATTGCAATAAAATATTTGAAAAAATTGAAAAAAAAAATTTGCAAGTTTAGAAAAAAAATAATTTTCAAAAGTTTTTAGTATATTCTGAAACTATTCTATAGAAAATGTTGTGGAATGATTGGTCTACACACTGCATATTTTTGTTTGGCAATAGCTTAAATAGTTTCAAAGCCTTAGCGATTTAAAAACAATATACAAAAATCCAATATGGCGGCCGTTGCCATGACAACCATTATTAAGAAAACATTTTTAATCACATTTTTTAAAATGGTTATTCATAGGGAGTATACATATAAAGTTTGGAGTAATTTGATTGATAAATAAAAAAAAAAGGTGTTTAGTGTCGCACATAGCCTTAATTGACAAACCTCCATGATATTTGTAGTGTCCATGCTATGACAAGTTATCATATATGGCAGTCAACATGATAATGTCAGTTTAGAGTCTAAATTCAGGCCTGTCAATTAATGGTACAAAAATTCTACCAGTTTATCTGTCATTCAGACTGTATTATAATTATTGAATGTAATTTCAATGTTTGACTTTCTGTTGTCACAAGTAAGTTTGAAATGATTGAACATTCAATCTCAAATGTGACTGGATAAATTTCAATGTGAAACTATTTACAAGCATGTGTGTAGCTGATGAGTAGAGAGGCTATTTCAATATACATACACCAACTCAGAAAAAGAATATAACATGCATTAACACATATACACAAGTCTAAAAGATCAAAGAAAAATCGTAGCTCTTTAAATGTGAATTTAAATATAGAAAGCATCAAAATCTACATAAATTTTAACACAAAAAAAAGTCAATGCACACACAAAAGCATATTTAATACTGGGTATATACATTTAAAATAAAAATGTATTTATCTTATTAAACACTTATAATGTTTAAAATGTTTTTTTTAACAGAAATAAGGGTGTTGTAGAGGAATTTTCTGGCAATTACTCCAATGAACTTTGGCCACAAGTCCATGATGCTCTGGCCAAGGTTATGACACCTCTCAAGTACACGCACTATGAATAATAATATAAAAAATTCTTATATTTGTAATGCATTTTGTCTTAAGCTTAATCTTTAACAAAACAATATTGTTTTTATTAGCAGCTACTGCTGTGTTTATTTAGCAGCTACTGCTGTGATAATCAAGAAGGTCTATGTCAAATAATTTAATAATTACTTCATAAAATATTTGATATGAATGAAGGACATTATCATTACATTTATTTTTTCTATTTCTATCTATCCAACAAATTTTTTTTTTATGAATTAGCAGAAATGTATTATTGTAACTGTATTATTGTAACAAACTTACTTTTTATTTTCTAATAAAAAAAAAAAGCTTCAAAGCAGTTGTGTTGAAGAAAGTTAAGCCATACAAGAAAAAACAGCAAAGGAATGGTTGCTAGATGTAATCATTTCAATATAGTATCATTCTTTCTTTCTTTATAAATTGTGTTTTGATATTTTATTTAAATAAATATAATCTTTAATAATATTTATCATTAATGACACAGTTTAGAGATTTAATTATACTATGTATACATTTGAATAATGTTGATGGATATATTTGCATCAAATAACCACATTTTAGCAATTATTTTTTTTATGTTAGCTCATTAACTTGTTTTGCCTGCATCAGAACATGTAGGGAACTGCTCTTTTCACTAATTTTTGGTCTCAAGACAATACCTTTTATTAATTAACTCACGAACTTAAATCTTTTCTGATATTTTATTGAAATAATATTAAACTTATTTTACCTATAAAACATTCCACTAGTAGAGCTAAGAGATGTTGACAAAAGATATTTGTAATTTGAGTTCTGGTATTGAATTTAAAAAACAAAAAAAAAAAAAACAAAAAGGCCATTAGAACTGTTGATTTTTTAATTTTAATATGTGGTGTATATCTTCATATTGATTCATTTTCCCCCAAAGATTATCGAAAATATATATATATATGAACATATTGCTCTGTTGTTGTTTTTTTTTGGGGGGTTTATGTATATAGAGTATGTACTTTAATCACACTATAATACAGATTTAATATACGGTAATGATTCTGTGATGTCATTAATGTACATTTTTGCTGTTTTTTTTCTTAAGTGCACTCAATTATTTTTATGTCATTGTTTGAAGAGTTTTGCCTAAACTGCACTTAATCATTGTTTATGACAATGTTTGAAGATGTTATGCCTATGATTGAAATTGTTGAGAGTAACTGCCTTGTTAATTTAACAAAATAAAAACATTTAGCAATCTTTGATTTTCATCTTACTAATTTTTGTCTCCATAGGTGCTAAGTTCTGTTTTTTTTTAATAAGATACCAATTACTGTGGTAACCACTACATTATTCTGAATAATTTGGTTGTAGGTATATGCTCTGGCTTCCATCATAAAGAAAGCAGTTAGATTTACAGACTTTCCTCACTTTATTAATTAACCATGCAATAGCATCTATTTGGAAGTCCTCCTCAATTATATCTATACCAAAAATTGCAAAAGCAATAGAAATGAATGACTTTAGACCTGTATCATCTAATTCATTTATGTCTGAATGCTTAGAAAAACTTTTTAAAATGATGGTGCAATTTTATATAATATAGATCTAAACTGTGTCTACCAGCACATAGACTCAGCTCTTGCTCAACTCTGAGAGTGGTACGCGACTAGAAAACACTTAATATTTTGTAATAAACATTTGTAATTTTATATACGAAAAAAAAACACCCTGCACTTTCAAGCAAGCATGTTTGTATCACATTACATCAGTCCGGGTCACGACCTACTCCACACCTCTCTTCATCCCTGTATTTTGATAGGTTCGAATGGGAGACCAGCGGTGACCTCAAACGTGTCTTCAAGACAAAAAAATAGAAACAATATGTAATTGTGGAAACTTATAGGCTAACTCTTATTACTTATAAACTATTCTCTGTAGAAGCTGATGGTTGTGTGATCTATTTAGTATTTTCGTTGAAATTTTTTAAATTTAAAATTAGCGTAACCAGGATTTTTTTTTTCGGGTGAGGGGGGTTGTGGGGATTTTTTTCTCCCCCCCCCCCCACAGCGGAAAATAAATATGTATGTAGGTGTGTGTGTACATCTTTATTACATTCTGACCCTTCATTTTTTCGGAAAACAATTATTGTGCCCTAGAATATGTTCTTCCTGGAGCTAGTGGAAAAAATTGTAGACTACCCGCCATTGCCAGCAAGGAGGTCTGGGGGAGCCCCGCCGCCAATCACTATTTCCGGTTTTAAAAGCCAACAAAATGCATATTTTGAGGTATCTACAGTGGCAATAGTGCATTATAAAAATGTAAAAGTTCTCCTTTCAGACCTTGTGGTCTATAGGGCAAATGAAGTAAAGGTCATCTGATTCTGTGGCCTACGGTTAACGAGGGTGTCATGTGGCCAGCACAAAGGCCAACCGCCTTTACTTTTCCGCAACTAATGTCGGGTACTCATTAGAGCTGGGTGGACTTAGAGGCGCCCAGGGATCCCGAAATAAAAATCCCAGCCTTCACCAGGATTCGAACCCAGGACCCAGTGCATTATCCTGCTTTTAAAAAATCTAATGTGCTATTCTTACTGCCTTAGACCCTCCTGCACCGCTCGGCGCACTGGGCGGCAAGCTGTTTCCACAAAAATCTGTCACTGGCAATGTCTGAAGCCTCTTTCCACCTGGTGTGCACCTGCTCTGAGGAGCTCCTTGAAAGTGTGGCGCCAAGTTATACTATGATGTCATCGCAACTCTTATTATGTGTAATTCATTTTGTCGGAGAACATGTACCGCAAAACTCATGCCTTACTAAGGGGTCGACGCCCAGTTCCGGCATAGGATTTCCATGATTTAGACCCGATCTCTATAACTGACTCCTAAAAATCTGTCTTAGCTATCTTTGTTGAGCCACGTAGGCTATTTAGTGTTTTTCAATTTCGGCAGATGACTAGTCATAGCACTTTATTAAAGGAGCTGGTTGAAATGTGTAACCTCTCTTGACTACGCTCTTGGAATTAGGTGACTGTAGTTTGCATTAGATTAGAGTTTATATTGAAAGGGAAAGTTTTTATCGATAAAATCATTTGTTGGGGGGGGGGTTAAACTAGAATGGCGACTGTAGTTTCCCTTAAAATAATATTGAAGAGAGAGGTTTTGAACCCCAAAACTCTCTGTAGGCCCGGTAGTGGGATTTTAAACTCAAAACAAAAAATAAAGGGGGGGGGTATACTCAAAACTCATAGCATTTTGAGTGTGTAATTTGATTTTTTTCTTATAAATTTAAAATGTTTGTTTTTTTTTGCTTCAAACCCCGATGAAGGGGGGTTTAAACTCAAAATCCCATTGGCTACGCTGGGGCAAGTCATGGCTTAGTATTAAAATATTACATAAAATAAAGAAAATAAAAGCAAAAATTCAGCCACTAATTTCGTTTCTGTGTGGGGAGGGGGGAGACCCCTCCTCCCGGCTACGCCCATGGTCTCCAACGTTCTACTAAGATTTCGTTTGTAAAACTCCATTAGAAAATAAAGAATATGACATTCTTTTCTAACATTGATGCATAATTAGAGAAAATGAACAAAAAAGCACACACATAGGCGTAGACAATAAAAAGCCACTTAGTAAATTCTTAACGAGTATTATTTAAATCTTCATAACATAAATGAATATGACACAAAATGACAATATAATGGAATAACAAACATGAAATTCACATAATTGCAACTCTATGATTCCTCTCTGCACTAGGGTCTTTAACTCCTCCTTAACTCTTTCTTGTAAGCGATAAGGATCTTTCTACACGGCAGAATCTTGGGCTTCATGCTGCTTTTAAATTTTTTAAAGACACTTCTCCTAAGTCACCCAAATCACCAGTAAACTTTGGACTACAGTCTTCTTCTTGGTTATTCACTACTGATGCTATGAATCTATCTTTATTGACGTTGATTAGTTTCATTCTAGTTAAGGTTTCATGACCTAGAAGGCATGTTAGATTATTTGGCACAACTATATATTCTATCCTAAAGACTTCGTTAGTTTTCTCATTTCTAGTCGTAAGAGTAATCTTTGCGTTGCCTTTTCTATCTGATTCTTATTTACGTATCTCTCCTGTATGGTATTTACATCAGCTCCACTATCCATTTGAAACCTTATACGGTGACCATTCACTGCCATAACTGCTGTCATCCTTTTCATTTTGCTGTTCTCTAAAGACATCAGCCATTTATTTTCTATCATCATGACTTCATCTGTTGTGTCCGACTGCAGCTGTCTTTCATCGTCCGACATATCCCCTGACATCTGCTGAATTTTCTTTTTGCACATCAAGGCAAAATGATGTGTCCCCTTGCACGCTAAACACGTTTTGCCCCATGCAGGGCACTTTTCCTTAGTGTACTCGTGAATTCTTCCACAATACCTGCATTTACCTTTCTGAATGTTTGTCCTTGAGGGTGTTGATACTTTCTCAATCATTGGAGGGTCGGCTTGTATCTGCCTCAACTGTTTGTTGGCTGTCTGCAAATGTCTCTGCACTTTTCTAATGTTAGATTACTATCTTGTAACAATTTCATTTTGAGGCATTCATGCCTAACACCAAGAACTACTCTGTCTCTAATCAAGCTTTCTTCCAGGCGTTCAAAACTACATGTTTTTGCTAGCCTTCTCAGATTTGTAATATACTTTTCAATATCCTCATCTTCCTGTTGTTCACGAGTATTGAAAAGATAGCGCTCATAAGTTTCATTCGTTTTTCCTATACAGAAACCTTCAAATTTGTTAAGTATTTCTTCCATCTTTCTTTCTTTTCCCCTCTCAATTTCGAAACCGTCATATATGTCCATTGCTTTTGTCCCTATAATTGTTAGAATTGACCTCCTCTGATTCTTCCGCCAACTTAGTGGCTAACTCATAGTTTCGCCAGCTCCGGTGAAACTTTGCCAATTAGCAGCCATGTTACCTTCTACCTCGAGCGGCTCGGGTACAGGAAGGAAATTTCTAGCTGCCATTGCACGGCGTAGCCCTGTAATTGTTGCCTATTTATTATTGTAAACAATAAACCTTTATACCCTGATTAATGATTACCTCTGATCATTATATATAATACACCGCTGCCACCATGTTAATTAAGATCTATGTTCCACAGACAACAATAAGTAAACAACAACCATTAGTGTCATGGCGAAGAATGATCCTTTATTATATTGAACGCGTGCACATTTGCGCACCATATCAACACTTAATGAGTATTATTTAAATCTTCATAACATAAATGAGGCGGCCTTAGCAGAGCGCGGGGCCTTGAATGAGTGTCATATTAGGGCTACTGTAGGCGTATCGACCAAAGTATCCTACTATTACAAGATGTTATACCCTTCTTTCAACTTAAAGGGGAAATTCCAAGACTTTCTTTTTAGTGACAATATTCCGTCCTTGTTAGATGATCAAAGCACCTGTGAATGACACTGTTCAGCAGACCTTTTCAATGAACGTCTCGTGAAAGAGCTGTAAGCCTACAAGAAGCAAAGTTGTCGAACACAGTGTCCTTCTGAGATGTCAGTAAGGTATTTTGCGATGTTTCATGTGCAAATGCTCATCACATCAACCACTACATTATGTTCTGTTGGATTCGATTCATCATCATTCATGACTTTTTCACAGTTCAGTGACGCAGAACTACTGCTTGCGGTGACCCGTCAAAATAGCGCCGACAAAAAGCGCGGACAAAATAGCGCCGACAAGATAGTGCGAGATTTCCCGACAAAATAGCGCAAGACAAAATAGCGCAGACTTATATATGATGTGTATAAATTTACTGTACAGGTCATTCTACCGCGAACAAACAATTCAGTGGAGGGATGGCACCATGCATTTCAACTGTCTATTGACGGTCATCACCCTAATGTGTACAAGTTAATCTCTCACTTCTTCAGAGAACAGGAGAACACGGAGAACAAGATTCTGAGGTACAATGCTGGAGAACGAAGTAAAGCAGCAAGCAAGGCAAAGTACTTCCAACTAAACAGTCGACTTGAAGCTATATTGCCAATGTATGAAAACAAGCCAGTGATTGAATTTCTACGTGACATTTCCTACAATTAAATTTGGTAAAGTTTGTGTGTGTGTGTGTAAATTTGACAAGTATCTTTGCGTGTTTTCAAAGTACACTTTTATAACATATACGAATGCTATATTTTGAAATTATTAATTTTACCTTATTATGATTTTTTTT
>JADKLZ010000130.1:17751928-17780582 GCA_021533235.1 Biomphalaria straminea
AAAATAACATTGCAAAACCTTACCCTTTTTTTGTTCAAAATAATATGTATTCATTAATAAAATATTGTTATAAAATGGCCAAATTAGTGAGTCGTAAATTTGTCATCGTTGATCGCAAGTAATTCTTGATCAGTTTAAGTTTGGAAAAACTTGCATTTAGAGACGCTTACCGCAATAGTAAAAAATATGCGAATCATGATGACGATATTCGGGATTGAATATTTTTATAAAATATTTTATAAATTCAAGAGCTCAACGGGTCCTTGTTTTTTGGAAGTTCGGAAGCTTCTGATGAAACTGTGACAAACCGTTGAAGCCTCTTTCGCTCCAGCTGAAATTCGTTTTTATCAATATCGCTAGTAGTACTATTGAGATTAATTTCGACCTGAGGATTTAATAGCTGGGAAGGCAACAAAAATTCATATCTATCTGTAACATCATGAAGTTGCTCGATTCGGGTGATTATTTCTTGAACAATCCTGTCCAAGGTAGAATAAATTTTCCTTTGTAGCTATTCTTTGTGTGTAAGTAGAGAGTCGTCACTTTTCTCACTAGACATCTTTTTTCTTATGGCCAATACGTTTTTGAGGTTCTGTACTGATTCTCAGATATGAGCACACCCTTTCGACAAAGGTAATGCTGACTTCAGCGATGTCCTCTCAATTACTACTTAAAAATGTCTCTGTTTTTAGTTTGATTGAGCTATCTCGAATAGACTATCCTTGTTTTTGAAGGTAGACTTGCACATCATTAATTTCAGTTCATACAGGAGCCCAAAATCCAATATAGATGAGCAAATTAGAAGACTGAAAGGTAACTAGTAATCCACCTGCTTCAGATCTAGTCGATGCATTTTCATCATTATCCATGATAACGTACTGTAAAATTTGGGAAGTTTGATCCAACTTTGAGATGTCAGGTGTACTGTCAAAACCAATAGAGAAATAATTGGCTTGTTTTACTTGCTGTATGATTTGTTTTTTTAACGTGATCTCAATATTGTAATAAATTCATTTTGTATTTGTGGAGACATGTATGTATTCAGTCTGGAACAAAGCTTAGTTTGAAGTAAAAGCTCCCTCAAGAGTGGATCGTACTATGATAGTAATTTTACTAACTCCAAGAAATTGCCTTGATTTTGCCCTTCCAACATTCAGATCGCTCGCGATGCCCACGAAGTGCCAGATTTTGCTTTGAGAAAAAACGAATCATGTCCAAGATTGTCTTTCGGGAGTCTCTCCAGGTTTTTATCTCTTGTATAATCAAATCTTGGGCCTTGTTTTCAATACTGTATCATGTCTGGTGGATCAGTTTCTTCAGTATGAATTTTTGAGAAGTGTACTAAAGACATGCTTGTGTGTGCTGTCCTTTAGTCTCTCGAACCTGCGGTATTGAAGTATTTTCTTCTTTTTCATCATTCGGGAGTCGCCTCATCATTTTCTCTAGATTCAGTGATAACCGTTGAGGAGATTAAACAAAATAGCGACATGACTAGCTTATAAATCGTTAGTTCATGTTTAAAATACAGTAGTTCATATTTGTTCGTGTCCATAAACTTAGTCTTTTTGACTGAAAAGCTCAGGG
This sequence comes from Biomphalaria straminea, assembly GCA_021533235.1. NCBI lineage: Eukaryota > Metazoa > Mollusca > Gastropoda > Planorbidae > Biomphalaria > Biomphalaria straminea. The sequence continues at coordinate 17,753,513 of JADKLZ010000130.1, forward strand.
AAATAGGAAATTAATACACACAGGGGGAATTTTGGGGCCCCTCTCCACTTGGTGCCCTGTGCGGCCCGCACCACCCGCACATTGGTAGCTACGCCACTGTATATATATATATATATATATATATTCTTACTATAGACTCTATTATAGTTTTGGGTACCCTTGCAAATTGTGCACCTTCCTTATTATTTCTATTAGGGGTAGTTACATTAAAGTGTTTTTTGTTTATCTGTGTCTAGGTTTGTTTTGTAATAATTTTTATTATCTGTGATGACATTTTTTTTTATAATTGCATTGCAAATTACAATACATTGTTTGAACATTAAAATTATTGCCTTATGAAGTTGCATGACCTGTTTAGGGAGGGGTTAGAGTAAATTGAAAAAAAATTGTTATTGCATGTAGATTCCTCATCTTCATACTAAAGGTGATCAGATATTTGGAAATCCAAAGTGGGACATATGTCACTCATGGGATGTAAAAAGAACAGCCTTAGACTCTTTTTTTTTTTAGAAATATTGCTTTCAACAACTTAAATGTTTTTACAATGCATCAGAAGGTACACACACAATTTACACACAATGTAGGCCTGCACACACACAGTAATTTAAATAATTGCAGGCTTTCTGAAATCTTTTTCAAAATAGAACATCAATCTGTGGCATCTAATCTATCTGAATGCAATAACCTGTCAAATAAGCTATTTCTCTTAAATACTCATTATAAGATTGTGGCTACTGCATCACTTTTTCTAACCCAATCACTTCATCCAATTAGTAAGTTGCATGCATAATTCTTTGAGGAGCAGAGTTTAAGATACTTCAAGAGGACTGACATTCTTTCCCTCACTCAACAGAACTTCTGCATGGAATATTGCGGCAATGCTGTGTACAAAATGCAGCCACAATTTAGCACACATGTTTCCCAAGAAATGGGACATTTTTCTTGTGAAAAGAAACATGATTTCAAAGCAGGACATAATTTGAATAGTTTCTCCACTGAAGGCTTCAGAGATAACTACCTGGTCTTTCCATAGCCCAAAATTCTCTATATTCTAAATTGACAAATTAGCTTTTCTTAAAAAAAAAAGTGGCACAAAGAATTGCATCATCATGTGAAACAATGTCTTTTTATTGTGGGCTCAAAGCTTTCGTGAATGCTGGAAAAAACTAGGCATCACTAACCTGTACAAAGGGGCCAAACCTTTAGTATCAATTCCTTTACATTTGGTTCTTGCACATATTTTTTTTTTGTTTGGGTCATACATTTTTAAGTAATTTCAAAGTGCAGTCCATAGATTGAAAACTGTTATAATGGAGAACTGTATGATAGACAAAAGTACCTTTAGTGGCTTTATAGCAAGTATTTAAATGTTGGAGAAGCTTCCAATTGAAAATTACAATCTGAAGTCAGATGTTTGGATTAACTCATATGTGCGACAAAACTATGATTCACATTTCTAGCATAACACTCCTCTGTGGTTATTGATTTTTCTTGCCCTCTTTATAAATGAGAACTTGTAGTTTGAATCCCTATGATCTTTGAGGGTAGGGTTCGTCAGTTCTTTCTCAATCATCAACTTGAACAGAGAGGAAAGATAAATGAGGGAATACTATTTGGTGGAATTTTTTAACAGTATTCTTGCAAAACATGCATAACTAAACACTTCAAGAGTTTACAGGAATCACTGGAGCTTGCTAAGCAGCCAACATGAAGTAAGGATGAAGAAGAAAATGCCACAAGGTGGTGCTTTTATGTTATTAGTCAAAAGAATTTGACAGGGTTTTTTTAAAAGCATGAAAGCAGGACATTGGCCATCCCACCCGGATGAAAAGCATAGCAGATGGTCTAAAGCTGGACTGTCACACTAAAACAGGATGTCTGATCACCTTATCATACTGCTATAAGGATTAAAAAGAATTGAGCTGATGTGGGTTTATATTGTAAATGAAATATACAAAAAAATGTTTAAAGTGCTTAACACAAAACACTTTCTTCATACATAATTGAAACACCATATACTTTCTCTAAATGAAATCAAAGATGCTAGAATATTTAGTTACAATGAATAGGATTATATATGTCTCCATTTTTGGTATTTTATATATATCCATATATATCCATAGAATTATCAACACAACCTGCTTTCTTAGTGTGCTATCTGGATTTCAAGGAATTTAATTGATTCTTGATGCCCTTATAGCAACCAAACCTTATTTTTAAGCTACCCAATCGAGTAAAAAAAGATACAAAACTTGTATATTCCTTATATTAAGTTGCATTGGACCTCTCCTATATAAAAAAAAAAGATTCAACTAAAACATCATTTGTAGGCCTTTAGGATTTTTGATCATATTGAAATATACATAAAATATTACTGTATACATATATGAAGCATAAAATACTAAGATATTATGTGAAAAAAAGTATATTTTTTATTTGAAAAGACCAGCTAAATATAATAATCACTTGAGTGGAGTGAACTTTTTTTTTTTTAGATATCATTACTAAAGTGAATTATTATCTGAGCCAAAAAAAAAGTGACTTAATACCCTTTTGAGCTCTAATTATAACAAAAGTATGTAAATAATGGATGGGCTCATGAATATGCAATACAAATTTATAGGATGGAAAAAAATATTTATTGAAAGAATGTCAGTAATCTATATATAATTCTCAAAGTAAAAGGTCAAACAACATGTAAAGTTCAAACAACAAGTAAATGGGAAGATCCCATGGCGCAGTATGGTGTGAATGGAAAATGGTGCATCCCAATCCGCACTTTTTTTATTCACAAAATATCATAGACATAAATAAGTATAGACTGGAAAAAGGAAGTAACTTCATGTAACTTGAAAACATGTATATATATCTACTATTGAATTCGGATTTCCAAATTCTGAAAAATTAAAAAATTGCACGATCTTCAGTCTTAGAGATTAAACACAATTTATAGACATAAAATAAAGTACACACAATTGCAATGCACACATTTTTGTTTCATAAAACTCTCTTATGAATTTGTGTAGTGAATGGAAGGGAGTATAAAAAAGTGGAAGCTGGAAGAGATTATTTTTGTGTTGTAAGACTCTTGAAACTAGAACGACAATACACAGATAGATACTACTCTCAGGTTTGACTTTAGAAGTACTTTAATTAATATCACAAATTACTTTACTTTTACTTTACAAAAGATTTTAATAATTTCTGGAGATTTCCAGGACTTTTTCGTAGGCCTATATTTAATACCATTTCAGGAGATATCCAGGGGCTCATGGAAAATCAAGAGGCCGCGGGAAATCTGTTATATCATGTTATTATTATTATTATTATTATAAAATGGTTCAATTTAATAATTTATACACCTAAATATTAGCACGGGTCCAAAGAAAGTGCAGGACCCACTGCGGTCGCATATGTTGCCCTGGAAAATAGCGGTGTATGCTATGCCGCCGGTCGACTAGTTTATATATATATGGTAAAAGAAAGTCAAAAGTTTATTTAAAATATAATCAAGTCTTATTCACATTCTTCTTCTTCTTCTTCTAACCAGCTTTTTTTACTGCTGAGCTGTCAGCTCTTTTGCAGACTGTGCCAAGGAAAAATACTGTGCTGTTTTTTTCAGTTGCTCAGCACTGCCATAAAGGGTGTTGGTTATGTTGGGCTGTAGTGGTAGTAGGGTCTGCCTAAGGTGGATTAGGAGGGGGCATTCAAAAAGGATATGGTTTACAGTTTCATAAGGGTGGGAGCAGTGTCTACAAAGTGGGAGTTGTGTGGGATTTATTTTATTGAGATGATAATTTAAATGTGGTGTATGTCCTGTTCTTAGTTGGAAGATTGTACATTGCTCTTTGCGGGGGAGGAAGTTAATACTGTCCAGTTTGTTAGGCATGTTCATTTCTTTGTACATGGCTCTGCCTGTGTTTCCTGTAGCCCATTGATTAAGCCACTCCTCTTTGTAGTTGTTGATTAGCATTGACCTTAGGGTGAGGTAGTTGACAGGTCTATCTGGTTGTTCCATAGATGATCCTGCCTTTGAGAGCTTATCTGCCCTTTCATTTCCCATGACACCAATGTGTCCAGGGATCCACTGTAATATGATGTTGATGTTTAAATTGGTCATCATCTGGTGTATTATTCACATATGGATAAAGTTTTTACAATATTTACATTGCCAATATTATTTAAAATTTTATTTAAAAGAAAAGGTTCTATGTCCTTCTTTTTTGCATTCAGCACAATTTTATTACAAGCAAAGAAAATAATTTCTTTTTTTTTTTTGCATTAATACAGGCGTGTCAAAAAATAGTTCTCAAAAACAAAAAACAAAAGAGACTGTTGCAAAACCAACAGAAAAAGATCTAGCTGCTATAAAAATACAAACCACAGTTAGACGATTTTTAAGCAAAAAGACATTAGAAAAAAAGAGGAAAGAAAAACAAGAATATGAACAAAAAATGGAGGAGCTTGATAAACAGGTAAAAATATCATAATTAGTGCAATCAACTCTGAACATAAATGTTTGAATTTTTTTTTTTTTTTTGCTAAATTCACTTTGTAATTTATTTATGTCTGAACCTAAATCACACAGAAAAAAAAAATGGGTCCCTATTTATCAAATTAAGTTGTTTAAGCATGCACACAAAAAGTTAAATCTTCAGTGCTTTGTTAAACAATTATACTTTTGTTTAATATGCGATATTAACTGTGTGTTATTTTGTACCAGGCATTTCTGTACTTGTGTAAACTGGAACAAGAAAAAGCAGACAAACAACAAGCAAAGGAGCAAGAGGAAAAAAGGAGAAAGCAAGAGGAGACTAAAAGAAAGAAACGCTTTCTGGAGGCAGCATTTGATGGAAATGTTGTTAGCATGAAACAGATACTTAAAGAGGTTTGGCAACTTAGATAAAGTAAATTATACACAGTGGAAAGATTTGGTTATAATTTTAGGAAGAGCATTTTGCTGCTGAAATTGCAGCAATTCATTGCCTTGCTTGGTCATGTGGTTTTCCTAACCTTTCACATCTTTTTTTTTTTCAAGAAAAATTTGGTAGCAATTTCCATGATTATATCATATACATAACAAACAAATTTATAGTAAAATGTTCATTTGTTGTTTTTTTCCAGAGGAACATCTAATGAAATTATAGACCCCATACAATAACCTAAAGCATTAGGGCTTAATTTTTTTTCCTGTAATAGTAATCTGGCTATATTTTTTAAAATGCTACTTTAACTATTATATCATAGGTTTCTGATATAGATGATAAAAATGGTTTGGGCAATGATGTCATTGGAAGATCTTTGCGTACAAAACATCGTATGGCCATCATAGAGTGTACAGATGCTAATGAAAACAGTGCATTATCAGAAGCTGCTAGTAAGTGGGCTATGTGTAGGCTTTATCTTTTGATAACAATAATTTTAAAATGTTAATATGCTATGCTATATGTTAATATGCTATAGATACCTTGTTAGTTGTACTATGTTATGTTTTATTACTGTCCTTTCTATCATCATGAAGCTAGATCAGTGGTGCTCAACCTAATTCGACCTGCGGGCCATTTTAACTTTCGACATGCGTGTCGCGGGCCAGATCAACAAAAAGGTACAAAAAATGAAATAAAAATTCGTCTGAAACTATTGGATCTTGTTTTTACATTAATTAATGGGATATTTAAAATGTATCATTTTTTTTACGCGTCTAAAAATAGCTTCATTTCTCTACTTAAAAATGTGAGCAACATTGTAGCTAGCTTCTGCTTTACCACCAACTTATTTTCTTGACTCTTTTTGGTAAATATTCTCATCGACAATATCTCTATGCATAGTTTAACCAATCTTTTATACGCGTCTCAAACCAAGAAGGCCTTCATATTTGTTTGAATAAAGCCGCTGTATATGTTGTTGTTTTTTTAAACAGTCAGTCATTCTTTACAAAATAAACATGTTGGCTTATAATATAATCATGTTCCACAAAAAGGATCCATTCTGGTAGATTCTACATTCAGAGTTCCATTTCATAAGCTCATAAATGCACAATCGTTAAAGGTCATGGTACCAATCCGTCATAGAAAAAGTGAGGCCCCTAACAAAGGTAAAAATAAATTTTTAACTTTTTTGAAAGGGGTGGCGGAGGATTTTCTACTTTTTGTGCCGACGTTTCGGCGGGCCGGATGGAACCACGTCGCGGGCCGGTTCTGGCCCGCGGGCCATACTTTGGGCATCACTGAGCTAGATGAATTTCCTTTTTTTGCATATGAGATTTTAATCAGTAAAAATAAAAGGTTAGAAAGTTAACATGTTTCTAAGCCAAATTTGGTGTTGTATAGCTAGCTCAATGATCATTAGGTAACTAAATATCTACTTAGTGGTATAGACCAATATCAGAAAAAAAAATGTTTCTATATTGGGCTTTAATAACATTCCTTAGTACAACTGAAAATCTAAAAGTTTTACATTTTATAAAAATTTTGTTTGAAATATAAATAATGTGCAAATAGTAAAAAAAAAATTTTAAGTTTTGCTTTTAATTTGGATTTTTTTTTAAATAGAGTTTTATATTTTCTTTTTATTGAAAGATTAGTTCATATCCACAGAAACATAATTTCATCAACTCTTTTATAAGCTTATATCAACATAAGCCTATTTAGCTTTTACATCCTAGCTGTTATCAGTCTGTATAATATTAATGACAGACTAAATTATGATTTTTTAAATATTTGATTTTCAAGATGGTGGACATGCTGAAGCAATCAAGTTCCTACTAGAAAACGGTGCTGATCCCAACACCATTGGTCAGTTTAGAAGAACTCCATTGTACAGAGCAGCATTTGCTGGTCACCTGGAGGCTACTTATGTAAAATAAATTTATTAAACTTTGATTTTTGTCTGTTATAACTTAGTTATTAATCTAAGTATGTGAAAATGGATAACATAGGCAAACTATAACTTTAAATTTACAAGAATCAAAGACATTGGCATATCATGATTTTAGATATAGAAGAATCAGTGGCATAGGTTAGCCATGACTTTAAATATGCAAGGTCATTGAAGAAAGTCTATCTCTATTGAAGCACAATTTTTTTTTGTTGCTATAATACACACATCAATTTGTTAAAACTTAGTATTTTGTTTAGGAGTTTTGATGTTTACTTACTAAATGATAAAAAGGATTTGTAATGATTTGTAATTGTTGATGAAAAGTATTAGATTTTCTTTTTTGATGACCCTGCATAAACATTTAATTCTGCAACTTAACTAGCATTTTTTTTTGTTCACTTTCAGATGTTACTTGAGAATGGTGCAGATCCTAGGATCCTTGGTGGAGACAGTCAAAGTCCAGCAGAGGTAAATTTTTTTTTAATTTGTATCTACAGAATGATAATTCACTTACAATTTTTTTTATTATTTAAAAAACAAAAGTGAAACATGTAGAAAATGAATATGTGACTGAAGGTAATTTCTTCCTATTTCCTATTAGTGATAATGAAAGACTTCTTTTAAAGGGCACATTGGCGTCTTGTATTTATTAGGACTTATTGAATATGTAGCTTGGGAATATGTAATCAGTATAAACAAAGATGGCTCACTAACATGAACCATGAACAGATTTAAATATCTTTATAAATATTTTTTTAAAAAATAAGTTATAATGGAAACAGGTTGCTTCAGTCCAAGCTGTGAAAGTAGTTTTGGAGAATTGGAAAATTGAAACAACAGAGACATTACTGAAACAAATAGAGGCAGCTAAAGAGAAAAGATTAACTGAAGATAAACAAAGAAGAGAAGCAGAAACAATGAAGTACGCTCATATTTATTTTTATTTATATTTATTTTGAAAATAGGCTACTTATTGTATTTCTAGCTACTTCAGCAGCTTTTATCACTTTAACCTTTTTTTTTCAAACCCTAGATTAGAGGAGTTTGTGAATGAACTTGAGACAGAATATAAAGCCAAACAGAAAAAGGTTAGATTTAGGTAAAATTGTATGACAGATTACATAGACTATATTTTTTTTTTGGTTATTGGGTCTGCTGCAGATATTCCAGCTTATCTCGGCTTTTTTTTTGAGAACTGCATTGTTTACTGATGGTTGACCTCCTTGCCTCAAATCTTGAAACTGCCTCACTCAGGTTTTCACATTCCTAGCTGTGAATGTCAATATCCCTCTCCTCGAGGGAGCTCTAAAATAAAGGTATCTTAACAATACTAGCTTGTGTTAACCCCTCCTGAGAGAACTTTCCTGCACATAGCTTCTCATAAAAAAGTCATTTGAGGAGGCAACTTTTAGGCATATGGACTACATAATGTTGTAACATGGATTCCGTTTATCTATGACAACTGTAAGATCTCAACATCTGGTATGTGTTCAACTAATTCACCTGATGATTTTTGCTTCGATAGCATAGGTGGAAGAAGTTTAGCTTCTTTTTAGCAGGAAAATAAGGAGACATAAGAATGTAGGGAGAACTACAGCACTGTAGACTTTCAGTTTTGTACCAATGCTAAGTCCTCTCTGTGGCCATACTCAGTTGTGGGGGGGGAGGAGGGGGAGAATTTGAAAATCCTCCTGAGTGAGGCTTCCAAATGAGTGTTTTTTGCACTAAATATTAAATATTACTCAAAATGCAGAGCCCCCAAAGAGGTCAAACCTCCCCCCCCCCCGAAAATTCCTAGCTATGCCCCTGGCCATACTTGTTCTTGAAATCTGCACTGGCATCTGGAACATGTAAGTCTACTTCATCATCTAGTTTGGCATTTACTGATATGGTCTTCTGAGATAGACAAACTTTTTGGTTTACATTTACTTGTTTTTGGCCATATATGAGAATGTCTGGTTCTGTCTGTGACTTTTTTATTTGGAGTAGGTTGCAGTTCTTTCTTTTTACATTAATGTAGTAAAAAAATTTTCTGACCTTGAAATCTGTGGGGCAGATGATGTAAATTTAAGGTCATCTGTTTCTGTAGCCCACGGTTAACAAGTGCGTCATTTGGCCAGCACAATGACTAATCACCTTACTTTTCCCCAACTAATTTCAGGTACCCATTAGAACTGGGTGGACTCAGAAGTGCCCTAAAGATCCCAAAATAAAAAATCCTTGTCTTCACCAGAATTTGAACTCAGGAAATCAAGTTTGGAAGCCAAGTACTTTACCACTCAGTCACAGTGCCTCCTTCTACATTGATGGTGATGTCAACATTTTTGCAAGTCTTGTTGAAGAGCAACAAGCTCATTTGAAAATCCTTTTCATATGAGTCCCTTAGGGCACTGTCATCTGCAAATAGAAGATATCTGATGTAATCATATTTGACCTGCTTCACACCATATGAGACAAGAAAAGGCTTTGACTGATCTATTCTCCATTGTCTTGGATTCTAGCTTGCATGTCATCATGAAATTGGTTATGAATTGATCCATATTTGAATATGATTTGTCAAGACTTTCATGGTTGGGATTATCAAAAGCTTTGGACAAATCTATGAATGTGGTATTAAGATTTCATTTTTGCACTCAGCATTTTTCATGAAGTTGCAAAATTCATGTCACTGTACCTCTAACCTGACTCTTCTGAAGTATTCCAGCTTCTAGGTGATGTTGATAATTAGCAGCAACATAGCCAGTATTTAGCTAGCATTGAATAGGAGGGTGAATTAATTAATTGTACATGCTAATAACGTAATGAATAACAAGTAAGATAACAAAAATATTTCTCAGAAAATGTAAGGAAGTAAATGTTTACCTGATTTCAGAAAAGTGAAACCTGTTGGCCCCATTAGACTAATGTGTCATTTTAGTCTACTTTATTTATCTATAAGGACTATTTGTAATATGTTAGTATACATGTTTATTTGTTATTCTACAGTTGGAGTTTGCCTATTGTGAACTTAACAAGAGGATACATGAGCATGATGTTTGCATGTCTGAAGGATTTGATAAATCAGAGCTAACTGAATCAGTGAGTAAATACAGCATTAGGAGTAGAGTGTTAGAATTAAAGGAGTTAATATTGTTTAAACCAATTTTAAAAATTTACAAAAATATGCTGGCCTAATTATGCATAAATTCATATGACTGAATGCTTAGCTACTAATATGAAATTCCAGATTTTTTTCAGACACTTATGTATATTCAGATTACACAGCACTTTAAAAAAAATCTGTTTATGAATTGTGCATGTTTTATGCTTTTATCACTATGTATCACTTAGTGCACTATGGTCCTCTCTCTTTTGTGGGAGGGGAGTATTTAGAAGATACTGCATTCAGCAAACATCATCTAGAGATGTTTAAAAAGCTTGAGCCCCATTGGTAGGTCATCAAGTGGTTTACGCATCTCAGCCACTGACAATTTGGAAAATTTGAAGGCCACTTGTGACTGTCAAGCATGTAACACTTAAATAAACTGAAAGCAACAGACATTAATAAGATTTTTTTTTACTAACCTGCACTATTGACCTTATTGAACTAACTTTTCTTATTTTTATGTTGATTCACATAATGTTAAGTTTCAGACTAGCATGCATGCTTCCTAAAATTAAAAATGTTGTTTTTAAATCTTTCTAACATTATTCTTTAGAACTGCATAATCAATATGTAAGGTCTATAATAATATTACATAACTATAGTTATCCCATTTTATTGACATCGATCATGTAATTATTTAAGGCGATTCATGATCAAGAATTTGAAGTAGAAAATGCTAAACTTGAGCTCGAATCAGCCAGAGAAAAACTTGCCAAGGCCAGATTGGCATTAAGGGAATCTTCTAAAACTGTGGGTTGGTATCCTTTCATGATTCTATAATACATGCAATGAAATATAATCATAGTAAGTAATTTACTTAAAGAGTCATTAACACACTCAAGTAAGTTTTAAAGTTTCACAAAATAAATAAATATTAAGACTCTCTGTACATTTATCTCATTTTTGACATCCTCATCTAAGCTAGAAATAAAAAAGAAATAAATTTCTCATTTTATAAAAAAAATTGTATTTCACTAACAAAATTTATACAAAATTTACTCAAATCTTGTTCTTTTTTATTTTCATTTGGCTTATACTCATTCTAAACTTTTGCTTATACTTTAAAACCATTCATTTAAGAAAAATCAACTTCTAATGCACTGAATTTCTTTCTCTATTGGCTTATTTCTTAGATGAGGAGACAGAGGAAGAACTGCCAGGGCTTAAAGTAGTTATCAAAGAGCTAGATGATGTATTATTTCGTGATGTTGGAAATAGAATAAAGGATTCAGGAAAGTAAGTTGAAGGAGTATAAAATCAAATTTACATTAAAAATAATACAATATAGTGTATCACCTTTACTTATTCTTCTGTCAGAGATAACAGTTACACCAGATCTAATATCTGATCCTCACTTGAATGCCAGGAGTTAGGACTGATTGTCAGAGGCTATTTGAGATGCACGCCAACGGAAGTATTTTAATAGGTTGTGGAGTGCTTATATCCAATACTACTTCTGGCAATAACCATACCAAACCTATAATTATATAATATAGGCCTACACTAAAATACAATAATAACAATGGCAATATCTTCACTTCTGAAGATTAAGGATGAGTACAAAGCCTGTTGCAACTTTCTTATTTTTTCACATCTCATGCAGACAAAGTCGCTGTCTGCCGGTGGTCCATTTAAGTTATCTTTCAGTCTCTTGCACCTGTCTTCAATTAGGGTTTTCCTTTGGGTCTCAGCAAGAACTCTTTTCTGATTCAGATTAATTATTGAAAAGTAGAAATCAGTTATGTTTAAGTACATGACTTATATTGAATGCATTTAGTTTTTAATGGCATAGATAAACATAGTATACTTTTGTAAAAAGTTTTACAAAATTATAAAACTATTTAGACTTACTTGCTTAGACTTAGGTCCTCTCGCGCCATTTGGCGCATTGGGGGGCAAGCTGCCTCCATAAAGATCTGTCCTTGGCAATGTCTGAAGCCTCCTCATAGAAATGAGAGGATGCTTCAAAACTACTTAGATAACATTTTTTTCTTACATTAGGGAATACATTTAAATTATTAGAAAAATGGTATGTAATACATTTTTTCAATAATTCTTGATTTTTTAAATTTAGAATTTATTTTGTTGTTAAATACTCTCTATGTTTAAAAGATTTGTGTAAAATAAACTTGTTTTCTCTTCTTGTTAACACTTAAGCCTGTATTTCCTATTTCAGGTGTTAGAATCATCTGAGAGTAAACAGTTAATAGATTTCTTGTTAATAAGTCTCTTGTTTTCAGGTGGCCATGTGTGATTGATATTAATGGACAAGCTGGTACATTTCTTCGCTACAGAGATACCAACTATGTTTGCTCTCTACGGCCAGCTGACATGGAAGTTAATAACATCAGATTGAGTCTGCTTGGCGCTATCAGGTAATTGTCTAATTTTTTGGAACATTTTTTATTTTGGAGAGACAAATGTAAACAAAAAAAAATTACTGGTACCTTCAAAATTCTATGGAAAATTCAACTTTCATACAATTAAGTTAGAATAATTGTAATGCTAGCTATGTGAACCATCTCTCATAACTCTTACAGGTTTGGAAAGCCATTTGTTTTAGATATGATGGAAGTGGACATGTTTGAGACTTGTGTGGATATCTTTGATAAAGTCATGAAAGGTCTAATGAACAGCATCATAGACAAAACAATTGTCAATGAAGAGAAGTAGGCCATTCTGTTTGCACTTAGATTACTATTAAACTATGAACAATGAAGTCTATAGTGTAAAATTATTGTCAATAGAAATGGGTTTTTCTCTTTATGAACAAAGCCAATACAGTAGTAGGTAATTTTTCTCTATATACATTGTGGATGCATTATTAGAAAGGAAGAAAGTACTGTTTATGAAGTCCTTTCATTCTGTTTGACTTGTTGAAACCACTCTTAACATTCTATATCACACTATTACTTTAAAATTTCAGACATATTTGAATAACTCTATAAATCTGATGACAGGTACAAAACATTGATTAAGTCAACAGATGGTCCTGAGTATGAATTGACCAAATTCAATGAAATTCGTACGTCAAAGTTTATGTTCATCCTGCTGACCAAGAATCCTATTCCAAGTGAGAAACTAATGCAGTTGATGTATATAATCAGAGTTATAGTGCCAATATAAACACTGTGTATGTAATCAAAGAATTGTAGTGCCCATACAAACACTGTGATATGAATGCTAAAGTGTGCCTTGAGAATTCCTGAATTATTAATGAAACAATATTACTATTATTATTTCATGTTTCATTTGTATTATTAATATTTGTATTGATATTCTTCATTTACGAGTATTTGGCTGATGTTATTCTGCTTTGTTCAAATATATTAATTAACTGATTAAGTTAGAGTGAAAATTTATATTGCTCTTAGCTATTAATGACTGGAATTACATGATGAGATAAGTAGTCAAAACTTGCACACTTTAGTTAAATTATTTTGTATGAAATGTTTGAAGTTTAATTTATGATTTTGATTGTTTATTTTTAAATAATGTATTCAATGTTTTCTCTGCTGAATATGTAATGAAAAAGTAAAATAATGGTCTGTGATGGACTTGAAAACAAAGTAATGAAAGAAATATAAAACTTTTTTTTTTTCTTTTTTTTTATTAACATTGATATACAACATAAAGGTAAAAAAATCACAGTCTGCTATATCCATTCAGTATACAAAGACAAATGAATGTACACATTAATATCTATAGTGTACATCAAAAAGATGTAGCTGAGTGGGGAAAATGGTAGCGAAACAAAATACAACTAATGAAGATAAACATAGGTCTGGAACAGAGTGATGTTTCATTATACAATAAACATAGAATGAAAATATATCAGATTAATGGATATGGTAGTTTCTAAATTTCATTTTACAGAGAGCCATGTCTTAGACATTTTCAGATTAAGTGGACTTTAAAAATTTCAAACATAGTGTTTTAACATACATCTCTTAGACTGTGTGACAGGAATGATAAAGCTAAAACACTATGGATCTATCCAATTATTGAAAACAGTCTTTCAAAATAACATGAAAAAAAAGATTTTGATGTTTTATTGAAGCTTAAAGAGACATACTAAAATCACAAAGTTTTCTTTAAATATCCAAAAACTTTTTCTAACAATGAAGCAAATCATAATGAGATAGATGACATGATGTCATAAAGCATTATCTAGATGTTATAAATCATCAAAATGTCATGCTATGTACATAACATTGTCCATTCTGTATGTACATACATTGATGGTATCAAGACATTCACAGCATAGACATTTGTATCACTAGTGATAGCCAACAACAAAGCCATTTATTAAAATATGAGACCAAAATATATGGGGAAAAAATCCTTTTTTCAGTTATAATCTCTGTAGATTTAAAGGCTGCAAAAGCAAATAATAAGTGAACTGAATGTTGAATAAAACAAACACACATTTCTTGTGGCTTTCATTTACATGGATAATGTGAACAGATACATTTGTCTGGGGGCAACACCAATAGTATATAAAATAAATGCCAAAGAAACATAAATACATTTGAACAGAATAAATAAAAGGTCTTGTGCCACCTTTACTGTGTCATTCTAATGAAGAGGAAGAAAACACCTTTTTAAAAAATGTTGCACAAAATCCTGTGATGGCCACTTTTCTCTGATTTGAATCAAACAAAACAACAAAAGAAAGAAAAAAAATGATGTTCTTAAAGTTGTACATTAAAAAGAAGTCCTGGTTTTACTCTATTCTTTTTAAACTCTCATTACAAAATGTTATTTACTAAATCTTATCTAGACACCAACTAGTAGAAAACAGATTTACAGAGCTATACATTTCATCACTCATGTTTTCATTGAGTAGAATTGTGTTAAGAAACAAAGCAAAGACAAATTTACATAAAGATTACAATATTTCTGCAGAAGCCACAACAAGAGTTTATCAGCAGCCTAACCAGTTAACTAGTCTACAGTCATGTGATTTTCAATTTCTTTATTTGTCTCTTATTTTACAGTCATAGCACTTGCAAGAATAACATTTTGTGGTATCACAACGCATGAAAACTAAAAGTTCATATATAATTGAAAAGCAGACACAAAATGTTGGATCTGATCAGGTGAAGTGCGCTCAACAGTAAAACTGCATTCATTTAGGCATGAGCTCATCACTGACCCTCATTCTGTACTCAGTGTCAATGTTTCTCAACCGCAACTCAAATGTTTGTGCTCAACAGTCTTATTATTCAATTCAGTTTGTGACCACAAAGCAGAGAATACATTCAAATATATCTACACTAGAAAATTCTTGGTCCTGACCACTCACTCAATAATAATGATGACTAATTCTCCCACTTGCAAATGAAAATAAAATAAAAAATAATCTCTTCTCTCTTACCTTGAATCTAAGACAACTAAGCTCATTTCAAGATCAAAACTGTAGTGGTTAAATTGATTTAAATGATTTGATTTTTTTTTTCAAATTTCTACCAACTATGTATTTGAAAGCTAACATTTTAAAATCTAAAATACAAAACAATTTATAAATATTTCTTGACACTTCTAGATTGTAAAGTTATTCTCCTTAAGGTGTAGATAATTGTCAGAGTGAATGTGAAGGATTATCCTTACATCATTGATTATCCAATGTGTTTTTACATCTGTAGGAAAGATTGTAAGTGTGTAGAACAGTGGAATAGGTTTAAAACATGATGTTTCGTCTTTTGAAATTTTTGCAGGAAGGGGCGTTTCATTAGAAAATATTGTGTGTATATGTGAGAGCACTAGAAAATTATATGTAGAACAATTTTAAAACAACTAGATCTAGATCTACAAGAAGTCTTCTGTTGTAATGCAAAAGTTAAAAGTATAAAACAATATGTGTAGATAGGTTATTCAAAATAAAGTTCCTCTCTAGATTTAAATCGATGATGGACAAAATAAAAATAAATATGGAAAGAGTGGATTAAGTTGCAAATGGTGATGGTTCTTCTTTCAAACTTGTGAGGGGGCGATTCAGAAACATTCATAAACCTACTAAATAAGAAATACAAATTGTAAAACCACTTGAGTTTGCAACACTCGACTTAATCTGTCAACTATTTATGCTATATTTAAAAATTATTTTGTAAAAGTTTACTTTGACAGTGTAAGTTATATAAGAACATTGTTTTCAAAAAAATTTATGAACCAAAAAAAATCTATAATGTACAAAAATTTCTAATTTCCATAATAAAATTCATTAAAAATATAATACATGTATAAATATATTTAAAAAATATATAGTTTCAACCAAATTACTTCATTGGTCTGAGGCCAAAGTTCCATAAATAGGGATAACCAATTTTACAAAGTTTGAAAATTTGCTAATGAAATAATCAAAATGAAAACCATTCTACTCAATGAAGTATACAATTAAAAGCCTTTTAATAGAAACAAAATAGTCATTTAATATTTAAAAATAAAATAGGTTAACACAGAAGCAGCATAAAAAAATATGCTGCATACATTAAGGTTCAATTGCACAAACTTGTGTTACTGTGGGGTCCCCTAAGTTGAAAATGCAAGCTGGGTCATTATTTTTAAAACAGATTTCTTAAGAAAATATTTCTACAAGGATTTCTGTCAAAAAATGTTTCTTCCATAAACATATTTGTTTGTATTACATATAGAACATGAATTGGACTTACTAAGGTTTACTAATGTTCATTGAGAGTATTATCAGAAGTATGTGATATGCAGAGGCTAAAAAATTGATAAGAATAACTCCTATTATGATGCAAATATTGATGTGACTAGAACAGCCAATGTAAGATAACTATGATACACAGCAATGAACTTCTATCAACACAAACATTAAATTAAAACGTCATCCCTACTAGTTATATTGTCAAACTAGTTTTCCGGAGGAATGGACCAATAGTTTTCACCTAAACCTAGTTGTTGACACATAGTATATTTTCAATTTTTAAAAAATGTAAACAAATACATAATGAGAATTATCTAACAATTAATAGAATAAAATCTATGATCACTAATAATGGCTGGCTAATTTCAGAATACAATAAATGATGTGAAATAATAAAACTATGCCAGAAACCTGGATACAAATGTTGTTAAATCTTGTACTAATGCATTTCATTCTATTTCTATACAATTTAGTCACATCTATAAGCACTGACTCAGACTACACTATAAAGTACTAAGCAATACATGAAAATATCCTGTGAGCTAAGTCTATATATACAACAGACAAACTGCAAAGGAATTTGTGTAAAAAATATTGCACTTAATATGTCTAGGAAATAGCATTCTTTGTCGATCCATCAAATGCTTATGGAAAGAATACAACCAATAAAACTCTATGATAAAAGTCGATGAAGAATGTGTACTATGTGACTTGGGCATCATCCAGACATGCAAAGACAGTTTCTAAGGAATGGAGGGATTGTGGTTTTCATTCAAAGCTGCTGTTGAAGGAAGCTGAATGTGATCCTTGTTCTGAATACTTCTAATGGTACTCTCCCATACTGACAAACACTGAAACAGCCAATATAACAAGCTCAAATTATTGTTTTCTTTTCTTTAGTTTTTTCATTTTTACAAAACAAGGCTTGCTAACCTGATCAGATTTCCCTTAAAACTATAAAATGATATTCTCCTATACTTTAAAAACAAGAATTGCATAATAGATTAGGATCTAATTACTGGTCATATTCATTTATTTATTTAATATTCTGAAGATCGTGCTTAGGGAAATAATTCAGCTGGTGCAAACTAATCCACTTTTTACATCTATCATTTAACACAGATACTAATTATTTGTTACACACACTGACATAAATCAAATGAATGAAGCACAATGGAGAGAGAAATCTTCCAGCAATAGAGACAAAGATATCTGAAAGTAAAGGGAGGTAAGAAAGGCCAACGGCAAAGCACAGGGGAAAAAAATAACAAAGTTGGAAACAGAAACAATCCTCCAAAGTTCTATTGCCACTGTTATTGTTACAACAAGATATAATATAACATTATTGCTGCAGTTTCACTTTTCTGTTAAAAAAAAAAAAAAAAAAAGGGATGCTATTAAGATGGGAAAAGTAGTGAAGTGTAATCAGAGAAACAACTATACAAGGAAGTCATTTTTTTAAAGTTGCACAAAATATTTGTATCATGCTTAATTCCAGACAGCAGAGAAATCACTCTTTTTAAATGTTACTTATCATAAGAATTTCAAGAAAACAATATCCCCTATAAATAAAGTGCCAAGTAGATTTACATTTAGCCCTATTCCATAGACTACATTATTTTGTCTAGAAAATCTTAGACTTTTACTCTGGTATACACTGTCTTTCAGAAGTATCTATTTTTACCACTCTATTTTATATTTTATGGTCAAAATAAGTGTATTTGATAGAGATCATAATACTGAGGCTTTTTGTTTAGTGACGCAATAGATATAATTAAGTTAAAATTGTATTCTTATTCAAAATGTATCCATTAATTTTCATCAAAATACCATTATCTTCACAAGCTTGAAATCAAAGTACATTTTAACAATTGTATTCTTCAACATGTATGTCCCATTACTTTTCAACTTAATTTAGAGTAAATAAATTTGTTATCCGTTAAGTGAATATGTCTCCATAAGAATGGAAAGATGTAAGGAGCATGACACCAACCTTTTCATAATAAGCTATTTGTAAATCTGCCATGTTCATTAAAGTTTCTCTTAAATCCCGTTGTTTGTGCTTGTGCCATCTCTCCATATCAGCCTTCAGATCAGCATTGGCCACCACTGTTTTGTCATTTAGACTCTCCATTTGATGAATTAACTGCAATGTACATGAAGAGTGAATTTTACTTTCATCAGTGTATATGCAAATGTATATGTGTGTGTGTGTATAAAAATGTTATATGTAGGTGTATATAAATAATGTTTATTTATATATATTCCTCAGTGTATTTATAATATGCATAAAGCATAAACTATTATAAAATATATTGATACTATGTCCTCCTTAGTCTAAAAGTGATAGTAAATCATCTCCAAAAAAAAGCTTGTGCATTAGTTAAGGTCAGAAAGATGTCAGCCACACTGCAGTTCCTCCCTCTCCAAGCAGTTGATGTGTCCATGGAATGGCAAACAACCAATATAGTTTAGGATCAGCAGCCTAGCAAGTTATGCCCTGACATTTCCTCAGGGTTGACTCCCAAAGCTTTTCCCATGTTTGGGAATAACTGCATAGCAGCAGAGGTTTGGATTCCAAGTTGAAACTCCTATGTGGATAACCAACCAAGGCTGAGAAGCCCCTCCTTCCCCAAGATAACTGGTTTAGTCACCAATATATTAATAGACACATGTTTCTATGATTCTATGATTTTCCTATATAATTATTGTAAACATATAGCAGAAAGCTAAAAATTCAGAGAGAGAGACAGACCCCTTTACATCGTTTTTGTTGATCTGACTAAAGCCTTTGACATGGTCAGCAGAAGTGGCCTTTTCAAGCTCCTGAGGAAAATAGGTTGCCCTCCCAAACTACTGAAGTTCATTGAATGTTTTCACAAGGAAACGAAATGTACTGTGAAATATAATGGAGCCCAATCAGCACCTTTGAGGTTAGCAGTGGTGTCAAGCAGGGATGTGTGCTCGCACCTACTCTGTTTGGCATGTTCTTCTCTTGCTTACTGCACTATGCTTTCAGCGACAGCAACGAAGGTGTATATCTCCACACAAGATCCTCTGGAAAACTATTCAATATATCAAGGCTGCGGGCAAAAACCAAGGTTAGGAGGATACTAATTAGGGAACTCTTGTATGCTGATGATGCAGCTATTGTGGCTGACTCTGATATTCAGCTCCAGACCCTGGTTGACAAACTATCTGCTGCTTGCCAGAAGTTCGGCTTAAATATTAGTCAAAGCAAGACTAAGATACTGGTCCAAAACACTAATGCTGCACCTCAAGTAAACATTAATGGTCAACCACTTGAAATTGTTGATCACTTTGCTATCTTGGCTCCATCATATCCAACGATGCTCTACTGGATAAAGACATCAACAATAGGATAGCCAAAGCAATGGGGACCATGTCAAGGTTGCAGAAAAGAGTGTGGGACAACATATTGCTGACTAACAATACTAAAGCCTTAGTCTACCGGACCTGCGTGATGAGCACTTTGCTATACGGAAGCGAAACATGGTCAACCTACTCATGGCAGGAAAAAAAACTGAATGTCTTCCACCTCCGATGCCTAAGGCGGATCTTTAAAATAAGGTGGCAAGATAAGATAACAAATGAGGAAGTGCTACAAAGAGCAGGGTGCCAGGACATCCGCTCTATTATCAGCAGCAGACGCCTTGGCTGGCAGAATGCCAGTAGGTAGGCTACCACAAGATATACTGTATGGCGATCTTATTGAAGGCAGGAGAGCCGCTGGTCGCCCACTTTTACGGTATACAGACGTGTGCAAACGTGACATGAAGCTATTTAAAATCGACACTAGCAGCTAGGAAGAGGTAGCACTGGATAGATCCACATGGAAAGAGAGCATAACAGAAGGGTCTCGGATTGCAGATGCCATACACAACAGAAGCAGAAAGAAGGCTGAAAATGTAGCTCCGCCTGGTGATTTTATATGCCCAACCTGCAAACGCAGCTGTGTATCAAGGATCGGCCTCTTTAGCCACACAAGAAGTTGCAAAGGGAAAAGATCGTCTCACGAGACGTAAAATGCCACAGAGAGCAGAAAGCTTTAATTAGATAAGCAAAAAGTAGACTTACATCTGAAATTTGTTGTTCTAATTTTTCATGTTTTTGTTGTTTGACATCCTCAGGATCTTTCCCTAAGAAAGCTCCAATGGAATAGGTTTGATCTGAACTTTTGACCTAAAGTATACAATATCAATAGAGAATCAATGAATTACAAACTATTTATCTAAACTTTAAAGTTTGCTTTTGGGGATTAAAAAAAAATTGATGCATTGTGGACCAAGAGCAGGTGATGGAAAAAAAAAATTACAAAGGAGTATGTTCACTGATAACAATTTAAGAAAAAAAAAAAAAGAAAGCATTTGTTTTAAAGCAAAGAAAAGAATTCTGTAAATAGATAGACCAACCAGAGTGTCAGAGTCAAATAGATCTAGAGTGGATATAAGTAGCTATTAAAAGTGTGATTTAGGGGCAGAGGGGTGTATATTATGATCTGAGATGATGGGTTATTCTAAATAAAGAGTCCCTAAAGACCTAGATTGATGACTGACAAAATAAATATAAATATGTACAGAGTGAACTAAGTTGCAAATAGTGATGTTTCTTCATTCCAACTGTTCTGCTGGAGGGGCAAAGCCAAAAACATTCATAAATCTTTAAAAAAAGCAATACAAATTGTAAACATTTAAGTTTGCAACACTCGACTTAGTCTGTCAATTATTTACGCTTTACTTACAAATTATATTTTTTAAGTTTACTTTGACATAGAAAGTTATATAAGGACATTGTTTTAAAACTGGTTATAAAAGAAAATAAATATTAAAATAATTAGATTTAAGTTTAATGATAGCAATAAAAACTATTTAGTTTTTTTTAAACAAAGTAAATTGCCAAATAGATATTTCTGGTCAACAACAAATCATATCCTTAGTTTTTCAAAACAACTTTCAGATCCTAAACTCAAAACAATTTGTTACAAATACTTACATTTTCTTTCTCATCTCTACGTTTGGCTAGTTCATCAACAACCATGTCATACTGGTTTTGTATAGCATCTCTTCTCCTCAACACTAACTACACAGGAAAGAGAGACAAAGTTTTATCAAAGAATTGAAACAGTTGCTTGATTGGAGCAGACAATATTAAGAGGAAGAAAGTTACAACCAACTTACTTTGATACACTCAGTATATAACAAATACTCTTTCAAAGGCTGGGCAAATTTAGAATCTGTGTCATCAATCTGAAGTAAAGTAAAGATGTTCTATACAAATTGATTTTAAAATATTTATATTTTTTTACAGAGAGAGAAATGAAGAAAATATGTGTTTCTTATTTAATACACTGCTATTATTGATTATTACTGATCCTATTTTTGCATGACTGTGACTTACACATTTTGTAAAGTGAAAAATCTGCCTTTGAAACTTTGTACTAATTCATAAGTTTCCCTTAACATAATTTTAACAGTGCAGTCTACCAAAAGAAACTGTCTTAATATCTAGTTAACAATACAAACATTATTTTAATACACAACAACCAGTAGAATTGTAAAGGCTTGAAAAAGCTAATTCTATACTGTGGTTAAATTTTTTTACCTTTAGCATCAAAATCAAATCCAAGCAACTTATAAATAAATATATATATTTGTAAACAATTGTGATGTTACTAATCTTTTGTTCTATCATTTCATTTTCTTTACATCTTAACAAAACAAATGTTTGAATTTCATTTACTAAAAAAAAACTGTTACCTAAATTAAAAGACTTACTAATTCTTTAATTGCCTTAACACATTCATCCACAGCCTTTGACATTGTCAATAAAGCTCCAGTGAGCTGGTCTTCTGAATTGGCCCACAGAGTATAGCAAGGTCCCCATTCAAGCAACTCTGCCATGTAGTCTGAAACAGACACAAAATTTTAACCCAATAGTCAAATAGTATTGGTGAAGACAAAAACTTAATGCTACTATTGAAAGCACATTTAAAAAAAAGAAAGAAAAAAGCAGGGGATCATATCACATAGAAGAAAAGTGAAGTTATAATTAAGTAAGGGAGTTTTTTTTTAATTAATCTACTAATTATATATATTTGAGAAGGTATTCTAGATTGATTTATTTAAGTAACAAACATGTTCATGAACCAATGTAACAGGAAGTAAAAGAGTAAGTACTAGAAAGCACTCATCAACAATCAGCCATCAACAATAGGCTATTAAAAACACTTAGCAGTAACTAGGAAGGGAAACAAGTGTCAAACATGATTATACAATATTTGATTCAATATTCCTACTGTAAAAAATTGGACTTTTAACCAATTTAATGACATATGCACCCAGGTTATAAATAGACATGGATTAAACAAAATCCCTCAAAAAACACATTTACAGTAATTTACTTATAATAGGCATGGTCAGATGGAAGTAAAAGTCATTATATGCAATTTTTCTATGCATTAGGATGTCAGTGAGAAGTCCAAGAGTATTCAGATCCTAGGAAATAATCACTAGATTAGAAAAAACACATTTAGACTAATGTATGTATTTCAATAGATATTTTTAGGAATAATTTTTTTTTTAATCTTAACTCTTTCTCTCCGTAATTATTTACCACATTCTGATGGAATCAACGTTGGTATCGTCAGTTAGGAGAGAAAGAGTTAAGGCATGATATCATAAAATTTGTTTAATTATATTTTTCTATGTGCAAAATTGTATACTGCTTATTTGTAGGTGTATTTAAATAGTATTATTATGCGGCTGAGTGATAGAACACTTGACTGTCATATCTGGATACAAGATTTAAATTCATGTCTAGGCAAATTTTAACTTTGGATTTGAGTATGATGATCAGTTTACTCAATTCTAGTGAGTTACATCATTTCTAGAATCAAAAGTACCTTTGTCCTTGTCCTAAGTACCCCAGTACTTTGTATACATTTTGACTAGATTTTAGAAAATACTTGCAATACTTTTTTTCCTCTTTAATATTATTTAGTTAATAAAGTCCCTGCCATATCAAACTTTATTGAGTCTACAATAACTATATATAAATATATGAGTATTGATTTAAACTAATTTTAGCTATCATCTCATTTGTCCAACCAAATACTCAGGTATTCCATAGAAATGAGTTAAATGTAGAGCAAGTTGTTTAGCTCAACATTAATGATGTGATGTCCTTTTCAGATTGAACAATGAAAAGTAGAAAGTACAATGAGTATACACAGCCTGTCAAGGACAGCAAACCAACAGCAACACCAGAGCCAAATGTTGAAGACAGAGATGGCATCTACACCAATACCCAATCACCTCAGGAGACTGCTCCAAGTATTCCCTTACATGCTATAAAAAATACTACAGCCAATACTAATCCTAAAACAAAAAAGACTTCACTCCAAGCAATCCAGCAGGAAAGCAAAGAGTCTGGTGGTGAAGGCTTTTATAGCAGTCTTGATCTCAGCCAGAAGAAGGAACAGGATGTGTATGAACCACAGCTAGTCATCAAAAGTAAGGACAAACTTGTACAAAAGATGATACCAGATAATGTACACAAAAAGATGCCAGAGAGTCACAAAGATGTAGAACAAGAAAAAGTACATGTTGAAAGTGGCCAGACAGAAGATAAGTCCCTCAATAAATTAATGACATTTTTAAGGAATAATAAAAAGAAAATCATAGTGATAATCATTATATTTTGTCTAACTTTTATGGCTAGTCTGTTAGGCTCATTAGTAGCTGGAACTTCCTTGATCAATAGTATTGACATAATTGTTAACAGTTACTTTGAGAAACCTATTTATAGAACAACCACAGCACAACCATTGGTTAATGAGACAAGCACTTTTAATACATATAATGAAACAACAATATCAACCATGAGCAATGAAAAATGACAGACAATAAAAGTTTCTAATAAGCTTAAGTTGTGAATGAAAATCAACTGAATCAGTTTCTTGGACATTTTAACCAGCACTGTTGAAACATACACCATGGCATGAACAACTCTTAAAAAGAAACTTTCATATAAATATTTAGAGTTGTTCCCACTAATTACAATAAAAACACAGCTTAGAACATACCATTCTGCTCTTTGGCCACCCTCTGAGATATTCTATCCATCACAGCCAGTTTGTCTGACAAAAGTGTGATGTAATCATGCATGACTGCAAACTCAGGTGGTCTGTTCTTGATCATGTAAGAGGCAGACATGATGTGCAATGAATCAGATACTCTGCTCAGGAACCCAGAGCCTTGTTTTTTATGAGCTTGAAATTCCTGGAATGTACCAGCATGTCAAACGTTATCAGTCCCATTTCATTCAACAAAGTTCTAACACAATTATTTACTGTCACTTCTATAGGTTAAGCAATTAAACAATTAACAAAAACAAGTCAGCAGTATTTAGAATGAAATTATCACTAAGTGGCACAACTGAACAAATAAAACAATAATAACTTAGTTTTCTTACCCAAGCTTTTGCTGTTAAAAATACTTGAAAGCATTTATCAAAAGATAAGACTGGGTGGTCAGCAACTCGAGTTAAAAACTTTTGAAGAGCTGTTTGACGTACTTTAAGAAATTCTGTACTAAAACGATCCATTCTTTTTAAACTATGCTTTTCTGGCAGTGGCTAGAGAACGTGAGAAATAAATAATTGTGCTACAAAAAAAAAATACTAGTTTCAGTTTGTATCTACTCTTTCTACAAGATAAATTGAGTGCAAAAGCACTTGTTTTTATTGTGCAACATGAATTAACATGAATTTTCTACTAGGAAAGATTCTTGTTTATTAGATTTATAGCATTAGAACTGAAGTAAATTAGTTTTCTATTTCTAATGATCTTTTAGATAACTAACATACTAATATAAGCTAATTACCGGGACAAGATGTGTTGGATAATTCTCCTCTAGCCTTTGTCGAATCCATAAAAAGTCATTATAACGTCTTCGTACACTAAAATCTGTCCCTTCAAATTCAGCTCGAGTGGTCTAAAGTAAAAATGTACAAATTTATTATAAAAGTAATATATATATATATATATATATATATAAATTGTTTATGTGAGTAAACAGCTGTCTATATGTTTATATTTTAGTATTATTAGCTCTTTCTCTCCGTAATTATTTTTTCCATGTTTCTGCGGATTTCTTAAATTTGCTCAATACTATTTCACTACCCTGTTTGTTTGTTATCAGAAAATGTTTTATTTGGTCTAGAATTAAATGGAAATGCAAGCTCTTTTTATAAAACACAAAATAAAATTTACAAAACTAAACAGTTAAATTTAATGAGGTCAAATCAACAATGGTATCGTCAATAAGGAGAGAAAGAGTTAGTATTCGTGAATATTCTTTCTTAAAAGCAGAATGATATAAATACAAGTATGTTGTACATAAACTGTTTTTTAAGGCAATTATTGTGAAACAACTGTTTTTGTTTTTTTCACAAAATAAACCAATAATTTTTTTTTAAATCTTCATAATATTTATATTAGACTGTGTATGTGATATAGCCTATGTAGAATAGTAAGCATGTTGATGTGCAGTGTTGAAATGTTTAAATTGAATATCATTTAAAGAGCTACACCTTTTACAATAATCAACTCTACAAATGTTTTTGTGACACTGAAAAATGTAATTAGTAGATTTATTTTTATTTGCACATCTCATACTATTGACATAACTATTTAAAACTGAACTATAATTAGAATTGCTTAGTAAAGTCAAATTGTTGATTGATAAATTTCTGTAAAATGTATTCGCAGCATTAAGTAATTGTTTTTTTTTGTTTGATTTTTTAATTATTTCTGAACATTTTAAATAAAAGTCTTTTTAGATGACCATGAGAATTACTAAGATTAAGATCTCAATAAGATTAGGTTTGACTATGGACTTCAACTTAAGCTCAAGCAAGGCAGTATGTGATGAACAAAATGTCATATTTTATAGCAGTAAAATCTTTACAAATAATTTGGTGTTTCTTATTCACAGCTTTTTTTTTATGCATATTATTATGTATGTAGATATATATACATATATATATATATATAATGCAATTATTTACAGCTCTTGTTTTACAAAAGAAACTTGATGACATTCTAAAGCTGAAAACAAAATAAGAACGGATGAAATGTAATTATTCCACTTTTATTTCCATTGCACTTTTTCAAATATTAATTGCATGATTTTAGACTGCTTATTATTTTAAAAATCAATGTTTCTCTAGAACAACTGTATTGATGTTTTGTAATTGCCTTGCATTCAACTGAATAAAATCTAATATAGTTGAATCCCATAAATTAGACCACCAATTATTTTTTCCAGCAGTTTATTTGGACTGAATTCTTAATG
>JADKLZ010000130.1:17780682-17792931 GCA_021533235.1 Biomphalaria straminea
TATGTGAGTAAATCTATGTCAATAGCGCTATTCTGGGATTGCATAGGTTTGGAGATCGTATAAATAGGCTCAAAGGCCTGCGAGAGAGCTCACACGCTCTTATTTTTTTTTTTATATAATCGAGGTCTTCAAAATGGCAGCGCCCACGTCACCGCACGATCTGGTTCGTAAAAAAAAAATATGTTATGATTATTGATAGATCAATAGATCTAGACTAGATCTACTTATAGATCTAATCTAGATCTAGTCTTAATTTTTAAGTAATCTAGAATTAGAATCTATAAATATAATTTATATATTGCATTATAATTATATAAAAATATAAAACAATCATTGAATCAGTCATTATCAGACTTGTCACTTATCAGTCTACTCTAATCTACCGAGTAGTCTACTTATCTAGTATGACTAAGTATCTAGATCTAGTCAAATGTGGTAGACTAGAATCTAGATGTAGAATCTAGAATTCTAATTTAGATTAGTTGTCTAGAGTAACGAGTCATGTTTATAATTATGTCACTCAGTCACTGTCCTGTTACTGTATTTGTCTGTAGACATGTCATATGTCTGCAGTCTCTTCTACTACTCTCTCTAACTCTAGCCAGGTTAATTTTTGTGTTCTTAATAAAATATAAAAAACTCTTAAAATAGATCTAGATTATAAATAAAATTAAATTGAAACTTTTATTTACTCAGTTGTAAACTGCTTGCCTTATCAATAAAAATTATAAATCATGGCTTGCCTTAAATTGGCTTAAATCATATATATATTCTTTACTATTAAGCGAGCAATTCTTGTATATATATACATATATATATAGAGATATATGTATATATAATATATCTTTGATTTCGAAAATGGCTCTAACGATTTTCTTTAAAATTTCAACGTATCTGCATATTAGTGAGAAAAAAATTCTCAGCTCATTGGCCACATCGGGAAAACTCGAGTTCGACCGTTATTTCGATATATAAAATGTCTCGTAAAATTAATTTTGGCTTGAATAATTTATGATTGAAATTTTTCCATGATGTAAACGTAAAGCTTACGTCACTAAGCTTACTGTAGTACACTAAAATATTTCTTTGCAAACAAGAACTCGTTTAGAGATATGAATGAAGGGATGTGTAAAACT
The DNA here is from genome assembly GCA_021533235.1 of Biomphalaria straminea. Taxonomy (NCBI): domain Eukaryota; kingdom Metazoa; phylum Mollusca; class Gastropoda; family Planorbidae; genus Biomphalaria; species Biomphalaria straminea. Next base: position 17,781,819 of record JADKLZ010000130.1, read on the forward strand.
AAAAGCAGACCACAGGCTGTAGCACCACTGGGATGGATGGATGGCAAAAGCCGGTATGAACTTCTTATTGTCAGACAGTCAGGCTGGGCAGGGCATTTATTTTTAAAACCTAGCAAGGCTCGCCACCTGATATTGAATATTATATGCCTTATTATTTGTTTGTACTTATACTTTACACTTTTGACTTTAATTTACAAATAAAAAATGTAAATAAATAATGATTTGAATTATCATCAGTTATAATTGAATAAAATCATTCAATAATGATTGATAGAATTAGATTGATTAGATGATAATCTTCTAGACTTATAAAATTATTTATAAATTATACTAAACTAAGTATTAAAAATAAAATTATAGTCTATTTTATATAATATTAATATAAATATATTTATATATTATAGAGATATGATTATTCCAGACAGACACAAAGGTGCCTAGCCTTTGCTTTTAAATAAAATCTTCTCTAGTCTAGTGATATTATATAGTAAAAAAAAGGATTAGTATTACTATTAGTAGTATTAGAGCATAGAATTGGAACAAGTTGACTGAGTCAGCTAGGAAACTAATGAAGGTAAAACTCCGATGGCTGCCAAATAGTCTCTGATATGTAGTTTAACATAAATATCATTGAATACAATTTATATTTTTTTTAGAAGGAACGTCTGTAAAAATATCAAAGATATCTTTTATAAAACAAAATTAGAACATGCATATATTCATCTATCTTCTTAAATTATTAAGTTTCTATTCTGCCACTAAGGTTTTTTATGATATTAGTCTTTCACTGAAACTTTTAAAGTATTGTAATATTATTTAAACAGGTTTTTCCACCCTTGAAGAATGATTTGATACTACGTGCTGCTAGAAGGCAGCGTACAGAAAGAGTTCCTGTTTGGGTGATGAGGCAGGCTGGGCGTTATTTACCTGGTAATATTTCAAGGTCAAAACTAATAATTTTAGTGTTGTTTTTTATATTGTATTTTGTTAACAATATTGCTAGAAAGTATATTTATATATTGTCAAAGGGTTCATTGTTATTACCAATAGGCTCACAGTTTTCTTTAAAAGATTATTAAGTGATTGTGACCCTTGATATACAAGTTATAACTTTTATGTCTAAATTAATGGTGGTTGGGTCGTTAAGTGCTCGGCTTCTGATCCTGGGATCTTTGATTCGAATCTTTGTTATTTTTAGGGCGACCCAACTCAAATGGTTATCTGACTTTAGCTGGAGAAGTAAAAGTGGTTGACCATTGTGGTAGCCACATCACACCCTGTTGGCCATAGAAACAGATGACCTTAACATCATCTGCGCAATAGATTGCTAGGTCTAAAAGGGAAACTTTACATTTGTGTTTACTAAACCTTAGGTCACTTAGTTTCTGTCATCATATTTTCCTAATGTCCAGTAACAGTTTTGTTACACATTTGTAAAAATAGTATAAAAGCTTAGTCCCTACTGTGATTCTGTCATATTTTCATGACAGACATTACTTGTCACTTAGTTGCATTATTGATGGTACTTAAAAAAAAAACAATTATAAGTCTCCTTTTGTTATCAGCTCTTGTAAGTTTTCATGATTCCTCATTACAGAATATAGAGCTGCTAAAGGCTCTACAAAGTTCTTTGAAACTTGCAGGACACCTGAGCTGGTTTGTGAACTAACTCTTCAGGTCAGTGCAAATTCCTAGATAAAGTAATTCATTTAAGCTTTACCATTTTTTTAGCATTACTCAAAATGAAGTGAAGCAACTTTTTTTTTCAGCCCATAAGAAGATATAATCTGGATGCAGCCATAATATTTTCAGATATATTAGTTATTCCTGTTGCTTTGGGTTTGACTGTAGCCAATGATCCTGGAGAGGTGAGATTATTATTAAGGTTTAACCCATTAATTTGGGGAAAACCTAGTTATTGGATTTATTTATAGTTAATAAGACTCAGTATATATTATAGATGTATTGTAATTGACTTCTTATATTCAAGCCATATTTTTTTTTTTTTTTTTTGAAATCTACCATTATTATAGCATTTGTCAGTCCCTTTTTTACTTAGATAAGGTATGCATTCATAGATTAACATTAAATTTCTGGTGTGCCTATTTAGACATGAATTGACTATTGATTTGTACAATTTTATATAAAAATGGTTAGCATTGACTTTATAAGCAAAGACATTGGGATATGGTAATACATTTCCTTAAATCCCAAATTGAACAAAAAAAATAATCAGATTATTAGTGTTCTTCTGATTGCTATCACTATTGGTTATTGAGATCTATGCCAGCATTTAAAAAAAAAGGTTAAAAGGATGATAATTAAAATGTTTTTTTTTACAAATGCTTTGGGGTTAAAATTTTTAAAAAGTAGCAACTTTTCATTAATTTTTCTATATACTCAATGTTTTTTAGTAATACATTTTGTTTTGCAACTAGGAGACAATTTTGCTATTTATTTATTTTATTTTTTTCCAACTTTTGACTTTGTCATTGTTGATTTTAAAAAATTCTAGGGTGATGTTATATGTTTAAAAGGTAAAGTAGTTTAATCGAGTATTTCTTTTGAGCAACGTGACTATAAATAGAATTGACAAAATTAGGAATGATGGGTATTGATTTTGACAGTTGATAGACTCACTCATGGCGTAGCAAGACTGAATTTTATTAGGACTGTTGACATTTGGACTGAGACCCTTCATTTGATATTAAATTGTGTTTTCAAGTTCTAGAAGCTTTATCAAGTCATTTCATTTATATGTATGTGTGTTCAAACTGCAAAGTCAGATTGTAAGTTAATAATAATTGAAGAAAGTAATCTATTCTATAAATAACACACATAACAGTGATAAAAACAATAAATATATTTTAAGATATTACTATTGGATATTGTTTTTAGTGCATGCAGCTTTAAATATATTGTTGGGAAATAAAGATGGGTTGTGTTGGTTGTGTTATAGGACACAGTAAGGCTACCTGTATTTAGTTTTTAAATGATTCACCCATTTTCTTATTTATTTTTTTCTTTAAGCATGTTTCACTTATCATTTAAAACAGGGTCCAGTCTTTGCAGATCCAATTAAAACTCCAGAAGATATTAAAAGGCTAAAGCCAGATTTTGATGCAGTTGCTGAATTGGGTTATGTCTATGAAGCTATCACTCTGACTAGAAATAAGTTAGAAGGAAAAGTTCCACTCTTTGGCTTTAGTGGAGCACCGGTAAGTTTATATTGATTCATAGCATTAATGTGTTGTTTAATTTCAACTTAGAACTTTGATAAGTGTATTTATTGCTTTGAATTTACATTACTTTTTTTTTTTTTTTTTGAACTAGTGGACTTTGATGAAATTTATGATTGAAAATGTGAGTGCAGGACCAAATCCTAATAAGGCAAGACAATTTCTTGTTGAACATCCTGAAGCTGGTCATGAGCTACTTAGTATATTGAAAGATGCAGTTGTCAAACACTTGGTACACCAAATCAAAGCTGGGGCCCAGGTTGGTCTGTTGTTTTTTTTAAACATTAATTGGTATCGCTTCTAAGATCTTGTAGAGTTCCTCTTTGTAATCAAAGCAATATCATCACTTTAGTCGTGAAAAAATACATTCATTTTTAGTACTTTTTACTTTTATAGTAATCAAATTTAAATAATAATAATCAATATATTGTGCCTTACCATAGGAATGATATTAAAAGAATTATATGCATTCTTATGAAACAGTGATATATTTCCATCCATTTTAATCTTGTTTATACAGGTACAAGAAATAGCATTGTTTATTCTAAAACTTAACTTTGATTCAAATATTTTACTTATGACAGATTGTGCAAGTTTTTGATTCATTTGCTGGAGAGCTGGGTCCTATATTATTTTCCAAATTTGAGTTGCCAGTATTGAGACAGATTGCAAGAGAAGTTAGGGAAACTCTAAAGGCTTTGGAAATTGAACCAGTCCCTATGGTTAGAATTTAGGAACACAAGAGAGATAAGTTCATATCTGCTCCTTAAAAAAATAAATTAAAAGTAGCATGAAAGTTAATTAATGTCATTAATATTTATAGGTGGTCTTTGCTAAAGATGCTCACTTCGCTATTGAAGACTTATCTCAATCTGGATATGAAGTTGTGGGTCTAGATTGGTGTGTTGAGCCACTTCATGCCAGGTATGTTCCTCAACTGCCATTATGTATTTCATTCTGTAATAAAATTATCTTTTATATAACCTTGCATTAACAAAGTCATGAAGACCAGAAATACAATCAAAAGTAAAGTATTTGATATAGCTGCATTGTCTAGCACAAACATCTGTATTTTATTTATAGTGAATTATTGCTTGTTTTACTATTAAAGGTAATAAAAATTTCTTTTTAAAGAAAATTGGCAGGTAATCGTGTGGCACTTCAAGGCAATATGGATCCAGTCATGATGTTTGCTCCTAAGGTAAATGCTTTTTTTAAAACAAATATTGATTTGATCATTTTTAAATGATTAATTTTTCAAGTGCTTTCAGCAGCTTTTAATGGTAACGGAATGATCTGCTGCTTGATTTAATATATCAAAATCAGAGTTATTGTGGAGTAAAGATGTAAAAAACATGCATGTCCTGGGTATTATTATTATAGCTTTTTTATATAGCACTATTTTCATGTTTATAGCATGCTCAGAGCGCTTTTGGTCCAATCTCATTTGTGGGGAGGGGGTATCTAGGAGTTGGTTATCCGTGCTGCCTTTAGGCGCTCAGTAAACACAACTCTGCCCGAGTCTGATGTCGAACCTCATGCCCCCTTCTAGGTAGCCAAGCCAAGTCAAGCATACTTAGACTCTTTACCACACTTCCCACAAGAGAAAAAAATGTTCTGTTTCCAATAAATATTTCTAACTTAGAATTATGAAAAAAAAAAACTACCACCATTAGAACATCGAGAATTGGATATTTGCTAACATTGCTTTCTTCCTGTGTACCTTTGTGTCAATGAATTCAGGTCACTTCATCTCTGTAACTGCTATTTACTTTAATATCATGACCTCTCTCATCATTTCTATACAGATATCAGAGTTATCTTTAATAATGCCAGCAAAAACAAAGTCTTTTATTGAAAATAATGCTAATGATTCAATAATAGTTATATTACATTTTTAATTAAGTAAGATACAGCTTAAACCAAATTTCAAAATAAATTGAGACATATGACTATTTTTCTTAAGTGAAAATGTAATTCCATAGCACACTCAATAGCTATGTGTCTTTGAAACAAAGATTGCAGACATTTATAACATTTCATATTTCAGAAAGTATAGTATTTGATTAGATTTACTGAAGCAATTAAAAAAAAAGTTAATGGTTTTTAGCTTTGATGAAATGGAGCATCTAACACAAATTAATAAGTGTGTGAGATTAACAAACTCCTTTTTCAAAATGGTGCTGATGAAATATTTGCCCTAAAAGCAAAGGTTTATTCTTTCACAATTTAACTGAGTGTAATCTCATTATGCAGCTTTATTTTCTATTGGTTCATTTATTCCTTACACTTATTGAATAGCTTGTTCCATGTAATAAATAAATGTTTTTATTTGCAAGGATGAAATCCGAAAGGCTGTGAAAGAAATGTTGACCAAGTTTGGAACTCAGGGCTACATAGCTAATCTTGGACATGGTGTATTGAAGGATGTAGACCCTGACCATCTAGGAGAGTTTATTGAAGCTGTACATGCATACTCTGAAGACATGAACAAAATCTCCTAGTTTAACAGATTGGCAGTTTTGTGGTCAGACATTTTTGTTGTTGTTGGACAATGTCATGCATTATTAATAAAAAAAAACACAACTTGTTGATGTATAGATCTTTATGGATCAAAATGTTGCTTGTAGTGTTGCTGACAGTATAATGATCTTGGAGCTATGATCAAAATGTTAGTTACAGATCTCCTCATTTGTTTTGGTATTCCATCTTTGATTAACTAGTAGTAGTATTCCAGTTATGGTTTGGTTGTGACATTCTAATGTAAGAACAATAATTTCTTTCTTGTGATAGTGTAGCCCATCTATTGAGTTTGTACATGTCCAAGAAGCATTAATCAATTATAAAAAAGGAAAATAGGTTAGCAAGAAGTTTTTGTTGTACATGACTATTTCATATTATTATTTAACATTCACAAAAACGTTTTGTTCAAATTTATTCTTGGAAATTATTTGTATTTATTTATACACCCTTGACAATTCCTGTGAATGAAATGAACCTAGAAACCATATTCTCAAATGTGCAATCACAACTTCTAAATGTAGAACTGTCTTGTAATTTATGTACTATTGAATCAAGTATATTGCCATTCACTTTCATCTAATTTTATTTGAAGATTATATTCAATAGTTAAGAGGCACAGATAACTTTTGTTTGGTACTGTGCCTTCTTAGTAGTTTTCAGTTAGAAGGCTATTGACAAAAAGATAAAATAAATAAATATATATACACTATAATGTGATATTATTCTATGTCCAATAGATATAAAGCATGAAATTCATGCATGTTGAAATAATTCATATATTCAGATTTTGTTCATTTTATTTTTGTGTTCACCTTAACATTTTAAAGACATCTTTATGCAAAACTTTTTGTTAGTGTTAAGGGCTGAGTTCATTTTCTCATCTTTTAAACAATTATTATGTACCGGTATCATGTTTTTTTGGGGGGTATTTTTATTTTCTAATCATTTGGCCTCACAGCACAATGAAATGCAGCAGATATGTGTAATGGTTACTGTAAGGCCTGATAGGATCTCCATGTAGTCTTGCCTTCACTGCTATTTCAATGAAGGTTGTTGGTAAAAAGTATTAGTGCCTTATTTTTCTTTGCTTTCTTTCATGACTCATAATTTAACATAAAATACAGTTTACATTACTTTTCATTATGTCTGTCAGTTACACTAAACTCCAAATAATTTTTATGAAATGATTAAAAACTTTTTTTTATCTTAATTTTTTTTTATGTCATTTTATTGTGGATTTCCCCTGTCTGTTTGTTTAACAATATTGATGTGTGAATAGTTCAATTCAAATTCTCAATGATTATTATAACTTTATTAAATTTAGGCTTTTGAATTGGTCTCTTTATATAGATATTGTTGATCAATATTGTTGGAATGGGATAATTCTATATGAGCCTTACATTCCAATAAAATGCTAAAGAATGGAATTCATAAAGGTCAGCACCACAATTTTATTTGATCTAAAAAAAAAATTGAACAGTTTGGTAAACAGAACACAGACTAATCAGCCAATTAATTCAAAAGTAACAAGCACTAGAAAGAACACTTTTTAAAAAACAAAGATTATCTAAGGGAATGAACTGACATTAACTGAAAATTACAAGTTTTGGCTCTCTTTCCACTATAAAACTAATTAACTATAGGATTAACTAATTGGTTTATTTTTAGATTGATATGTGTAATATCATCGACTATGAAGTTATGTATTATTTCAACTTAGAGAAAGGGAATTGGGAGAAAAACATGCCAAAATGTAATAAGGGGATTAAATCTATATTATACATCAACATCTCTATTAAGTAGCATTTATTTCCCTTATTTTGATATCAACCAAAATTAATCACTAATATTTTTTTTTTTATTACTGATTCACGCCTTGTCCGGTTTAATGAATAATTGTGTAAAGTTTTAACTTGAATGGGAAAAAAACATGTTCAAACTTTTTACTCGACAGACAGAGCGAGTTGGTATAAGCTTTATAAAAACATGACTGGATCCTGCAATAATTTCAGATTAATTCAATTGTGACATGCCAAAATGTTACTTTAATGATAAAAAAAACAACACAACATAACTACTTGATTTGTACTTAAGCCCTTCAACCAACCCTATTGAAACATGGACAGTTAACAACAGACCTAGCCTGTCCATCTTGGACGACCTACCTTTCATATCTTGTGGCATCTACAAGGTGGATTCAGAAATTTGGAGAGTCAGGGGCTGTCTTTATATTTGAAAAAAAAAAACCTAACCCTATTAAAACAAAAATATATAAAAATAAAACTACCTTCAAACAACAAGAGAGGCCCATATTCAAATGTAAAGCAATGTTTCTCTGCCTTTTATTTGTATGTTGTCCTCCACCTAGCTAAATCTATTCCTCCACCCAACTTTTTGATCTCACTGTGTTACTATCACCATTCTCTTTTTCTTGTCATGCTGAGCTTTTCCTCCATAAACTGTGGAAAGGCAGAGGAGTTCCTCACTGTCGTGGGACGTGTTCTACAATGGGCTTTTTATATAATGGGTGCTCACCCATTGTGGTCTGGTCAGCCACAACAGAGCAGACACTTAAGCGATAACCGCTGTCTGAATGGCTTTCTTAAATGATGCACCATGCAAGTACGAGAGTGCACGATCCCCAAAAATTGTTGGTACATTGGTTATAGCTGGGACGCTTCGGATAGGAGGAGTTAACTATGGAGGCAGATGAGTAGACCAGATAGAAAGGTTGCGTGGTGGCAACTTAATCGTGCGGTGCCAAGTTCCGAGTCAGTCACTGTTCATTTGGTGTTTACTTAGGATAATAAACCAATTTCTTTATGAATGTAGTGTTTTGCACGAAAGATGATTGGGACAAGGATATCAGAGAGAACTGGTCCATGTGCGGCAAGACTTACCTTTCTTTCATGTGCTCTAAGGGAGTAATCACAGCACAATCTTTTACTAATGGGGTTTCTGATATTCTGGACCTGTATGGTGACTAGTATGCAAGACAGCAGGGTTTCTGTCCAGGGCTTTTGCAAGAGAGGATTTGAGCCTCTTAAGCCCTCACTCAAATGGAGTTTGATGATGACACATTGATTGAATGAATTTCCTCTCTTCATTTTAGATCTAGAGATGGGTTGTTGACACAATATAGAGAAATGTGTTGAAATATTAATAAATCACATTTATAATTTAGATATAGTACTTTTTTTTTTATTAAAACCTGTGCAGCATGCAAGCTCCAAGTCCCAGACTCAGCATGGGTCAGCCCTGTAGCAAGCAATAATTCTCTCAACTTCTGCCTAATTTCTTATTAAACTAGTAAAAACAACAAAATAGTTCATTATAGATTCATTTAATTCAATTTTAATTCAATATTGAGAGAGCAAATATTAAATAACAATCACAATCCTCCATTGCAAATGGAAGAAAACAAAGTGCATTCACAGAAGCATTGGGAAGACATTCTAGTTGGCACAAATATTTTATCTACAAAAGAACACAACTTATGAAATGATATTCTGAAATCATACATTATTTGTATCAGTGAAATGAAACATTGATATCTTTTATTTAAATTAGGTAAAGTGTACAGAAGAAAAACATACAGAATGAATGCATATTTAATTTAAAAAAAATGGGTGTGCAACTTAGGTGTGAGCTTATGATACATTAAGCAACACAACATCATAAGCTAAGCACCTTATATCAATTCACAAGGAGCTGTTAGGAGCAACTGAAATATGAAAGTCACAACCTTAAAGCTATATGTACTCCTAAACAACATGTACACAATTTCTTTTTCATTTGCAAAACTTATTCAATTTTTCATAAGCAACATGTACACATTTTCTATTATAAAAATGTACACAATTTCTTAGTAGCAGCATGTACTCATTTTCTCAATAGCAACATGTACACAATTTGAATGTTGAACATGTGAATACAAATGACAATAGCTGATGAGGGTTTAGTAGCTGAAGTTTCTAGTTTTAGTTTTGGCACATACTTCTTGAATAAATCTACTATTTATGAACACCAGTATTTCTGAGAACAAAAATTAGCCACAATACATATTCATGACACCTCATTTGACTGTTCAAGCCAATAATAATGGAAGTGCATAAAATGCAGGTTACGGTATGTTCAATTATTTACATACAAAAATTAACATCAATTGATGAGTAAACATTTTACTTAAATCACTTAATTCTACTTAATTTAGAAAGCAAATACACAAAAGTTAATTTTACAAATGAACTACAAAGCAAACTACACAGAGTTTATCTTATTCTGAAAAACTGATTTTTCCCCCTTCTTTTTCTAGTTTGAAGCTGACAACAGGAGATTGATAAAAGTTAGCTGTCTGTTCCACTGACTTGTTTATCTCCAGAACCTTCCTCTACATCTGTTATGTCTAGCTCTTGGACTCTTTTAGTTATATTGTCACCAGATGAATCAAAGTTCTCACATGACTCTTGTTGTTTTGTAATGTCTTCAATGGGTTCATCTCTCTTTGACACAACAAGGTTTGAGAGATTCTGAATTTTCGCAGAAACCTTTGGATGCATATTACTTTCCTGGCTTGGTTCTGTATCAGCAGTTGTTTGAAGTCTATCATTAGCATGAGGTACTTGATTTGTCAGCACTTGTGGATATTGTTTTTCACTTCTCTGGTTCAATTGTGTATTTTCCACACTATGAGTAGCATTAGTTCTAGGCACAGCATAAACTGGCCTTTGAATGGCAGCATCAGATGGGATTTCAGAAAGAGCTGGAACAGAATTGGGTCTAGCTGGAGCAGCTAAAATTGCTGGGTTTGGTTCAACAATAGAAGGTGGCATCATGTTTTGTACAGCAGGGCGATCTGAATTTTGGACTGCAACTGGTTGCTAAAAATAATTCATATCATTAAAAAATGTATTAAAATATTAAATAACAATTTTAGTACTGATTATGTTTAACTGTAATTAATAAACAATAAGTTAAACTGTAAATTTATTATGGTTAAAATATACCCAATTGTCACTTTTTATATACTGGGAAGAATAATCTTGTTTGCATTAGACTGAAATATATCTTGAGTTCAATTGATTGATAGTCATTTCCATATGCTATGAAATCATATGAAAAATCTATTATTTCTAGCTAAATCAAATTTTAGGTTTAAAATCGAATCTTTTAAATGCATTTGACTAACTTAGCTTGGCTTGAGGTGATAGTTATTCAAAATTTCACCCACTTCCCCTGCCTAATATTCATCTGTATACAGTAAATGTTTATTAGATGCTTTTTTTTTTTATTTGTTGTTAGACAGAATGGGATTACAGCAGCTAGTGTCCCATTTGGAGACTTTTTTTTTT
>JADKLZ010000130.1:17800696-17812411 GCA_021533235.1 Biomphalaria straminea
GTTTTCTTGAGTTGAGGGGTCCCAAACAGAGGATGCATATTCTATAGTTTCATCAATATGGGGGTTCCATGACAGTTTTTCATTTATTATAACACCTAGGTATTTTGCGCTTTTAGTCTGTGTTACTGGTTTACCATAAATAAGATAAGTGGAATTAATTTGTTTTAGTTTTTTTGTTACTCTTAATAACTGACATTTTTCTGGGTGGAAAGACATGCTCCAATTTGATTCCCATTTCTGTAATTCATCTAATTCTCTTTATAAAATTTCTGTATCTTGTGTTGTTTTTATTGTCCTATATATTATGCAATCATCTGCAAATAATCTAACTTTTGTTCCTGAACTAATGCAATTTGGTAAATCGTTTATGTAAATTAGAAATAGTAGTGGACCTAAGACTGTTCCTTGTGGTTCACCTGAGTTTACTGTTATTGGTGTAGATTTAGAACCATCTATTATTACAGTTTGTTCTCTTCCTATCAGAAAATCTTTAATCCACTGATGCAATGGACCATCAATACCAAAATATTTTAATTTTTTAAGCAAACTATGGTGGTGAACTTTGTCAAAAGCTTTGGAAAAGTCTAGTAAGATAGCATCTATTTGTTCACTATTATCTAAACCTTTTGAAAAGTCATCAATTAGTCCTATTAGCTGTGTTTCACATGATCTATGTTTCCTAAAGCCATGTTGGTATGGAGTAAGGACATTATGTTTATCTAAGTGGTTTATGATGTTGCTACATATTATGTGTTCTAGGATTTTACATGTGACGCTGGTAAGTGATACTGGTCTGTAGTTTCCTGGGTCAGATTTTTCTCCTTTTTTAAATAGAGGTGTGACATAGCTTCTTTCCAGTCCCTTGGTACTATGCCCTGGTTAAGAGATGCCTGAAAAAGTATTTTGAATACAGGTGCCAGTTCTTTGCTTAGTTCCTTGAGTAATCTAGCTGGAATACCATCAGGTCCCGACGCTTTATTCGGCTTGATGCTGGCTAATAGTTTTTGGACTCCATTTTCCTGTACTTCAATCTCTCCTATATTGTTTACTTGGTTTAAATTAATTGATATGTCTTTGTCTCCTCGGGCTGAGAATGCTGATGCAAAGTATTTGTTTAGGATGTTAGCTTTAGTTTCATTATCGTTATGCGTTAAGTTGTCTTCTCCTTTTAATGGCGCTATGCCGGTTGTTTCCATTTTCTTAGACTTAATGTATGACCATAGGTTTTTGTTGTTATCTTTAGATATTACATTGTTTATGTACTCATTCTGCAGCTGTCTGCTTACTTTTTGGGTTAGGTGCTTAATTTTTATGTACTTTTTATAAACTCTTTCTGCCTTAGTTTCTTTAAATTTTCTATATAGATTTTCCTTCTGTTTACAAAGCATCTTTAATCTATTATTAAACCAGCATTTTTTTATTTTATTAGATGTGTATTTAGTGGCTATGTGATTTTCTATAATGTTTTTAAGATTGTTTTTTATGAAATTCCAGAGGTCATCAACTGGTTGGTTAATGTCTTTTTCTGATAAGAATGTTAGTTGAAAGTTAAATGTAGCTTGGTGTAATTGTGTTAGGTTACATTTGTTCCAGAGTAAGATTTTTCTTTTGGGTTTTATATTGGCTACTGCTTTTATCTGACTGCATATTTTAATGATCTCATGGTCTGATAATATCATAGTCTACTACTAATCCAGGTCTGTTGGTTAAGAATAGATCTAATGTATTGTTTAGTCTAGTTGGTTTTTCAATTATTGATAAGTCTTTCTGGATTGATACTATAAATTTTGCTACATCTAGAAGTTTCTTACATACAATGTTTTTTTTTTCAAATTTTGCTACATCTAGAAGTTTCTTACATACAATGGTTTTTTTTTTGGGGATAACAATCTATTTGTATATGCAGTGAGGAAAGTTCTTGGCTAATTCAGTAACTAGCATGAAGATAAGAAGTATTATTTGAAACACTTTTTTTTTTTTACAATTTTAAAAGAAATTATGTAATTTTTGTGTTGATCAGTCATATTGTTTCTACACTATTTAAACATTTGTACCAATGTGTATTTTTAGGTTTTAAACTACTTCCAAGAGATAAACTAGTATTTGTGGGAGAAACACTCAGGATGAAATGTTCACCTTCAGATGCTTTTGACATTACCAGAGTTAGGTTAAAGGTTTCAAATCAGAGAAATGAATCCTGGCTAATTCCTGATCAGTATTACAGCAGTGTTGATTCCTCTCTCTATGCAAATGTCACAGTGACTGATAACTTTACAGAATCTACAACAGTTGAATGTGTAGATGGTCAGGACATAATTGACAGTACTTTTATTAATGCAGAAAGTAAGATACTTGTTTTTTTTTTGTATGGCTATTTGACAAATTGTATGACACATCATAATTAGCTCAGATAACTTACAAAAAGCAATAAGAGATGTGTCATTGAGACACTTAAGTTATTGGCTTGAAAATGTATTGCTTTAATCTTCTAGAACTGTATGTCACAATAGAAATTATAAAGTTGTTATGTTCTATGTTATTATGTAAGTAATTTACTTTACTCTCTGCTTAGAATACTTTCTTACAAGTGTCAATCTTTCTGCTATGCAGAGGTTTGTTGACATCTCTCTGCTGCTTATATACAAGCACCATTCTCTTATGTTTTTATGATTATAATCATTTACTTTCGGTCAGAGTGTTACAATATCATCTGTCTTCGTCGAGAAGTACATCTAAGTCTAAATTCATAAAGTAATGGTTGTTTATGTGTTTCGTGTGTGAATGCTGTTAGAACTTTTCATCTATATTGTTATTGTACAGTAGTTACATTGTAGTTGTCATTAGTAGTCAAACTGAATTTCTATTAGATTGGATCAATAAAAATGATCTTATCTTAAAATAGTAAAGAGTATATAGGAATAGTTATGCACACACATGAAACTAAATTTGAATACTAATTCTGCACTTCTACATGAATTGACTTGTAGAGCCAAAAATGTATATAACTGAAGTTGTTGAATGGACAATGATGTGTTATTTGATGAAACATATCTGTTAAAAATATTTCAAGCATAAACACTGTGATAGTTTCATCCCTCCATTGAAAGTTTATTACTAAGTAGATTGTTGTTATTAAAAGGTTGAAAAAAGTATTCAAAACTTGTTTAAAATATTTCTTTAATATTCATTTCAGCTCCCCTTCAAAAGATTGAAAATTTCACTGCTGTATATCTTTACCAAAATTATATCAGCCTGACTTGGGACTGGCCTATGAAAAATAAGTCTGAAATCCTGCTAACAGTTTCCTGGAGTTATTCACAAACTTTTCCTGAGTAAGTCTGCTGATTTGAATCAATGTTTGCATTTTAAGGTTGGCAACGTTGGGGGTTGAAGATTGTGTAGGTTATCAGAGGATTACTAATCATGGTCACTCAATCCAGGATGTTCATAGTTTGAGACTGAGGGTGAATTTTTTTGTTAAGATAGGTAATATAGGTAATAAAGAATAAATGTTGACAAATAAGCTTTATAGTTGTTTCTCTGTTCAAATAAACTTAACATATTGCTAATCAACATTCCACAACTATTTGTCTTCAATGTAGAGAAAAAAGTTGTGTACAATTCGTCTTCTTCTGCTAGACAGATTTTTACTGCTGAGCTGTCAGCTCTTTTGCAGACTGTGCCAAGGGAAAATAGTGTGCTGTTTTTTTCAGTTGTTCAGCACTGCCATAAAGGGTGTTGGTTATGTTGGGCTGTAGTGGTAGTAGGGTCTGCCTAAGGTGGATTAGGAGGGGGGCATTCAAAAAGGATATGGTTTACTGTTTCATAAGGGTGGGCGCAGTGTCTACAGAGGTGGGGGGTGGGTGGGATTTATTTTATTGAGATGATAATTTAAATGAGGTGTACATTGCTCATTGCGGGGGAGGAAGTTAATACTGTCCAGTTGTTAGGCATGTTCATTTCTTTGTACATGGCTCTGCCTGTGTTTCCTGTTGCTCATTGGTTGAGCCACTCCTCTTTGTGGTTGTTGATTAGCATTGACCTTAGGGTGAGGTAGTTGACAGGTCTATCTGGTTGTTCCATAGATGATCCTGCCTTATCTGCCCTTTCATTTCCCATGACACCAATGTGTCCAGGGATCCACTGTAATATGATATTGATGTTTAATCATCATCTGGTGTATTATTATTTTTAGTGTTGTCAACTCTCTTGGTCTTTTTGAGGTGCTGCTGTTAAATGCTTCAAGAGTGGATTGTGAGTCTGTAAAGACACAATATCTGATGGTGTTTGTATTCCTTTTTGTAATTTATTTTCGACTGTCTGCAAAGCTATGGTAATTGCCTCAATTTCAGCTTGGATGTTTGAGCAGTAGTCGCCACATGGTGCACTTATTTCAAAGTGTTTATTTTTGGGGAAAACCAGGAAGGCACCAAGACCAGCATTGATGATGGCTTAGAAGGCTGATCTGTTGGTGTATATTTGGATGGCTGTTTTGGATAGCTTTCAATTGTTTCAAGCGTGCCTACTTTGAGCTCCAGTGGATTGGATTCTTTTGTCAGAGTATTATTTATTAAATGTGTTTTAATTGTTGGTTGTTTATAGTTAAGTCCATGAGTTATGTTTGGGAATCTGCTAATTTCGTCTCTGTTATTGGGTATATGGTGTTTAAGGGCTAGTTCATCAGTAAGTTGAATCAGTGTTCTTTGCTTTTTTTGGTTGTTTTTCCTATTTCTCTGTGTTAATAGTTTATTTGGATGGTCGTCCTCTAACCGTCTGTATCGCTCAATAGCTTCTAATAATCGAATGCTGCTCTGTTGCGCCTTAACTCAAGAGGTTCAATATTTGAGTCTATTTCACAGGCTTTTGTGGCAGTGGTTCTCATACCTCCACTGATCATACTCAAGTCTTGGTTTTGGACTGCATCCAAAGCTGACTGATAGGTTTTGTTAGCTGCTACTTGTATGGATAGACAGTTATTCATGACAGATCTGACGTACCCAGTGTATAACTGTCTTAAGGTTTTCTTTTCAGCTCCCCAGGATGTTCCTGCTAGGTGTTTCATTATGTTTAATCTCTGAGGTGCCTTTTCTTTTAAATCAGTGTGTTTTAGAGACAGTGTGTACAATTCAAATGTGACAAAAATGTTATTGTCATCATTGTCTACAGTGTCTACATAATAGGATTAGTATAACATTTTATTTCTATTTGTAATATTAACACTAAAATGAGTGAATTTGGTGTACAACTTTCTTAATTTGTTAAATATAATTTTATATTATTTAATAAGATGTGATAAAATGTTCAAAAACATTTTGGTACTATTCAATACATTTGATGACAACAAATTTCATTTAAGAGAAACAGTAAATAGTTCTCAGAGAAATAAAAAATAATATATAACAATGATAAATGCATGTTCTTTATTAAAATGTAAATCTGTTATGAAAAGATCACAAACCTTTTTTTTTACAGGAAATTTACTAATTCATGTAATTCAACTAAGGAAGGTTGCAAAATACTGGAATTACAGAATCTGCAGTTCTATCTATATGTTAATGTGTGCTTGTCTGTCAACTTAACTCGTCCTGAATTGGAATATTTAACTCCAGTATTTAACACAAGTCTCTGCTCTTCATATACAGTCTACATATTTAACAATAGTAAGTGACATTCTTAGTAGTGTTCTTCTTTTTCACTCTTATGTATATGTTGGAGGGTTCAGACAAGTAGTTTTAAATCTGCGACATACTACACAGTGGTTTCCAGATATGGCAGCTCAATATATACAGCGGAACCTCGAGATACAAGTTTAATTTGTTCCAGACACATTTCTCGTAATATCAAACAAATTTTCCCCATATAAAATAATGTAAACCCAATTAATTGGTTCTAACCCTATATAAAGTCCCAAAGTTTCTTAAATGCTGAAAAAGACATATTATACTAAAATAATAATGAAATGAGAAATGCAGAAAAGATATCAAAATGTATGCAAGGTAATGGTAAATGTACAGAATCTTATCTTGGTGGCTGATGACTGCTGATAACCGAGTGTAGGTGAGGAGGGGGGAGCGAGGGTGGGAGGATGAGTTGACTGCACAGAACTAAGGCTACGTAAACACTTCATCTCATCTTCATCTCAGCCTGTGGTCCGTACTGGGGCATAGGCCACCAACCAGCTTTCTCCAGGCATCTCGGTTCTGGGCGAGTCTCTCCAACTGTTCCCATGTCTTGCCCATCTGCTTGGCTTCTGTTTCCAGGTCGCAGCGCCATGTGCTCCTGGGACGTCCTCTATTCCTCTTTCCTTGGGGGTTCCAGGTTAGGGCTTGCCTTGTTATGTTGGATGCCGGCTTGCGCAGGGTGTGACCTATCCATCTCCAGCGTCTCTGAAGGATATCTATTTCAATGGGCTGCTGTTTTGTTCTTTGCCACAGTTCCTCATTCGAGATCTTGTCTGGCCAGCGGATCATAAGAATCTTCCTCAGGCAGGTGTTGATGAATACCTGGATTTTTTTGATGGTGGTGACGGTGGTTCTCCAGGTCTCTGCTACATAAAGTAGTATCGGCTTTACAATGGTGTTAAATAGCCTTATCTTGGTGGTGGTGCTTAATTCCCTAGATCCCCAGGTGTTCTTCAGCTGATGGAAGGCTGCTCCAGCTTTACCAATGTGACGTAAACACTTCATTAACAGCATAAACAAAACACTGCATTGTTTCGATGAATATATCTTCTTCATATCATTTGACTTTGCACTTAACTTTCTTGAGGCCCATGATGCACAAGAAAAATACCAATTAAAATCACTAAACTCGCTAGTTACAACACTCACTACTTTTGTTAAGCACTATGATACATACGAATGGTCGAGATCATTGTGTTCACATTCTGCTGTTTTTGTCCAAGTAGTGGCTGAAAAAAACTTCTCCCCATTTTCCCCATATGGCAATTATGGTTCCTATTCCAAGTGAGAAATGAAAGATCAGATTTTGTACAATCATCGTCAATAGGTTTTAGCTATTAAGCTTGACTCATAACTCGAATAGTCTCTTGTAAAACGAACAAAAATTTCGCTCTTGACTCTGCTCGTATCTTGAATTACTCTTATGTGGAGAGCAGCTTGTATCTCAAGGTTCCACTGGTTTTTTTTTCCATAAAGAGTGTTTTGGGGACAGTGTTGGGCCTCTCAATAGATTATGCATCTTTAAAGGATATGGTTGGCATTCTCTGGTGAGGCTCCACAAGGGAAAATCTCACTAGTCCCTAATTTGAGCTCCCAGAACATGTGTTGTCTCATTCTCTCGTTTCTGGTTCTGAGACAAAATATTATAAGGTGGTCATCCAATCTTGTATGATACAGATGTTGCTTCAAAAAAGAAGATGATTATGTTGGGACAGCTTGTAATAGACATTTGTTCTTGAACTATATTCTAACTAGTGATTTTACAATTAAATGCACATGATCTATTAATGTCTACTTTGAGAGAAAATAAAGTTTTAAGAATTTGCTGACTTGTTCAAATTGTCTTTTCAGTTTATTCATTTTCTTTTTTTTTCTCTCCTTCATTGTACAGCTAAATCAGACCCCCCTATAGACATGACAGTGTTGGATATAAAGAGCACATGCTTGAAACTGTCTTGGAAGAATCCATCTTATATTGAGTACTGTCTGGATGCTTGCAGTAGATTTTATGACATGACTGTTAAAAAAGTTCAGTCACAGCAGGTATGATTATATTTGTTTCACGTATATACATACATATATAAATTTTATTTTATTACTTCTAACATATAAAATTAGAAATGAAACTATTTTTAAAAAATGAATACATACATTTCACACAAAAATTGAGATACAAATAAACAAAACTAAAATGATGTTATAATAGCTTCTAAAATAGGTAGAATACACCATCCTACTGTTCACCAGGTTTATCCTTACTAATTGGATATTTTGTTACATTGCATAATTAGTGAACTTTGTTTGATTTTTGTGTTTTATTTTATATATATTTTTTTGTTTTTGCAGATAATTTTCAATATTTCTAAACCGTACAATGACTCTTTGCTTTCACTGTGTGACCTTGAACCTTTTACTGACTATCAAGTACTGCTTCGTTTAAAGAGAGAAGAAGTCAATCCATGGAGCGATCCAGCTTCAGTCACATTCACTACAGATGAAGACAGTGGGTCACTTTCAATTAACAATATTTAATATTATTTATCTTCTGTCTTTGTAACGATTGCGCCATGAAAACTTTTCTTCAACTTTATTAACTATTTTCTCTGTATTCAATCAGAATGTTCAACCTGTTTAATATATACAATTTGATAGTTCTATGCTGTAGCTGTTTTAAGACTCATTGACATAAAAGTAGCTAGAAATTTTTTAAATGTATTTATCTGATAGGATATATTTGAGGCTGTATATGATAATATATTTATTAGAGTTCCAAATGACAACAATGCTTTGTTTGATGTTACGATGAGATTGTGTTGATCAGAAAATGTGTTTCTGATGTTCTAATTTTGTATAGTTCTCTCTTGTTAAACAATTCATTGAACACTCAAACAATATCGTGATGCCTGAGATACACATGTAAATTAAAAATTCAAAACTGAGATCATTCAACAATAAATATGAAGCTTTAATTCTGGAACTAGGAATCACTTAAGTGATATATAATGTACAATCATATTCAATTTCACTTCTATTAGTTTAGTCATCGCTCTCCTTCAAATTAATATCTGTCCTTTTAAATATCAGTTTTAGTAACCTCCAAACTATTTTTAGAACTTTTGGAAAAATTGTCATTGTTTTTAATAAACTTGTTCTTACTTATCAACAACATATAACCCTGACCTTGTGCTGCAGAAGTACGATGTAAAAATAAACTCAATGCAACAACTATTAACATTATCCCTTTCATAATTAATGCTAAGGACTAATTTTTGGAGGATCTTTCTATTGCTGCACCAATGAGTCTGTTCTTTTGAGGTTCAATAATTCCAGTTAATATCTTCTGATGTCCTGTGGAGTCTCATTTTCAGTAGGATAAAACTAATAAATACAAATATCATCATCTGCCTCTTGACTTTTGTCATCAAGGGCGGCTGTGACAGTTCATGTAACCAAATCCCTCCACTTTTCCTGATCAGCAGCTGTTCTTATCAGGATATCAAGAGAAATGCCTGTCCATTCTTTAATGTTATCCAGCCAGCTTTTCTTTGGACAACAATCCATACACATATGGCTTTTCAAATACCATAATGTGCATCTAATATCATATATTTACCAGAGTATATAGTATCTAAAGCACTTTTTGTAAACAGTATTTACTCCATTGAATTTTTTTTTTAAAGCAAGGTATATCCACATGAAGTAAAAAAAAATGGAATAATATTTAAATATAATGAAATAATAGATGTCCAGAAATTTGATTTTATAATCTGATCATTAGCACTTTTAAACCAAACAATACTAAAATGATTGAAATTGATCTAAATCATAAATAAATTTAACCACTACAATATACTCTCAGGAGCATTCCTCAAGTGCCAAACTAAATACTGGTGAGTGATAGGAATAGGGTGTACCTAACAGTGTTTGGTTTCATTCACATCGCTTTCAGTTTGGTGATCACTTATTTGTACCATCATTATTTTCTCAAGTTGTCTCTCAGCCTCCTACTGAAAGGTTTCATCATGTTTTCATGTTTAGAGTTTAGAAGTCAACATTTAATTGAATTGAGTGTTTTGACTTTCATTCAATAGGTTTGTTTTGTATGTATGTTTATTTTTTTTAGAACATTAAATAGATAAGGTACCCACAACACTGCAAATCTTGATTAGGATTTTAACTTTATCAAGTTTGATGGGGGGTTTTTTGGGTTTTTTTTTGTTTGTTTGTTTTTTGTCCAAGAATATTTTTTTTGTCTGTTTCTTAAAGTTTCTGCCATAAGTCATTGTGGAGTATATCTCATTCTAATTTTAATGCACAAATCAAATATTTTAATTAGGTATTTTTAAATCTGCTTTCACAAATTAATAAACTAAAATTTTCTTATATTGTGTTGTTGTTTTTTTTTAACATCAGTGAAATATTTAAACATTCTAACAAAGTTCTAACAAATTATTCTACATTTATTAGAATGTAATTTTTTATTTTCATTTTAAATCAAATTAGTATATTATACAATACCACATTTGATTACATCTCTTGAGATCTCTTTTTTTTTTCTTTATATATAAGATGTTCTGAACATCATTTTTGTCCTTAAAGCTAAGTTTTTTTTGTTGTTGTTTTTTATCAAATAACCAAAGGTACAAAAGATCAACACTTGTTGTCTCCTAGAGTATACTTCATTGTTTTGCTGGGTTGTTGTTTTTTTTTTATCAAATAACCAAAGGTATAAAAGATCAACACTTGTTGTCTCCGAGAATATACTTCATTGTTTTGCTGGGTTGATGTTGTTTTTCTTTTCCAAGCTTTGGCTTGATTTTTTTTTTACTTAGCAAGCTTAAGATTTAGTAGCTTTTATAAGTTAAAAAATTTAAGTTTTTTAAATTGACTGATATAATAAATCTTTCTCTGTGAGTACAATGTGAGCTTTAAATATTTTATCTACTCAAGTCAAAGTACAAGTACAACTGTAACATCTTCCATTGTCCATTGATTAAAACGTGTTTGTTCTTGTCATTTAGCTTGGGCTCATACTTTGCTTTCATTATCTTGCACATTATCTTTGTTTGTAGTACATTTTTTTTTTGTTTCCTTCTGTAATGCCATCAATACATTTAAAAATTATAAATTATTTTTCAAGAGACATTTTTTTCTTGTTTTGTTTCATTCATTCAGTAATTGTGTATGTGCTTTTGACTTTTTCTTTCATCTTATATTTTTGTGTGCAATTTAATTTTTAAAAAATATCATAATTAGATCATTGTATATCTTTTACTTTAATGATATATGCTAACATGAAATTTGATAGATAACTTGTTTGTATGTTGATACACAGGACCTTTAGTTGGACCTCCAGTCTTGAGTACCAATTACTTTGTCAAAGATTGTGTGAATGACAGGAAAACAATTTATATCTACTGGCAGGTAAGAACATGTACATTTAATTTACTTTATATTTACTAGCAGGTAAGAACATGTACATTTAATTTACTTTATATTTACTAGCAGGTAAGAACATGTACATTTAATTTACTTTATAATTACTAGCAGGTAAGAACATGTACATTAAATTTACTTTATATCTACTGGCAGGTAAGAACATGTACACTTAATTTACTTTATCATCAAAGTCTGAAAAAAAAATCATTCACAAATATAAAAAAATATTTGCTTTTAAATTAGAGGCACAATGCTGTGAATGGGGTTTTATTGTTAGAAGGGCTTTTCACCCTAAAGTTATTCTCTTGAACATGTCCAGTGGTCAAAATAGGTCAATGTGTTAGTACTCATGGATGATGGGGTTAAAATAGGTGTATGTGTTAGCACATATGGATGGGGTTAAAATAGATATATGTTTTAATTCTCGTGGATGGGGTTAAAATAGATCTATGTGTTAGTACTCGTGGATGGGGTTAAAATAGATCTATGTTTTAATTCTCGTGGATGGGGTTAAAATAGGTCTCTGTGTTACTACATGTTGATGGGGTTAAAATAGGTCTCTGTGTTAGTACTCATGGATGGGGTTAAAATAGGT
>JADKLZ010000130.1:17814481-17827876 GCA_021533235.1 Biomphalaria straminea
ATTTATTGTTATGGGTATTTTAGGTGTTTATGTAAATGAACAAATTTATTGTTATGGGTATTTTAGGTGTTTAGATAAATGAATAAATTTATTGTTATGGGTATTTTAGGTGTTTAGATAAATAAATAAATTTATTTTTTATTTCAGCAAATGTAGGGAGAGAAAAATAAATATCAAGAAACTAATGCAGACGGTAAATTGATTTATAGAATTTTTTAAATTTAAAGTCAAGTTCATCAAACAATGTTAACCAGGAATGATAAACATTTGTTAACTTATGAAACCTTTAATATATACTCTATTTCTTTGATGGTCTAGTGGAAAGACAAACTAATGTAGACCAAAAAAAAGTTAGTTAAAAATCTTTAATATAAAGCAGAAAGTATAAATGAATGTTTGTATATATATATATATGTCCCAAATAAAATTCCAATCTTGATACAACTTGGCATAAATGTTCCTTAGATCATTGCGGAGACCATAGTATATGATTAATGTCCCTCCCACAACCAGAGAGCACTAAAGAAAGACAAAGAGTAACTAATTGTATCTCTATTTAAAAAAGAAACTTTTTAACAAATCAGGTAAACCCGTTTTCATAGTATTTTATATAGGATATGAATATGTTGGCTGAATGGGTAAACCCATTTTCTCACTCTACTTTTATTTTCATGGCAAAATTTTAAAAAATGTGAAAGGAACATTCTCCATGTTTACCATAGATCTAAATTCAATCCAGAAGATCAGTAATACCCTAACTAAGGCTGCTGGCTGTTGGTCATAATAATTTATGAATATTAAATCCAAGAACTAATTATTTCTTGATTCTAATGTCAGTATATTAGTTAGTTAGCCTCAATTCTTAAATGCATAAATACGATTTGGTAAGAAAAATATTGTTAAAGTACTTAAAGAACATTAGTACTAGAGAATCAAGAGTGCAAATAAAATATATAACATTTAAAATATAACATTTTTTTTAGCTTTTAAAAAAATGTTGACTTCTTTATATAAAAAAATCTTAACAGTATGTCTTGTATCATTGGTGGTCTACCGGAAAGACAAACTAATGTAGACATTTAAAAAAAGGTCTATGATAATTAACAATAATTTGTGCATATTAATTTTACATGAAAGTTTTCTTAAATAAAGCTATTATTATTGCTTTAAATATTTTATTTTGTGAAAGAAGGAAAAATTCTTTTTCTTGACATTACAGAAAACATTCATTTTGTAGCAAAAAAAAAAGTAAAATATTCTCACTGCTTACCTCAGACATTTCCAACTTAAACCAATCTGGAGATCTTCACACATTGCTAAGAAGAGTAAAATAAGAATATTTAACTCTCAAATGTCAAGGCAAACCTACTTTATGGTTCTGAAACATGGAGAACAACTGAAGAAACAAAAAAAAATACACTCCTTGGTCAACAGATATTTGAGAAATATCTTGAAAATACATAGTACAGCTAAATAGAAAACAATAAATTGTGGGAGATGGGTGGACAGAGAAATATAGAGGTGCAAATCTTGGAAATAAAGTGGAGGTGGATAGGTCACACTCTTTGAAACAATACCAACAATAGAGCTAGACAGGCCTTAGACTGGAACCCCCAGGACACAAGACACAGGAAGAAGACAGAGAGCAAGAAACTATCAAGTGTGGTGTGATTCCACTGAGGCCTCATGTGGAACACAAACGACAGATGCTAAAGA
Organism: Biomphalaria straminea; assembly: GCA_021533235.1. Classification (NCBI taxonomy): domain Eukaryota; kingdom Metazoa; phylum Mollusca; class Gastropoda; family Planorbidae; genus Biomphalaria; species Biomphalaria straminea. The sequence continues at coordinate 17,816,198 of JADKLZ010000130.1, forward strand.
TGAGTCCATACAAGATACAGGCTAGTTTAAATAACAGGAACACATTTATATGATGATCTACAGATATAAGCTAATGGGTAAAAAAGCATATCTACCGTATAAGGAAATAATATTGTTTCAAACCTCATGAGGAGAGACAATATTCAAACCTTAACTTTTTAATCCAATTTCTACCAAATATTTTCTTTTATTCAAAGATTTACTTTTTCTTTGCTTCTTCAGACTTACTTGTCATTATTTTATGTGTTTTTTTTTGTCTTATAGAGTGCTGAGAATATACATAAAGACAATAGTGATCAAACTGGAAATGTTACAAACAATAATGTAAGTTAGATTGTTTCAATATTTAAATGCTGTGGGCCTAAAAAAATAAAATAATGTGTGAATGTAAAATGTTTAAACAAGAATTGTTTAAATGTAGGATGTATGGGATATTCCTGCCAATGTCCTTTGAAGTTGCTTTGATGCACGTCTATTAGTAAACTGAGAGGTCAACAAAATTTAAAAAAAACCTGTGTGGCCCTATATAGTAGTAGACTTAGATTTAAAATTATATGAAATAAAGTAAGCCAAAAAAAAAGAAGCATTAGAATTATGGATTTGTTATTAGTACATGTTCAAGTCCCCAAACAGTGCCTCATGTGGCCCTTTCATAACATTAATTCTGTGCACTCCCAAGGGATCATAGGGCCGTAACCACACCTCTCCACTGAACTCAGTTCTGAGCAGCTTTCTTCATCTGCTCCCATGTCATTCCACTACCATCAGTTACACTGATGACTGACCTCTTCCAGGTATGTCCACTTTCCTCTTTCCTTGCTGATTCTAAACAAGTGCCTGCCTTGCAACATTGGTAGTTGTTTTTGCTGGGTGTGTCCTATCCAGGTCCACTTTCACCTTGCAATGTCTTGGGCTATGGGCTTTGGTCTAGTTCTCTCCCACAAACTGATTGAAGTTATCTGACCACCTAATTTCTGGTGTAGGCATCTGTTAACAAAGGTCTGGAGCTTTTCCATACTTGTTTTAGTGCCTGTCCAAGTTTCTGAACCATATAGAAGGATCAACTTAATGTTTGTATTATAGATTCATATCGTTTTGTAGAGATAGTGTTTTAGAGCGCCAGATTGCCTGAAGAGTTGAAAAGGCCTAGCTTTATTGATCCGAATTAGTATATCATCCTCAGCTCCGCTGTGGTTACTCTACTTCCCAGATAACTGAAGTGGTCTGTATCAAGGATGTCTCTCCCTGTTGTTAATCCTCATAACTTCTTTTGGTCATGTCCAATTGGAATTGCAATCCAACAATCAAGTGGTTGTAAAAATGTTTTTAAAACAAATTTGAAGGTTAATTTTATTAAATAATCATATGAATAGTCTAAATTTTGTAGATCTTAAAATAAGATCTAGCCTTGGTGAATCAAAAGATCACGAGATGTGCTAATTTGATTTCTGTGACTGCCCTGGTCATGCGTGCGATAATATGAATGAAGCTATTCCAATGTATGCCAAGATGCCTATTCAACCTATATCCACTAAAGTCTTTTGAGTTGATAGAGTTGGGCAACTTTTTTTTAGAGTCTTCAGTTTGTGGTAGGGCTACTTAACATATGTTAGGTTTACTGTTAGTATCCTAGGAACATTAATGCAAAGTTTTGATTTTTTTTCGGGGCATTCATACATACATACATACATATAGCATTATATATTAGATAAGGATTGGAATAAAATTTATGTTTGCCATTATGATTTTGTAATCTCTAGTGGATTCACAATATCAAACCCGTAATTTGTTAATAATTCCTAGATTTACTTATTTTTGTTTGTTTCTTCAGATGGTCTTGCTGTCATTACATAAATTGTTGTTGTTTTTGTGTCTTACAGAGCGCTGAAGAAATACATACAGACATTTATGACCACATTGAACCTGATGCAACAAATAATGTAAGATTGTTTTTTTTAAATGGATGTAATTTTGGGAATAAACTTTATGTTGACCGTTTTTCTGTTTGTAATGTAAGAGATTTAAGAGAAAAAGTTCTTTAAATTATTTTTTTTGGAAAGGAGTGGGTGTGTGGAGGGCATTACCTATAAAAGTTTGAGAAACACTGAACTAAATTATCTATTTTATTGTCTCACCTATTGTTTGTATCCATATCGTTTGATTGTCTAAGAGCTTAGCCAAAGGCTCTTGGAGCTCTAAGTTTGAAAAAAAAAACGTTTGAGCGTCAGACAGCAAAAAAAAAAAGTGTCTGAACCACTGTTCTGTGTGGGAGAGACCCGAGTCAATGCCTATGTGAAGCATTGCTATTTCCGATAAAACTGGCACTCCACAGACGCGTGACTAGAAATCATGGCTGAAGGCCAAGTTAATACTGGGAGCCTCCCCCATTTTCCTATGTTATACCAAGCTAACAGTGCGGAACTCGCCATTAGTGTAACGGTCCCTTGAGGAACAGCGCATGGATTAGTGGCAGAGCTGTGGGAGCTCTCTTTCAACTCCGCCCATGCAATAGGTAAACTCTCGTCTACCTGTGGGCACCCCCACAGGAGTTTTGTTTGCTATTCATTTAGCCTAACCACCTCCTTTCATGGTCGTTTCCACCCAAGCGCCAGGATGAGGCAGAACATCGTGCCCTCGCTATTGTTTGTATCAATAATGTGTCTGTTTCCCTCTTGTGAACAAAAGGCCAACAGATATAAATCTCTACATATTCTAATGGTGGGACCATTTTTTCTCAAACATTTGACCTGTGTACCACAATTCTATAATTTTTGTAATGCTGAGTACCCCTCACCCAAATAAATGGATTTATTTTAACAACTATTAAAATTTTATTTTTATTTTTTGGTACATACACAAAAGAGATGAGCCTTAGTCAATTGGACTCTGAAAGCTGCCATTGATATATTTGGGACCATTTTTTTGTAATAAAAAAATAATAAAAAAATATTTTTAAAACTGTTTATTTATTAAATGAGTTAAAAGTTAATAAATAACCCTACCAGGCCTTAGTACCCTAACCTAATTGTCACCTGGGGCCACCCACCCTCTTTTTATTTTTATCTGTATCTTTTTAGCTTTAAATCTAATAAATTTCAAGATTTTGCTTTAGTTGAACTAAAGACATGATTCTTCTAAATTGTGACACCTAAAAGTGTAAATCAACCAAAATATAAATCAACTTTAGGCTTGTGAAATGCCTACTTGTTCATCATTTCTTATTTTCAGATTTTTTTTTTACATCTAACCAAATTAAGTTCATTGCATTGGCTAAGAATGTAGTTTAATTATGGGTGGTTGCTTATTTTTAGATTGCGATGCATTATTTTGTGTGTCTGTAGGCAAATATTTAAAAAGTGGGTACAGCAATATAGTGGCCTTTTTGGAGAAAATACAAAAAAAATCAGTACAGCTGTCTGGTAGATTGACCAAACCCTCCCACCCAACAGGGCTATTCAACCTACATCCAATAAAGTCTATTGCTTTGATAGAGTTGGGAAATTTCGTTTTTTAAGGTCTTCAGTTTTTGGTAGGGCTACTTAACATATGTTAGGTTTACTGTTAGTATCCTAGGAACATTTATGCAAAGTTTTGACAAGATTGGTCAAATGGTTTTGATTTTATTTTTGGGGGGGACATTTATACATACATTTATACTCTACATTGTGTTTTATATATTAGTTAATTCAGTCGCGACTATGTCTCGTCTCTTGGAAAAGGGATGAATGCCTGGGCCTTAGCTGTGGTCAGAACAATGTGGCCAACACATCAGTTCCACCCTCTCCATGCAGCTGATGTATCCAAAGGAACAGCAGTTCTTTCAGGGTGTAGCACTGGGTGCTGCAAACTGCCTTAGGGTTCCCAGCTTCTAATTTTTCCTCAGGGTTGACTCCCGAAGCCTTTCCCATGATTGGGTATAGATGCAAGGCAGCAGAGGTTTGAATTCAGTTTTTTCCTAGTGGGTAGCCAGCCACAGCTAATGCTTACTGGTTTCGGTGCCAGTTACTCACCTTTGTCATTTCTCCTGTTAGTGTTTACCATTATGATTTTGTAATCTCTTGTGGATTGACAATATCAAACTTAAATTTATTAATAATGTACATGAGCAACTTTTTCTTTTATTCATAGGTTTACTTATTTTGTTTGCTTCTTCAGACAGTCTTGCTGTCATTGCATAAATTGTTTGTCTTTTTTTTTTGTGTCTTACAGAGTACTGAAGAAGTACATGTAGACATCCGTGACCCAATTGAAACTCTTGATACAAATAATGTAAGATTGTTTAAACATTTGGATGTCATTTTGGGCATAAACATTATGTTGACCATTCTTTGTTTATAATATAAGAGATTTAAGAAATAGAGATCTCAAAATTTTGTTTTGGAAAAAGGGGGGGTGAGGGTAGTATTACCTACAAAAGTATTTTGGTTCCTTCTGTATTGGAAGACAATGGATGCACCCAGAAGAGTCACTGGTTTTGATTTTGCCTTGAGACAGGGCAGAATCTGTAGTGACTGATCAGGCCAATTCTGGAGCAGCAGAGTTTGCCACAGTTCTTGCATTTATATGCATTTGTTTTAGGGCGAGGTTCATACCAGAATGCACAATGTCATGCTGTCTGGTTTGGGCTATATCCTCCAACAAATTTTCGTAGATGCCTGTAGTTCTCATGTCTCACTTGCAGACATCTCTTAGTAGGTTAGTCTTGGGCAGCCCTTCGGTCTGATTCCCTCAGCATATAGGGATTCTTCCAACTGATATGTCCAAGCTTCCATAGTCTTCTCTATTCAGAAGGGCATATATTAGCCAGTTTCAAATCATCCTAGTTAGAGACATGATCCCTCCAGGAGATGCACATTATCCGTTGCAGGCTGCATGCGTGAAATCTGTTTAACCTTTGCTCTTGACACTTGTATTTTGCCCAGCTCTCACTACCATAAAGAAGTGTGCTCTGAACGCAGACATTGTAGATTAGGATTTTGGTTGTCATAGTCAATTTGGTATTTTCTCAGATACACTTTTACCATTGCTGTTGAAGCCTTCCTATTCTTTATGCCTCAGTGTCTAAATCTAGGTTGCTGGCTATTGTTGTTTCCAAGTAGGTGAATTCCTGCACCACTGTAAGTGTGTGATTTCTAATATGTATTGCTGGTATTTCTGCTGTATCTTTTACCAAGATTTCAGTCTTGGAGAGGCTTATTTAAGGCTAAACTCTTGACATATATCTGCCAAAGCATTCACAAGCCTTTGTAATCCTTCTTTTTAATGTGATATGAGTGCCACATCATCGTCAAAAAGCATTTCCCTAATCAAGATACACTGTCTCTTCATTTTGGCTTAAAGGTGCCAGGCCAAATAGGATTCCATTAGATCAACTGTGGATAGTCATAGACTAGGTTAGCATTGTTGTACATGATGGGAAGTTACTTACATTATTAACCTTGAAATTGAATGCAACCTATTTTTCTGAGTGTGAGTATAGAATCACTTTTTTGTATATTAGGAAAAAAAAAAACTAAGCAAAATTTCAATCAGACAAAATAAGGGGAAAGTAAAATGAACCAATAAATACAAAGTGATTGTCTCCTGTGGCCATGGGTTACATCCGGCCAGTGATGGAGTCTATCTGGCTCATCATAACTTTTGTTAGCAGTAAAAAAAATTGGCATAGGAAAACAAAGCTGAAAAAGGAAGAAAAAATTGGTTGCATTCAGGCATCTCTCCTTATATATATATTGTTAACATAGAACTATCATTTTACAACAGGTATATAATTAATATAAATTCAACATTTCCTTACATTTTACAGTCTGGCCATTACACCCGTGTAACAAACGAGACATCAAGTTCCTACAAGTTGCTTCATACAGGTGACAGAGAATTAAACAATCTGGATAGAAACAATGTAAAACCTGTCCAGACAGGGGAATTTGGTATTAACATAGGGGACAGAACATCGGACTCTGAAAGTGATAACACATCAAACCTGACAGAAAGCTCAATAGTAGAGCCGTATCAGCAAATGGGCTGCCATGATTCTGGCACTCCCCAGCAACCACAGAAAACTAATTTGTTAACACTTAACTCAAATAATGCTTTAATACCCAATTTGCAAGTAGCGTGTGTCTCAAATGAACCCAATATAAGTTATCAACCACATGACAGACTAGATCTTCAAGTTAGGCGTCGCGCTGATCACCCCTATATAAGTCATCAACCAAATGACAGCAGTCATAGTGAGAACCATGCAAGTGAAACAGATGATGATCAACAAATTGAGAACACCAGTCCTAACAGTTCACCTAGTGATTATGTTAGACAATGTTAAACAATAGTTTCTGAGTTCTTAGACTACTTTCTAGTATGCACAAGGGTTAGGTTAGCCTACTTTATTTGAAACATCTTTGCTGTATGTCTTAGCTTAAGCTTCACTGAGATGGTTTGAATACTTTTGAATTCATGACAAAATTGTCTATTAAGTTATTCTAGAACTTTTAGACCCATCCACAACTTATTTCAGGTACATTAATGTGTGTGACTCAGCAAGATGGACTGAGTTACGGATGATTTTGCTTGAATATGATAATAAAATGTATTCCATTTTGATCTTAAGGTGGATCGCAGTATGCCATAATAGATTACAAATGCCTTTGGTGGAATCATTCTATATAGAGCTTATATCACAGAGCGACATAGAAATTTTATCCTATCTTATATAATACAGATATTACTTCAAAAAAGAATATTATGTCCTATGCGTGTCCCTAGTGCAGCCTTGAATACATATCTTTTTGATTGAAAATGGACAAGCTTTTACTTATTGAATTTGCTATCACACTAAATACTTAATACATAAATAGAAATAAATAACTGGTCTTATTTATTGCAAAAAAATAAATGGGTAGACTTTGTTGATCATCCTTTTAAATTTTAACATTTTGTCCCTGCAAACGTAATAAAAAAAATTATTTTAGGAAAATCTTTCGAATAAACATCTCAACTCTTGGAACTTCATCAATTTGCGTAGTGTATTGTCTAGCTTTTTTAATATTGTTTTTTTGAGGCAATATTTAGGCTCAAGTTGCAGCTAGCTTGAAATTGATACCAAATACTGAATATCTCAATATTGGATTATGATTTACTGTAATGCAATTGTTCATTGCATCAAAATATTGCATTACATCTTTGAAGTAAAACTAGAAAAGACTATATTGACCAATGTTTTTTTGTTTTTTTCCAAGTTTGATGCAGAAAAACAACAACATGTGTTTGTTTCCTTAACTCAGGGCTTTTGAAAATGGCCTGTTAGTTGCTAATCTTTATAAAAAATGTAAGATATTCAAAAGTTGTGATTTTAAATTTTTTAAAACTAAGTACCACTTTTTTAAAATGACTTCATTCTCAATGGCTCTGGTAGATTGACTATAAATTATGGAAAATAGATGCATATTGTTATTAAAAAATAGATGCATATTTTTTTTATTGAAAAATAGATGCATATTTTTATTGTTGCATATGTCAACAGTTAGGGTGGGTCTTACTTCGTTTTATTATCTTTATTTGTAAATGCTAATTTTTCTTGTTCTGTATACTCATTATACTCTTTATTGGAAGTGTTGCTTACATTTTTTAAGCTTTTCCAGGTCTGCCACTATGCCTTAAAATAGTGACCCAAAAAAGTTGATGCTGTTTTTGCTCAAAATAACCATTTATTTATAGAACAATGATAATAATCTCCACACATTAGTTCTCCACTCAGCCTGGTTTTAACCTTGACTTTGTGTCCTGTCTTTATGAATAGAATGTACTACCTTGTTTGTAATCTCAGATGTACTGAGTGCCTTAAACTATATGCACTGCAGAAGTGAGCATACTTGCTAACTTTGAGGGCTGTTGTTGTTTTACTCATTGAAAACTTGTTGAATGTACATTTGACTATCTCAAGCCATTCATTTCTCTTTTTTTTTTTTTGTATAAATAAATATTTAAGTGCCATATTTTTGTTATGATTTTGTATTTTTGTTTTGTTTTTTTTATAAGGCTGCTATTGACATTCATTTTGCATTGCATATACATATATATTTAGAGAATGGCATAGATCTGCCCATGCTATCTGGCACTTTCAACAGCTAACTATGTAGAAATATGTCTCAAACAATGTCTGCAGCCTCTTACCTCTTGTCTGCTGCCTCTTACCTCTTGTCTGCTGCCTCTTACCTCTTGTCTGCTGCCTTGAGGTCCTCCATGAAGGTGTTATACGAAGATGTCCCTGTTTGTATTTTCCTTGTGTAGGCCTCCATGTTATTGCTGTTTAATACATGGGATTCATTCATCCAACCCTTGGTCACAACCTCAATAATTAAGTCAAGTGTGGTTCAGCATAGGAAAATTTTTATTTGTGACACATCTATTCAACTCCAAAAATCTGTCATAGGGTTAGCCTATGATATGTTAGCTTAAATATATTCACATAATATAGCTTAAATATGTCTGAATTTTTCTACCATGAAAATATTTTTATTTTGTGTTTTTGTAAACTCTCGAAATTTAAAAAAGAATTATGAGAAATCTGTTATATAATATAGATAAGTTATGAATTTTTTTTTTATTGTGTTCAAAACCAATCCTATTGTATGTACATAATGTTGTTTATAATCATTGAAAACTAAGTATACATGGTGAATCAAAAAATTCATTTTTTTTATCAATATTATCATTAGGTAAATTTGTTTATTAGTGTGTTCTCAAAATCTGATGTGTATTAAGTTAATTACCTATGTAATGAAAGTATAGTGAAAGCTTTTGTCATACATATATGTAAATTCCTAGACATTTCCTGGTTTGTAAACTTATAAGATAAATTCCCCTTAAATAACAAATATATTGATTATAACAGCATTTTTTTTTTCATAGGAGATTAATCACACATCTGTATACAATAATAAATGGTGTGTATATGTAAACAAACAAATTCTTGCTAGTATACTTTACTATGGATAGTCTAATATTGATTATGGAGACATCATTTTTCTCATTCCATGTATCCACATATCAAGCTATAATGGACTCGGTACATGAGTGAGTTGTAAACATTTTTTGATACATTATTTTTTTAATATATGAACAGATCTGGGAATGCAAATCAGACAGGTTGAAATTTCAATCAAATAATGATTGATTTCTTCAAATCAAAGTGACAAAAAAGGTCTTGAAATATAACTGTCTACTACAAGTGCCAGTAATCATAGCTAGCAATTATCAGAGATGGAAATTTCCTGAATTCTTTGAAAATTTTGTTAAACCCATTATTATTTATAACTGATTAAGAAAACAGAAATGTAGCTCATAAAGAATGTTTAAAATGTCAAGTATGGTTGTGTATGTGTGCAATCAAACATAATTAATTTGACATATTTTTCAGAGAATTCAGCAACTCCGTATTTAGGTTGCTGCAACATGCCAGTTCACAAACAGGAGTCTAGAGCTTTCCTGAAAGTCACTGAATTATTTTGTGTCAAATGTAATCCTTTTCTTTTTTCAAAGCTTGTTTAATCTCACTCTGTCTGCCTGGTACTTTTTTTTGTACACATTATTATATATGGCAGTGATTTTGCAGTTGTATCCCTTAGTCCCTTACATAAGCTTTGTTTTTAGAAAAGATTTTTTAAAATGTATTTTGGTTGTTTGTTTTTTTATACCTCCTGGGTTTTTGTATTTTGTTTTGTTTCTTGTTAGCTCAATTGTTTACATGAAAAGTATATTTTCTTGATCTGATCTGCAATAATGTTTTTTGTTTTACACATTTTTTTTTTGATTCAAGCAAATGCTTGTTAACTCTTTCTCTCCTGACTGACGATACCAACGTAGATTCTATCAAAATGTGATAAATAATTACGGAGAGAAAGAGTTAATAAAATCTTAAGTATGATCAAAAATGTAGAATGAGTGCTGCGAGAAATAAAATAAAGTGTTTTAAGTTTAGTTTTTTAAAAAAAATGGTTGTTAGATGGCTTTACAAGTGTGAAATTACATGTATATATTGTGTTGATGAACTACAATCAGTAATATTTCAGTTCAAAAGGTTGTTGAATAGTAATGTAAATGCATATTATTTTTATTCAATTGTATTTATAAAGTGATTTACAGTTTTATTTTTTGATATTGTACATACAGGGATGCCACACATTTAAACCTAAAAAATGCCTGGAATTTTGTTTTACCCTAAATAATCCTGAAAGAAATCTATGAAAAACAGCATTTTTCCTGGGGAAAAAATAAAAAACTGGAAATTTCCTTGTATGACTTTTTTTTCTAAACCACTTAATTAAAGATTTATATAATATTATTAATATTATTTTAATTTAGGGACTCTCTTGTGTTCATTAGTCTTAATTGAATCACAAATAAAAGTCTGTTTCAAATGTTAATCTCTTTTCATTTTTAATGCAGTTATTAGCTGCTGTCATAAGCAAAGGGTAGGAGATTCTCTGTGTCATCTTTAACTCTTTTAGATGATATTCTGGCCAGAAAAGTTGATAATGAAATGTTTACCCAACAAAATGTTCTTCCTATTCATTATTATCTTCACAACTGGTTGGAGGCTGTCAAGACTTGCCTACAGTTCATGCTTTACCATTTATAAAACAATTTATTGCTGCTGTAGACAGTAACACAAATTCATGGACAAAGTCTTAGGAAACTGTTGGATCATGGTCAAAAGAAAAATTCTGTGTGAGTTTTTTTTTAGATGAAACATCAATGTTTCCTGACCAATGATTTAGCTTGTCTTATTACATTGTTGAAACTTTTCATCAAGGCAAGTGCTACAATATTTAAAACATTGCTTGTTCTAGATACAAAATCAAATAATACCCATAAGCCAGTTAGCGAATTAAATCTTAATTTTTTGGACAGAGCTTGAACTAAAAATAAAAAGTTTCTTTAATTCCATCTTCTATCCCACCAGTCTGTCCAGCCAACCTTTCTATACTGCAACAAAAATGTTTCACATCTTGATTTATTTCTGGAAGGAATTGATGAAACACTAAAATAAAATAACTTCATAGTCAGTGAAAAAGTCATAAAGACAAGAAAAGATATTGAAGGTGAAATAACCACTCTTTTGAACAAAGACAAAATGAACAAAGAGTGTTATTTCTACTTGAGTTAAAGAAGTAAATAATACACTGGGAGAGACGACAATAAAATGTAATCCAAGGGTAACACCCATAGAGAAAAATGATAAATTACCTGAATTTACTTAGCAAAAATCATACAAAAAATATGAAGTTCAAACATTTGTAAATGAGAATAAAATGAGAACAAATAAGAAGATATATTTCTTTGTTCTCTGTACATGTAACATGTATGTGTACAAAACCAAGTGATATTGCTTTATTTGTGTTGAGTTTTATTGAAGAGTGCATGCTTTTTGAAGTTGTTCTATTATTCTAATTATAAACTTAAGACAAGGATTTTTTTTTTTTTTGGTTTGCATAAGTAACATGGAATTTTAGAACCTAACCTGGAATTTTTTTTTAAACCTGAAGTGTGGCAGCCCTGTATATAGTTTGATGTATGCATCAATGTGTTCTATATACTGTATATACTGTTGATAAAGATTGTTACTTTACTGTGGTAGTATAGTTTTACAATAATCAAAAGTTAGTGACTTAAAATGTA
>JADKLZ010000130.1:17842592-17867350 GCA_021533235.1 Biomphalaria straminea
TAAATAGGATTTCATTTGGGTGGCCAGGGTAGAGTAGGGGCAGTGGCCCGGGGGCTTGACCTCTTTGGGGGTCCTGCATTTTGCTTAAAATTTAAGGGCTCCCATCTAGTGGGGGATTTTCAAATTACCCCCTACCCCCAACCTAGCTAAACTTCTTGAAAATTTAATCTCATTATTTATTAACGGCCATCTGTCTGGTTGTGCGGTTTGCGCGTTGGACTGTCTTTTGGACTTATCGATGGTCCCAACTTCCAACCCTGCCAGCTCCCATCCCCCGTCGTCCTGAAGGAGGTTTGGGCTAGGAAGTAAATCTTCAACTGTGAAGTAATATCCGAAACATGTAATACATTGTAATGTAATCTGAAGAATCTCGGATCAAACATGTAATACATTGTAATGTAATCTGCAGAATCCTTCATTTACCTTACAATAGTGCACTTCAGAAGCAAAGAAGCTTCCATACTTGTCATATTTACGCACACACACACAATCTTTCACAAAGTGAGATTGTATGCAATGTGACAGAAAGTCCATCAGTGGTATGTTTCCATACTTTGGCAATATAGCTGCAAGACGTCTGTTAAGTTGGAGGTACTTTTGTCTTGCTTGCAGCTTTACTTCGTTCTCCAGCATTGTTCCTCTGAATCTTGTTCTCATTATTCTCCGAGGAAGTGAGACATAAACTTTTAGATTGGCGTGATGACCGATAAAAGACAGCTAAAAAACAGAGTGCCACGGGGGGGGGGGGGGGACGAAAAAATGCTGCACAGGACCGTCACTTACTAAAATCCCGTACTTTTATACACATATATAAATCCTCTCAATTTTGTCGGCAAATTCCGCGCAATTTTGTAGGGTCAACGTTAGGGTGCTAGTGTTATCATAGACTATATATAGTCTATGGTGTTATCTGTCACGTTTCGTAGTCACTTATTGAACAGAATTAAAACAGACTAATCATAAGAGAGAAATATGCCATTAAATATTGTGCGTTTTATGTTCTATTGACAAGAATTTTGAAGTAGGAACATTGCTAGATTTTACAAGCTAATAATAGTAGGAAAATTTGGACTTTATTTCTGGGGGTAGTCTTTAACTATCGTTCATATAATCTATTTCCATATTTAGACTTAATAAAAATCTACATAGAAAACAGCTCTGGTGGGGATAGAAAGTACGGTGCACTAACATTTTGTCTGCTATTATATGCAAGTGTTTGTCACAGACATTTTCTTCCTAACTCTTTTGACTGGTTCATTGTCCCCCTCCTATAATGAAGATATGTAGGCCTATATGGAGGCTTATTTTCATCAAAGTTGAAGTTTCATTTAGAATCATCAGATTCTTTCCAGATGATTTTCATGACTTTTTGTAAGTTGTGGTAGAATCTTCCTTTGCTAATATTGGCAGGTGAATCTTTTATTGAGTTCGATTGCTGCTAACTTTTGTCACAAATCCACTTCTGATCCTAACTGAAAACTATCTTAAGTCGCTAACAGGTTTAAATATGTTTAATATATAGAACTAAAAGCCTATTAAGTATATAGTATTTTTTTGTTGTTGTTATTTTATTTTATTTTTTTTTTGTTTTGTTTTTTGTTACACATATAAACACAAAAAATAATGAACATTTTCATTTCTAAAATATTTTTTTTTTAGTTTTTGAACACGTTATCATTTTAGTACCGTTTAAAATATGTAAAATCGTTTTCGCAATAAGCTTTTTAAATAATGAAGTAAACATGTTCTTTTAGTTTCTAATTTTAATAATATTAAATTTTAATATACTGATTTACTGAATTATTTCGATAACAACGAAATTTTAAAATTGTATCGACACTTATGGAAATGACAAACCAACGATAGTTTTTATTGGGAAAGAAAGCTTACCGCACCGAGTGACACCGATCCCAATGACGCCACTGTTATATCTAAGTTTTTTTTTTATATTATTATTATTTCTTTGATAATTAGTAAAATTAGTTTATCTAATTGGAACATTTCAACAGGAGTGATGTTTGGGAATTTCCTGCATTCTATCTATGAAGACCTACATAGTTTACAGGAAGATGAACAAACTTTTGAACGTTGAGATGGTCAGATTTTTTTAGGATGTCACTTTATGCAAACACTTATCTCGTTTTGAGCTGCCTCCACTAAAGAGCAAATTCTTATGTAGTCAGTCTGTTCTGTCCGTCTGTCACGTTTCGATCCCAAAAACAAAGAAACGCTGCTACCTTCAAATAGAATGATACCAAAGACTCTTGACCAAAGGTTAGGTTTTCACAACCCAGTATAAGTTATTTATTCGCTTTTTTGTGGTCATTGAACAATTGCCAGTTTTGTTTCATTGTTAAAAGCAAATCATGCTGCAAGTGATTTTATTGAACAGACTGTTTCTTAGCTTATGTGCTCTTTATCTAAGGCCTATACCAAAACGTGGCTATTGTCTTTTCCTCTCTTGACTTCCGACAAGTTTCAGTATACCATCCGGCGAAATTCTTTAGTTGGTTTAGATTGGGCGTAAATAAAATATAGATATTTGGTATTGAAGTCTCAAATTTGCTGCCAACATTTCTGCTACGAACAGCTCCAACATCCAACACGATAGTCAACAATTGTTTGATTTGCTGGATATTAAAAGTGCACTGTTAGTATGGTGACACGTTACACAGTGCCAATCATGTAGCCTATAATTCTAATTATATTGGACCAGTACAGAATTAAGACATGATAAGACCCTAAGCTCTTTGACGTATAATAGGGTACATAATGAGACATAAAAATACAATAAAATTGTGAGTCAATAGGCCTCTATCATTGTCAGTGCGAAATGGGATTTTCGGATACCTAGAGGGTTAAACTGTTATTTAATTATCATTATTATTCCTTACCAATTCACTTGGACATTTTTTGTTGGGCCCACACTATGTTAGGCTATATAGCTTGTGCAGCCTATAGGTTAATCCTTAAATTATTTAGCAGGTGTTATGGAGTGTGTGTGTGTGTGTTTCTATGGTGACGGTGGTAAGAGTTTAGCGAATGGCTGCATTATCGTCATCGGCCTTAGTGAGGACATACGACTACATAACGCCAGACTAAAAGGTTGTGTTATTGTAGAGAGTTAATTTTTTTTAAAAATATTATTACTAAAGTCAAATACATTTATTTTTATCTCATATCAACTTGATTTTGTCTATATTATAAATAAAGCAGTCATCAGCAGTCTTTAAATACAACAGACGACTCCAGTCATCAGCAGTCTTTAAGTACAACAGACGACTCCAGTCATCAGCAGTCTTAAGTACAACAGACGACTCCAGTCATCAGCAGTCTTTAAGTACAACAGACGACTCCAGTCATCAGCAGTCTTAAGTACAACAGACGACTCCAGTCATCAGCAGTCTTTAATTACAACAGACGACTCAAGTCATCAGCAGTCTTAAGTACAACAGACGACTCCTGTCATAAGCAGTCTTAAGTACAACAGACGACTCAAGTCATCAGCAGTCTTAAGTACAACAGACGACTCCTGTCATCAGCAGTCTTAAGTACAACAGACGACTTCAGTCATCAGCAGTCTTTAATTACAACAGAAGACTCCAGTCATCAGCAGTCTTAAGTACAACAGACGACTCGAGAATGCCAGTGAAAAGACCTTTCTGTAGCTAGATTTTGTTGAAAATACCATTTTGTATTATTATTTAAGTGGAGTTGTGGTTCTCCAATTGAGCGCCTCCCCAGTTGGTGGATTGGAGAATGCCTACCAGATGTGGTTGGTACCGGAGACATCAAATACCCGGGGCGTACCAAAAAAAAAACAAAAAAAAACATGATCATATTCATGTAAGACTTTACATCTTCGGGAGAAAACCCCAAGTAAAAAAAAAAAGTCCAGGATAGGAAATGGGTGCCACCAAGACTTGTTCAACCCAAAGAATGTTATGACTAAGATGAAACCATCGAAAACCATATCGATCGGTAAAGGCCCTGATAAACAATTGACCACGCTTCCTGCTGAGGTGTTGCAAGGTTTTAGAAGCGAAATGTATGCTACTGAGACACACTTTAAAACGATAAATGTACCAAACATGTGCACTGTTATTGGAACATGGAATGTGCGAGCTCTCTATTCGTGTGTACATTCTTGATTTATGTGATACAAGAAGAGAAATAAACATAGAGTTGAAGCTGGGTACTGAAACAAGATGTGAGGCATACAGAACATAAATGAATAGCAGCACCGGAGAACAAGTTTTTAAGAGAGAAAAGTAGTGAATTAAATGGAATTAGCATTTAATTCACTACTTTCTCTCTTAAAAACCTTGTCCCCGGTGCTGCAATTCATTTATGTTATATATAAGAAGAGAAATAGCAAGCAAAAGTAAAAAAAAAATACTTTTTAAAAAATAACAAAGCTTATCTAAAGAAAAGAATCGATAATTACTGCCATTTAATAATAATAATTAATAATAATAATTTTATTTATAAAGCGCTGTTAACAAACAAAATGTAGGCTCAAGGCGCTGTAATAACATTACAAACACAAACACATTAAATGACTAATGTAAACTAATGTAAAAAATAGTTTTAAACAGATGAGTCTTAAGATCAATGGGGAGTGAGTTCCAAACCTTTGGTCCGTGCACTGAAAAAGCCCGCATACCGTGGCACCACTAAAAGCGTTGACTCCATTGAGTGCAGGGCTGTCTGGGGGACATATGGAGTAATCCGTTCGCTAAGGTACAAGGGCATCTAATTGTTATGTAGCACTGATGACAAAGTGTTGCGACCCTGTAATCGATTCTCGCTTTCACGAGAAGCCAATGGAGCTGAAAACAGCAGAGTTTAGGCCCCTTTCTGCTATATAAAACAAAATTAATTTTTTGATTGATTCATCGACTATGAATTATTCATAGACAGTATATATATATATATATATATATATATCCTCCTTCGTGTTCGAAGATGAGCACATTTCTCAATTCCTATGGACTCGAAGATGGCTGTATAGTCCAATCTTCGCTTTGAAAAGCCGGCAGCATATGTGGCATGGGTGAGTTTTGTCAGTTGCAGGTGGGCTTTTTCTCTCTGCTTTCTGTTGGTTCGGCGCTCTATCGCACTGGCCACTCTTCTTGCTTCAAAACTTGAGACTCTGAGACACACAGCTTCTCGCCATGCGGAGCAATCTTGAGCTAGTGCTTCCCAGCCATGAATGTCGATACCGCATTCCTTGAGAGAGCTCTTGAGGGTGTCTTTGTAGCGCTTGTATTGGCCGCCTTGGGAGCGCTTTCCTTTACATAACTCTCCATGCAGAAGTCTCTTGGGAAGGCGATTTTCTGGCATGCGGACTACATGACCCACCCATCGTAGTTGGGACCTTTTTACTGTCGCATTAATACTGTGCATGTTGGACAGCTTTAAAATTTCTGTGTCTGGTATGTGGTCAGACCAACGATCCTTATGGATACTCCTTAGACTGCGTAGGTGGAAGGAGTTTAGCTTTTTGGTGTGGCGGGAGTACAAGGTCCATGACTCTGATGCATATAGGAGTGACGGAAGAACTACAGTACTGTAGACTTTCAGTTTTGTGGTTAAACTGAGTCCTCTCCTTTGCCACACTTGCTCTTGAAGTCTGCCGAAGGCAGCACTGGCACGAGCAATACGGAAGTCAACCTCATCATCTAGGTTGGCTCTTGCTGATATGGTGCTTCCCAGATAGACAAATTTTTTTACATTTGCTAGTTTCTGGCCATCTATGAGAATGTCTGGTTCTGTAACAGCTTTATTTGGAGGAGGTTGGTGCAGCACTTCTGTCTTTTTTACATTAATGGTGAGTCCAAAATTTGTGCAGGCATTAGCGAAGAGGGACAGGCTCTTTTGAAGGTCTTCTTCGTTTGCAGCGTTTAGGGCACAGTCATCTGCAAATAGCAGGTCTCTGATGCAGTCGAAGTTTACCTTGGTCCTTGCCTTGAGTCTCTGAACATTAAATAAGCTTGCATCTGTGCGATACCGTATGTCAACTCCAAAGCTTTCTCTGCAAAAGGCATCTTTCAGCATGGCGGTAAACATTAAGCTGAAGAGTGTTGGAGCCAGCACACAGCCCTGCTTCACGCCATTTGAGACAGGAAAAGGCTTGGAGTAGTCTCCGTTGTCTTGAACTCTTGCTTGCATGTTATCATGGAATTGACGCACCATTGTTATAAATTGGTCAGGGCAGCCGAATTTGGACATGATTTGCCAAAGGCCTTCACGGCTGACATTGTCAAAAGCTTTAGTCAGGTCAATGAAAGCAGTATAGAGATTTGAGTTTTGTTCTCTGCATTTCTCTTGGAGCTGGCGGACTGCAAAGATCATGTCAACCGTGCCTCTACCCTGTCTGAAGCCGCATTGACTTTCCGGAAGTAGGCCAGTTTCTATGTGGTGTTGTAATCTGTTTAGAAGCACCCTAGCCAGAATCTTGCCAGCAATGCATAGGAGGGATATGCCACGATGATTGTCGCATGACTGCCTATTACCCTTTCTCTTGTAGAGGTGGATGATGGAGGCGTCTTTGAACTCTTGTGGTAGAGTCTTTTGTTCCCACATTATCTGGTAGATTTCAGTTAGCTTAGCAGTAAGCTCTGAGCTGCCAAGTGAGTAAATTTCAGCAGGGATGGAGTCTGGCCCCGGTGCCTTACCCATTGAGAGATTTGATATTGCTGCCGTTACTTCGTTTAGCCGGGGAGGGTAACATAATAGTATTATATGTACATTTGCACACTAGCGCGTCAGTGCAGCACCGCTGGTGTTTACGTAATAAATATATTAGTTAAATACATATATATATATATATGTCTCTGTGCGCGCGCGCGTGTGTGTGTGTGTGTTTAGATTATGTTTGTAGATTTATTTCAACTTGATCCGAGAATGGTAAATGGCAGAAAAAAGGCGACAAAACGTGATAAGGGGATTAAATCCATTTATACATCCACATTTCTCATTAAGTAGCATTTATTTCCCTTATTTCGAAATCAAACAACGCAATTAATCAATTAACTAATTGTTGTTTGCTTTTATTGATTCATGTTTAGTCAGGTACAATGAATAATTGTGCAAAGTTGTCTACCAGCAGTTTGGGGTTATAAGCCAACAATTTCACCGTCCACAACAGTAGGTTTTCAAGCGGCGAACAAGCTGTATCCCTCTTTTATGACGTTCGATAATTGTAGACCTATTTTTTTACACATTGAGCTTAATCATACAAAACCGGCAAATTAAAAAAAAAAGTTTTCACACGAAACAGTTCAGTTGATCCGCTCAGTTCGTGATAACTTTAATAATTAGGGCAACCTCCGAAGCATCAGCTGTTCTCGATCAAAATGACTAAATAAATCTACGTCTATTCTTTATCCATGGCAATTCTACACCCATTCAAAAATTCATTTTTTTTTTAAATATAGATTTATAGATCTAATCTAGAGAAATTTTTAAATACTCTACAAAAAAATTGTAAGAAAAAAAAATATTTTTTCTTAATAAATAATCGAACATTTTTTAAGACGTCGATCCCCCTGTTATGAAACATGACCTAGATTTTTTAATCGTTTTGTAATGCGCAAAAATATTTGTTAATACTCGATACACTAAATCTACAACAGCTTACTGAAGCTCGTTTACTTTGTCTGATATTCTTTTTCTTGGTTTGAAAATTGCCTCAGCGAAGTTCCCAGCGGTTTGTCAATTTTATGTTTGCTATAAACATGATATAGCCTACTGTGTTATAGATCTATTATTCTTTTCTTATACTTATAAATATAATAATACTCTACTCTAGTGTCTTAAGACTTCAGACTAGAATCTAGATCTAGTTAAGATTACGTAAGTTATAAATAATGACCCTTTTTCCATTTAACTAGAGTATGAAAGTAGGCCACAGTACGACCAATCGTTGAGGAAAAACAAAGTAAATTATTGCACTCGGTATTTAAAAGGTAGATATATTAATTAGAAAATACTTCGCTCTGACCTGTTAATCAAACAGCGCTCTCTTTTGACCCATTGGTCTCATTGGAAGTACTTATTCTAAATTGTAGATTTGCTGCTACAGAGTCTACTATTTTACTATACTTTGTTGAAGTAAAAGGTATTCCATTGACTTGTTGATGATAAACATAACATCAAAATTTATTCTAGATCCAGATTATATTATAATATTTATACTATAGACACTATAGTGTCTATAGACAGTAGACTCCATAGCCTAGTCCTAGTATAGTATAATAGTCTAGATATAAAAAATAATCTAGATTTAGATTCCACATTCTGGATTTGATTTATTGTTAGGGCAACTAGAATATATATAGAGTGTAATTTAAACAAAAGAGCTTCAGTTTAACAATCCAGACTATTCACATAAAAGATTTGATATATTTCATGTTTTTTTTTAATGTAGTCATAGAAAAGTGGACACATATACTTTTTTTTTCTGGTGTATTTACAGTTTTATATTAAGTCATGGATGTTCTTACTGGAAGTAAAGTATTTTCATCTCTGAGGCCTCTGAATTTGTCTACATGTACAAAGCAGTAAGATGCAATTCTGAAAACTATTTTGTTTTGAATTTCTTGATAGTTGACATTTGTTTTTAAAATTAAAATGATAGAAGATTGTAGCCTATATGTGTGACATTTTGAAAAATTGCAAACTGTAAACAGTTTAACAATTTAATCATTGCACAACATATTACTTTGATATTTTAATCTGTAAAGTGATATAGATAAACCCCATAGCAAATGGAAGAGCGAAAAATTATTTATTTTCAGTAATTTCCTTCTGTAGTTTTTGAAAATGCTGGAATAGTTGATGGATTTGAAAGTGATTTTACTTTTATGTCTCGTTTGTTGTTGGTCTAAACTCTAAAGTCTTAGGAACTTTATTGACTACATTTTTTTAATCAAAACTAACATGAAATCAAATTTATTTCCAGAGACATTATTGATTATTTCAATAACAGCTATGATCTGAATGAAAGTTTATTTCTTGGTCTGAGAGGTAATGAAAATTAGATTTTCTTTCATTTGGTTACTTATACATATTACACCATTCATATTTAGTTATTCACTATATAAGGCCATGTGACAGACATTTGAGACCCAAAGAAAAGTCCTTGTAGAAGACAGGCTCAGAAAACTTAAATAGACCCTCCGCCGGTAGGGCTACTAGAATATCATGCCAAGGAGGACAAAGCCTTACAAAGAAGGACAAAGAAAGGCAAAACTAAACTTAAACTGGAATTCTATTAATTTCATTAAGCATGTTTTAAAGAAAACTTTTGCATATCATATTTCTAGGAAGAAAGGACTTTTCGCATTAGTTCATTATTCATGTGAAACTCCATGCAGGACATTTTCCTACAATCGAACTGTGAGAAGAATACCTCTCACTGAGTCATGGCATAGTATATTCCTCTCTTTTTGTCTACTGCATTTATCAGAGAAAACTCTCTAAAGCTGTGCCTATAAAGAAACATTCACAAATTTCTAGATGCTTTCCATCAAGTTTCATTAGTACAACTCTGTATATGCTCACACCACATCAGGAAGAAGTTTATCCAATAAAAAAAACTTGCTATCTTTCAGTCCTGTAAATGATTTCAAATTGCTGCCTTGGTCAAACAATTAAACATCATTGACATCAATACATCTTTCCTTAAGGTGCTGTATGCATGACAATAGTTCAGCTCAAATATAGTGTCTTTTAATGTATTTAGAAATATACAGCAAAAACAGTGGAATTCCTTGAAAGGTGCCATCCATTTTTTTGTGTATACAATGCACCTTTTGTATGTAGATTGAGTGTGGACCACAAATGCCATTTGTCTTTGTAGTCTTCTTTTCAGTTTTTTTCAGGAATCTTCATTTGATCTGAAAGAGGTTATATCAATCAACACAGTGAACATGCGTCTTGCTGTGTAACTTTACAAATTTTGATCTTTCTGTGTTGTTTGCATTGAAAGCAGAAAATATGAAGTATTACATTCCATTTATAGATTATTTGAATGGCAGTAAACAACAAGAAAAGTTGGACATTTTCACAAGCTCAAAAAGGTGGACATGGCCTTCTCTTGCTGGTCATCTGCTAACCCTATGTCGCAGACATTGGGAATGGGAAAATATGCAGGCCGCAATAGTTTTTTTTATGGTCATGTGAAACACTGCACTCATCCTTAATCTTCAGAATCAAAGACATTACCATTCATTTATATATAAAACATTTTAAACACAATTTATTTTCAATGAAAGTAAACACTTATTATTTTATTCCTTTTTTGTTGCTTTTAAGAGATTTCCTTTAAAAGTATTGTAACACTTATTTCAAAGAATAAACTTGACAAAATAAAATATTAAACAAGACTAAATTTAAGAAACATAAAATTCAATCAGCTTGTATACTGTTCACTAGATGAGAGTGTCATGTATAAATGTCCTGATCGGCTCAGACTTCCTCTGATATTTTACTATGGACATACAGCTGCTGTGTATGTTAACAAACTAATGTTGGCAGGATTGATCAAGGTATGCATTGTTCAGTGTGAGCATTTTAAAGCTATATACTGTTAGAATAGTCTTTTGTTTTTATCTATCATTCAACCTTTTTTATTTTTCATAATAGTAATTGAACTTTTTTGTGCATCTTTTCATATTTATTTTATTATATTTCATATTCATATTAATTATTTTTCATTTCTTTTCTATTGAGCTAAATTTTTTATGCTACTAATTCTTAATGAAACACTATTGATACCCTTTGTCAGGGTCATAAATTGCAGCATTATGTTTGTATATAAGTTATTATCATTATTATTACTAAAAAAAAATAAAAAACAGTGTTAGCTACATTCTTGAGTCATACCTAACAAAATATCATACACAGGCAGTTGCAAACAAATAGTCATGTAAAGAACTGCATGAGAGATGATATAGAACAACAGCAAGTGGTGTAGCTATAATGTGGGGTGGGGGGGCTATTAGAGGGGCGGGGACACAAATGAGTGTTTGAAATTATTTTTTTAAATTAAATATTATGCAATTATCTCATGTCATGATGTTGAATTTCACAATGCAGGGGCCCATAAAGAGGTCAATCCCCCCAGACCCCCATATGATTGTGAATTCTTAGCTACGCCACTGACAACAGCCCAAGATACTTAAATTTTATGAAGAGAATTAAATGAATTACAAAATTGGAAATCAGTTAGAAGTAATGTAATAAAAAAAGAAAAATGCCAGTTATTAAGAGAAACAAAAAATGCTTAAATAAAAGCTAATTATCTTATTCGTGATAACCCAGTTTAAAAATAAAAAACGAATAGACTATTCATAACAGTAAAAATCTACACCAGATTTCTTCTCTGGAAACAAATCTGCACCAAGAATACTTTTCTACACTAGAACCCCAATTTATAAATGCAACAAACCTTCATGTGTAATACTATTAATTAACAAATAAACCTTGAGAGGTACAAAATAAATGTTAGAAATTCTAGTTTCTCCTCTTTGGTTCAATAGTTTAAAAAAGACAACTATCACTTGCCTTGAATATAACTTATTTACTCAATAACTAAAATATGAAAAACATACCACACAACTTTAAAAAAAAAAATTAATAGATTGTTTACTGTGAATAAGAAATAAATTGTAATTTAAAACTTATCAATAAAAATAAATGTATATATTTTGATGTTATTTATCACACTTTCAGGAACGTCCCAACTTGCATTTTGAAACAATGTTTGAAACTGGTGTTGATGAAATGAGCTGGGATGATACTGTAAGTTGCTAACCTTTCAATTGCTTCAGAACATATTTTTTTCTTTTTTTTTTTTTGCATGCCAATGACTTTGTTTTCCACTTTCACTTTAGGAAAACTATCGCATGGGTGGTAGCTACAAGTGGCCTGCTCTTCATGAAGTTGTGGAGTATCGAAGAACTGTTCGAAGCATTATTTTAAAAGTCATTGAAAGTACTAAGCTAGAAATTCCTATTAATATGGAAAGTCCTTGGGTATGCATCTTGTTGAATTGATATATTGTCTACATATTTATTACTAAACTCTTTTTTTATGCATCTATACTTGTCATTGTTCATCAAAATTTTAAACTTTTAAGACTACCTTTAGAACTTACCAAAGTACATTTGAAATATTTTAAATTTATTTAATTTTGACAAATACTGATTTGTTATTGTGCTGCAGTATTTTATCTTAGTATTTGGTCAGTAAACGCACCATATGAATTAAACAAAGTTAAACATTTTTAAAAAGTCTGAAACATTGTTAATACATATTTATCTAAGTTTAACATTAACAAAACATAAAGTTAAATTTGAAGTTTAAATATATTCACACTTTTAGTGGGCACTCCTTATGGGTATGGAGCATGAACGAATTCATTTAGAAACATCTTCTGTGCTGATTCGGCAACTTCCAATTGAAATGGTTGTTCGTCCGGAAGGCTGGAAATATGGACCTACCAAATCTGGTAAAACAATAATTATGTAATGCTTTGCCAATGTAGTAATATAAATGCAGATTGCAGGACAGTTTTATTTGTAAATCTCTAGGAATGAAAGGTTTTAGGCACATAAAAATGAATATTTGATTGTATCTGATGGGACATTTGTTCTAAGTATAGTGATGGCAGGAGGCAAAGAAGGTCTGATGGGGCAATAAGTGTGATTGTGTTTTAGTTATGTAATGACATTATTTGTAGGTTTAAAAAAAATTACAATGATTATGTAACTAATAAGGATATATAGATTCCAGGATTAAAGTAGTTCTATAATAAAGTGTTTGCTACAGTATTTAGTGATCATACATAGGCTAATAAGTTCCTATACTTTAATATTTAGTGATCATACATAGGCTAATAAGTTCCTATACTTTAATATTTAGTGATCATACATAGGCTAATAAGTTCCTATACTTTAATATTTAGTGATCATACATAGGCAAATAATTTCCTATACTTTATTACACATAAGTTCTATTTGATCTATCTTTTGTTTCTAATAAAGATTGTGCTGTTAAAGGAAATAAAATGGTGTCCATGAGCTCCAAGCATGTTACACTTGGAAAACCCTTAGATTTTCCCTCCTATGGTTGGGACAATGAGTATGGAAGCTATTCTTGCAAGTAAGAAGAAATAGATGAAGTTTTACCTTAAGAACAAGTGATAATTTTAGTTATTTTTTTAAATGTTTGTTTCAATTAATTTATACTTTTATCTTAAGAAATATTTTTATGAGTCATTTTTCTTAATTTAAAATAAATTATTTATATTAAAAGCACACGAAAAGAAAATTAAATGCAGAATATTCAGATTCTTAAAAATAATAAGACATAAGGCAATGGTAAAGTTCACGATGGCTTCAGTCATGAGGGGGGGGAGTAGCTGAATGCCTTTTCTTTGTCTTTGCATGTGGCTTAGGCTTATTTCTTTTTCTCTGCTTTAGTAATTCTGATGTTTTCCTAATATCTTGCACAGCGAATGCTTCAGAGATCTCAAACTTTGGATGCAGTTTCTGAGAACGCTTTTATAATATTTATGAATTAAAGATTATTAACAAATGTCATTGTTTTTTTTTTTTTGATCACCTTCTGATTGTCTTGCTTCTTTTACCTGACCATAAATAAACCTTTTTGAAATGTCAAGTCTATTCTAAGATATAGTCTACCCACCAAAGTTTGGCTGCTTCAGGATAAGCACTTATATGTCCTCTATATTTTCCTGATGTTTGATGTTAACAATGTTTCTGAGGCAGGCCGGCCTAGTTTACCATATTTTGCAAAGACTTTGGCTATTTGAAGATTTTTTTATGCTATTGAACAGTGGGTTGCCAAAAAAAAAAAAAGTCACAGTCTTCATTTTGTGTCACTTATAATATTTTCATCTGTGTATGCTTTTGGTTGAGGCTATCAGATACAGGACTACAGTGTTTTACCAGCTTGTTGTGAGGTCAAAGACAAAGTTTGTGCAGAATAGAAACTATGAGAATTCTTATGCAATTCAGAACATGTTTTTAAGGGTGTGGTCATCAGCATGTAAACATTTCTAAATACTTAGGATTTCATTTTTGATCATTTCAATTCTTATCATTTTTGTTCTAACTGGTCTACCAGCATTTAAGGCAAATAAAGTGGGTGCCATAATGTATGCCTGTTTCACTATATTAGTTATTAGAAATGTCTTCAATTTCTCTTGGATGCAATAAAATATCAAGCCATACACAATTAATGTACTTATCATAATTTTTTTTTATTGAACATACACAACATATGTACATGTCCATGTAAAGATATATTATTTTTATGTTGTAATTTATTTATTGAATGTTTTTAATGTGTTGGAAATGTTTATTACCTATGAAGAATTCTGTCTACAACAGAGTCCCCTCATTTGAGGCCAGCCAATATCTCATCACTAATGCTGAATTCTATGAATTTGTCAATGATGGAGGATATCAAACTGCTGACCTGTGGACTGAAGAAGGTTGGAGATGGGTCCAGTACAGAAAAGCTTTACATCCTACATTTTGGGTTTGTGATCAAGGTATAATATTATAATATGGGTTTATTTTTAGTGTTTTGTGGCATACAAGTTTTTTGTTTTTTTTTATAAACATTTAGTGCTATTTATTACAAAGTCCTTACATCCACTATAAGCATAAAGTAATAGCCACATAACAATTAATTCTTAACTTGACTTAACTTATAAGTTTGCACTGTATATCAGCAATTTAATCCTGGATGTGGAATGACAGGCACTTGACAGAATCAATAAATGTTATTGAAAATAGTAATCTCAAACAGAGTTTATTCAGAGAGTGGCTTTAAAGGTTAATGATATATTCACTATAGATAATTTAATACATTATATACTAACAAATGTGGCTGTGTTCTTGGTCAGTTGTTCAAATATCTGATCATAAAAAATTAGTAACACTAAAAACAAGTATTTTTTTTTAATAATTTTTTTATTTAAGTCAAATTTTTCTTAAAATAAAAAAAGAAAATTCTGATGTAGAAGAAACTGTTCTAGATTGTTTGTATCTATTTTTATCTTTTTATTGTTAAAATGCTGATACATTGTTGATGCAGATGATTACCATTTAAGAAATCAAACATGCAGTTTCTAAAGTTTCTGAGTAATTTTAGTACAACAAACTTGAAATAAAGTTATAACATTATTATTGTATAATAAAATGTCAAGGGATTTAAAAAGTATTATTGGGTATGCCTAGGATATAAGTATTACCATTTATGAAATCAAACCTGCTGTCTCTTTTTTTTTCCGAGTAATACTAGTACAACATAGTTGAAATAAAGTTATAACGTTATTATATAACAAAATGTCAAGGCATTTATAAAGTATTATTGGGTATGCCTAGGTTGTAAGTCTGGCTGTGGAGGAAAACTTGCCAACTACTCTCACTGTAAAATAAACTTGATCAATTCTAATGGTCATGAACTGATCAATGAAAAGACAAAGTGTAATCACTACAAGTAAGTTATCATTAATTTATGAAAAAGTATCACTAGAATTGCCATTAATTATTTTTATTCTTAGAGCACAACCAATTAGTGTGCCGACAAAGCAAACAAGGCCTTAACCTAGTGTGCTTACAGTGGAGAAACTAAATCTTTTGTATTTTGCTGTGGAAATATGTGGATGCTCTTTTTATCTAACTTTAGCCTACTTAAACTTCATTGAATTTTTATTAGTTTTGTTTACTTTTAGTTTAGAGACTTAAAAAATCAACTAAAAACGTTTACAGGCTGCGTGTGATGTTTGATTTGATTGACATGCCATGGGATTGGCCTGTAGAAGTTAACTACCATGAAGCTAAAGCTTTTTGTAAATGGAAGGGTCCTGGTTACCGCTTGCCCATAGAAGCTGAGCATCATGTGATGAGAGGTGTACAGGTGAGAGTGAACCATGGAATATGTACATTAGAAAATTTAACATTGTTTAACTACCTTCACATTTCTAAAGTTATATTTTTGTATCATAACAATATTTAACAAATTGAATTATCTGACTTACTTAAATAAGTTTTGTGTTAATGTTTTGTTCTTGCAGCTGCCTACAAGCATGGGTCCTGAGTGTGATATTATTTTCCAAAAAGAAATTCATGCCAACATCAATTTACATTATGGATCCTCAACTGTAAGTCAACAATAAAATGTTTCTTTTTTTAAAACTAATCTCTTAAGTGTACGCTAATCCTTTTAGAACTCCCAAATTTAATAGTTTCCCCTTACAAATAGTATCACATTATTGCTACTATAGAGGAATTTTTTTTTGTCTGAAGTTAACAGAAAGTATTTTGTTAAACGATGTATTAATATAAAGGTTTGCTATTTTGTATAATTATTTTTTTTATGATGAGCACAACCTCATTTTCAGTGTATTTTTGGCACAAGAGTAAGTTGCAGTCTGTTTCAGCTTACATTAGGTTGGAATTTTGTGTCTTGGTCTTGCTTCTCCCAACACTTACAGACTTATGCCAAGATAATTCATTTTAAGTTAACTTTTCCCAGTTGAAGGTGTTGCTTACACATTCTTTGAAGGAAACATTGAAAGTATCTACAAAACCTTTTGTGATGAGAAAGTTCCATTGCATAGTTCTACATAGAATATAAGTTGTAATAGTAAATTTGGCATTAAACTACAATGTCCAACAGCATAGTAATGAGATTAAACACTGTTTGCAAAGGATGCTATTCCTTCATGGAAAAGGTTTTCTGAATATCTTAACATTGTTCAATTCATAATTAGAATATTGAATAATTATATAAAGTCATAAGTATACAAAGCTATGTAATATACATTTTTTTAATGCTATGTTTTTACTTCAATGATTAATAAATAATTCAAACTCTCTAAGCACTGATTATTTTTTTTTTAAGAAGACCAATGTTTAGACAATTTCTCATGCAAGACTATATTTTAGAGTTCTGCTTTCTATTTGATTTAGCCAGTGAACTTGTTTCCTCCAACAAAAGCTGGCTTCTATGATGTCTTTGGCAATGTTTGGGAGTGGATGGAAGATCACTTCAATGGTCTCACTGAATTCCACTCTCATTTTCTTTATGATGATTTCTCATCTCCCTGTTTCGATGGAAAACATAATGTCATCCTGGTAAGTTTTTTTTTGAGCATCTTATTGAATGCTTTTTCACCTACTCAACTGACCATTAAATGAAATCAATGTCAAGTATTTAAGTAGACAGCAAATAAACATTTACAAAATTTGTTTACAAAAGTTATTTTCTGTTCCCAAAGGGTGGTTCCTGGATTTCTACAGGCGATGAGGCTTCTAGATTTGCTCGCTATGCTTTCCGTCGACATTTCTTTCAACATTGTGGCTTCAGACTAGCCAGAAATCCAACAATGGAAGCTGAGCTACCAGCTATTTTTGTTGAGACAGATGTCTTTGTGCTTGGATCAGGTGTCCAAAGTAAGTCATACCAAATATGAATCACAAATACACATTACAAGCAATATTTCCTTTATTCCACAGCATCACAAATGTAATTTTTTCTGAAAAAAAAAAACAATTCAATTCATTTACTTATATTTGGGTACACATTGTACCCACTTTTCAAAGATCAACTATGGGTTATTAGATTGTTGTAAAATATAAAATAAGAGTCATTAAAAATAATTGATGTCATTTAAGTTAGCAATATCATTAAGTTAATGATGACATCTAAAGGTCTTTATAGTATGCTGAGCATTTATTAATTGTGGTACTCCTATCTTACTAAACACAACAGAAAAAAACAAAATATTATTACTTTTTTTTATTACTACAAAAACATTTTAATTATGATTAATTTCATGGAAAGTTCAGGGTTATTAAATAATCATTTCTCTATCTCTCGAAGCCAGAATATTTAAAAAACTGAATGTTAACAAACTAGATATAAACATATATTGATTTAAAACATTATAATGGCAAAAATATGCCAATGAAATAGTTGTACCATTTAAGAGAGCTTTCATAATTTATTTTGAAGCTTAAAAGTATGAAATAATGTTATTACATTTCATAACCAATATTATTTCTTGCTTAATAAGCCAAATGGATTCTTACCAGGTACCTCTAAAAAAAAACGTTTTTACTTTAATATAAAAAAACAAACAAACAGGATTTACTTGAAATGAATTTCTTTTGCTCCCCAGCCAATGAAGTCTTAATAGACAACAACACTACTGTCCAGCTCACTGAAAGCAAAAACCTAACATATAATTATGACACTGTAGAAAAGCTAGAGGGAATTCTTGAATTGGAGTTTGGATTCCGAGATTGTTTTGCTTCAGTAGTTGTAAACCTTTGTACAAATTACTGTAATTATTACCAAGTAGCTGCCAACTCTGTTGTTCATCTTGGAACTGCTACAGGGAGAGGAGCTTTTGAACTTAGCAAAAGATTCAACAAGGTATAACTACAATAATTCACATTCATGTTAGTTGCTCACCTCACACAGCTATAAGCTCATCCTGAGGTCAGGAAGTATAATGTGGCTTTTTTGAAAAGGATTTTTTTGTATAATATACCGGTATCAGGTTTGTAGTGGGGCAACCAAGATAAAATATGCATTATATATTTACTCATTGACTTCAGAAGCCTTTTAGTAGAAAGTAAATCCAGTATATTATTCAAATACATGTATATAATTTAAGACAAGCAACTCTGCCTCTGTTCATCTTATACAATGTTTTTTCTTTGGTCCAAAGCACCCTGTATGTGGTTGATTGTCATGTAACTTCTTGTAAAATTTCATTCTCTCATAAAGCCACTTATCATGATTCTCATTATCCTTGTTATTTATATATGCTTGTCCTTCAGTTTTGTTACTACAACAGTCAAAAAAATATCAGGATGGCAGGGAATGGATAGAATTTCAATAGAGACAATTAAGCTAGCATGTAAACACTTATTTTCTATGCTGTTTCTATATATTTTGTGTTATTCTGTCATAGTACTTGTTTTCAAATTATTTATTCATTAATTTGTTTTAAAATAATTAATTTTTTCTTTATATTAATTTTATTATTTATACCCATTTGAATTTTATTAGTCCTATTTGACTTACTTATTACTATCATATTTTTGAAATACAAAGCTCAAATTTATCTTGTATACTTTTGCTTAACAGCACTGCCATTTCAAGTTTTTGGTATAATATGGATTAGGATTAAGAGAATTAAGTGCCAATTCTGCTAAATAGATGCATTGTGGCCTTTAGCTCCTTTAGACTTGTAGATCTAAAGATACAATCAAGTCAATGAAATATGTCTTGTTTTTAAAGTATGTGTAGTTTGCAGTAAGTTAATTAAAATCAATGAATAATTTCTTTGAACAGGTTCTTGGGATAGAATCTTGTGGCCGTCTTCTAGATGCTGCCTTAAAACTTCAAAAAGGGGATGAAATCATTTTGAAAGATAGAAAAATAATAAAGCTGTCTGATGATTACAATCCACATAGAGTCATCTTCAAACAGGTCTTTTATTAAATTACATTTTTGGATAAATAAGAATTACTAGATTTACACATGAATAGAAGTCTCTTTTTTTGTTGTTCTTTAAAATAATTTTTTTGTAAACAAAAATATATTAAAATTGTTATACCTGTATCCATAATAAGTGTAAAGCTTAATTATAAAAAAGCATATAATTTGTCTTTGTGAAGTAAACAGGTATTTTCAGACCATGTTTACAGTTTTGTTTTCAGTAAATATTTTGAGTTTTCTGTTGAAACCAAGAGCTAGGACTTTAAGCTTGAACACTTAAAACAAATTGTTCATTAAAAACTGTTGAAGTTGTCTAACAATTTACACAATTGTCCTCCGACAATTAATTTACTTCTAAAGTATACTGTCATATTTATATCTAGTTGCTCATGTTAATTGAAGTTTTATATTTTATAAACTCATTGTTTTCTTAGCTTACTCAAGCAACTTGTTTCATTCTCAAATTACTTTAATAAAGGGGTTATATATGTGTTAGTATAATCATGTTGACTAAAAAGAAATACTTTTATCTTTAAGCTTTCTGAGATATTTATTATATCATGCTTTGGCAAATAATGATTTATTTAGGAATTATTGTTTTTGTAATATATTTTTTTCCTGGAGTGTCACTAGTGATTTTATTGATAGTGTTAATCTTGTTTTGGGTGAGTGTTCACATTGGTAAATTTTTGTATTCTTTTTTTTTTGGTTGTTTTAGTATTTTTATCATTTGTTGGGTTGGGAAATCTCCAAAAGTATAGGTCTAACAGCATATTCATTTTATTTTCATATAAAATACATATAGTTTCTTTTCTTTAAATGCAAATACATTGTTTGATTTTTAATAATTTCTTGACAAAGATGGTATCTGTTTACTATAGGTAAAACAATTGCGATTTAAATATCCCAAGGTCAAATTGGTTTAGGATTAGAACATGTTGTTTATCTAGGTTTTTTATGATGTTCACTTTTTCCTGCCCCTCTCTATTGGACTGTTAGGGAACTACATATGATCAGTTAGTTTTATGATGCATAAAAAGATTGATAAAATTATTTTGTATTTTATTTCTACAATATTTTTTTTGTTTAGCTGACCTGGGTTCCAAATGAAGTGGACAGTCATGACTTAACTCTAGTCACACATTTACATAGAGTACAAAACCCTAAAGGTATGTGTAAAATATATTTCATTTTTTTTAATCAATCAGTTTTAGAGCTCTGTCTTATTTTTACCATTTAATTGATAATATCCTCTTTTTTTTATATCTTCCAAAAATTAAATCAGAGAAAAGAAAAGAATACAAAATTTTTAGATCTAATAAAATAAAAACTAAAATTTTCCTCAGCTTGGTTGGCTCGCTTGTGGGAAATAACAAAATTAGAAGGCATTGTTGTCATAGCATCTCCAGAGAGAGAATGGAACAAAGAAAGACTTAAACATTTTCTTCACCATAGGTAAACTTGTATTTTAGTTCTGATAAAATGATTAGAAATGTTGTTTCATTGGCTGACACATTAGTGACTCCTTTTGTTTTCATAAACTTATTATTACTTAATCTTAAAGTGAATTTTAAATACAAAACTCAACATTATAAAAAGAGCTTTGCATTTTGTTGTGATTGTTTCACTTGTGAGTTGTTGAATAACAATTTTTTGAAAATAATGAAAAACTTTATAAGAGGCAGTTTTTAAATAACATTAAATAGCTGCTAATTGTATAACCTCCTTTTGTATAAAGCTGGTATTAATTCTAAATCTTTGAACACAATTTTTTTTGAAGACTGACATGTGTGAGCAATGAAGAAGTTACTTATCAAGAAAAAGATGAACTCAAAACTGCAGTGGTCACCATTTGGAGACACCAGTAAATTTGTCTGGTTATAGGGAGCAACATACACCCAATTAGTGTTTGACTGGCTATAGCACTAGTTAAACAACTTCTTTTGTTGTTGTCTTTTCTGTTGACATGCACATACGCAGCACTTTTGTTTGTATGTTCTAGTATAGATTGGCAGCGAAAACATTTTAAGTTCCTTGTAATAAATCAGGATTTTGAAAAATATTATGGCAAGAATTTTGAAATAAATATATTTTTAAAAAATTAAATAATATATATATATATATATATATATATATATATATATATATATATATACACATAAAATAAAAAGGTGAAAATAACTGATCTTGACACCTTATTATGCATAAGACTTGTACTTTTGTTTGCCAATGAGCATGCTAGTGAAACATGGAAAGAATAAAAATGGTAGCTCCCAAAAAATATGTTTTATTATAATATGAAGAATTGTAGGCATTATGACCCTATTCTAAATAAGGCCATACTACAAGATAACCAGTTGTTTATGGCTGACCTTATAAAACAAATGTGATGGACAATACATGTCTGTCATTCAACTGGAAACCCAAAAATGTCAGGAAATGGGAACAATCTATATGATTACATTTGAAGCTTTTGGTATTGAATATATGTATGTGTCAATTATTTGTTTAAGATGACTTGTCATTAAATGAAAAAATAAAAGGATTGTATTTAAGTATTAAGATATTTTTATGTCAATAACTTGAAAACAAAATTATGTAACTAATTATATTTTTGTAGCTTTAGTAAGTAAATATGCACTAACAGTCATTTTGAAGGCAATTTTATTAATTTTATCTTTTTTTTATATATAATATATACATGAAATTCTTATTGTTGTATTTGGCTTTTTAAATGTAAGTTATTGCTAAATTTAAAAATAAAATATTTTTTGGCAAGAAACCATGTTGTTGTTTTTTTTTTGTTTTTTTTTTAAAGATAAATGTTAATATCTTGTCAAACACTTAAAATAGTTTTTCTCTTTAAAGTTTGACAGATCACATTGTAATAACAAATTACTGTTGCATCAGTCTGAAACCAAGTGGATAGTAATAGGAAATTTTGGATTTTATACTTAAAATGGTTATAATAATATACATTCACAAGTTAAATTTAGTTAGTAGGCCTACATCATAAAGGTGCACATTATTTTTATAGTGGAATTGATATTGATAAGCGTAGTAACTAAATAAGTCATTTTATTTTGGGGGTTCCACGTAAGGTCTCATCTTGTAATGAATGCAGCTTGCGAAGGGTGTGACCTATCCATCTCCAGCATGTCTGAAGGATATCTACTTCATTGAGCTGCTACTTTCTTGCCACAGTTCCTCCGGCTTGGCAAAATTTCTTGATGATAGATGTTATATAGGCACCTAGTTTTAGTTATTTAGCGACGCACCACAGAAGACGTATATTGAACGGGACTAGTGACGCTTGGAATATTTTGGGTTAGAGACTGTAAAATCAGCGCCAGAATCTCTAGGGTATAGAATCTAGATCTAGACGTGTTCATTTTTACTGAGACTTTGACTGTGGCCTTATAATCGTTTTTAAATATTTATGAACTGTTCATCAGTGTTGAACACTTTCTTCACTAGTAAAAATCGATGTTTTGTGTATTCTGTACTGTGAGCAACTACATTGAATACAACCGAACACGAAAACACAAACGCCTGCTGAGTAATTGATTAAAACCTAATAATCATCCTAAGTTGACTCCAAGACAGCCTGAACAAAGATATCACATAGAGAACAGGTCTTTAGGACTTATCTGAGGGGCTGCTTTCTCTGCTTCTGTTGCCAGTGCTTTTATGTAGTTACGCTAGATGTTCTGATACTTCGCTTGATGTCATTTTATCTACTTATATATATATATCTATGCTCTTTTTGTTCTTGTTTTAATGCTGTTTACACCTTGTTTACTTCTCTCTTTTTCCTCAATCTTCTGAAGCGTTTCTACTGAAATTCACTCCTTGTGGGAGTATGACTTTTGACGTGTGTCTGACTTTCTGCTATGTCTGTTCTATTGTCCCATCTTCTAGCAGCTCTTCTAGAGCTGGAATTTGTTTAATCAGGTGACCTTGAACTTTATTGTGTAGTCTTTCAACGCGAGTGTGTTGAAGTGTTGGCTGGATCCTCCTGTCCATTTGCTTTTCAACTTCAGTTTTAGATGATGATATGAAGCAACAACTGTTTCTCGTTTTACGGGTAGAGCCTACATTCCGAAGAGAACGGCGGAATCTTTTCGCAATACAGACGTGGTCAATTTGATTATCTGTTGACAGGTCTTGTGTGTGGAAAGACAGTAGCTCCGATTATTACGTTGATTGTGGCACGAGCATAGACACATTATTCTATGGGCACGAGTCTCTCTCCATTATCATTCGTCCCAACTTGTCCCTGCTGTCATACGATCTCCTTGTATCCTTTATTGTCACTGCTGATCTCTGCGTTAATTCGCCATATTATAAAGACTATGTTCTTCATTGCTAGTTTTTTTAAAGATGATAATCAATCTGTTGTAGAAGTTTTATTTCTCTTCCTCACGATAAGCATCCCTGTGCCTGCTAGGACAGCATGCTTGTTTGTGTAGCTCCTGCTACAGAATGATAGTAGCTTTTGTCCGATACCTGTGGCCTGTCAATCTTGACTCTGCTGCCACTTGTGCTGCTGTCTTCCCATTCTCGTAAAAACGTTACATATACCTATGGCCATGGGGGATGATGGGTTAGGTAGAGATGATGGTCTTCGGCTTCGGTTTTCACCGGTCAGCGTCACACACCTTCTAGCTGAACGTCCATCTTCTCCCAGGTTCGTGACTTCTGTTGATTTGCTGTTTGCTGGTTGTTGTTTTTTCAACAGGATGGGTATATAGCTAACCCTCCTCATTTTCCTGCTTTTGTCAGCTGGGCTTGGGGCCGTACGTCTAAATCTTTTGGTTAATTAAAATGTGCTGATGTAGCAATTATTATTTTTGTAGAAAACTCATGTAAAAAATTAAAAAATTATAAACTTTAAAAAAAAGTTAATTCTGAGGTGTTACCAATATAAAACAACCATTTTCAAATAAAGATTTTATAGAGACCATTTTTATACTATCGCAAAACTGCAAGACACTGTCTCGTTATAGCCTTCTTTTTTTTTTCTATTGTAAAAGGTCAGTACAAAAATATAGCCTACTTCATATTTTTTCTCCTTCCTTCTTCAATAAAGATGACGTGATATTTGAATATGAAAAAACTCTGTCTTATAACTTTCAAATGTTTTTTTTTAAAAGATAATTATGTCAAACAACTGCATGTTAGAGACTCAAAATAAG
>JADKLZ010000130.1:17884354-17904071 GCA_021533235.1 Biomphalaria straminea
TAGGGCTCAATTAGGGATAACCCTTATTGTGCCAATATCGTTCCGATACTGGACCCAATGGTTTAGTAACTGAAATATTTATTAGGGCTCAATTAGGGATAACCCTTATTGTGCCAATAGCGTTCCGATACTGGACCCAATGGTTTAGTAAATGAAATATTCATTAGGGCTCAATTAGGGAAAACCCGTATTGTGCCAATGTAGTTCTGATGCTGGCCCAAATGGTTTAGTAATGTATTTTTCTTTTTATATAGATGATGTATTATGCTCTATGTTCAGATGCAGCTCAATTAGAATGAAAAAACTACTTTTTTTTATATGCTATCATGCACTGGTGTCAGTCAACATATTTGCACGTTCTAATCATTCATTCTTAAATTAAACTTACACAACTAGGCAATATTTTTTTTTAAATTTTTATACATGGAATAATAAACTAACACAAAGAGAAATATAACAGCACAAACAATATATTAAGACATCATTCTCATTCAATTCTTAGCATTCTTTACAGACAGGCTTCAAGGCTGGCGGCAATAATTTCAACATCAGTAAAGCGATCATATGTTGACTTCCACACAGCAGCTGAAACAAACAAAATAATAATGATTATTGGTCATGCAACAAATCTACTTTAATCTAGCTGTAATAATAAAAAATCAGACCATTAAATAACATGAAAAAAAAGCTGAAGATATTGGGCTCAACCCATGAAAACATTAAGAAACTGGAACAGACACAAAATAGA
Organism: Biomphalaria straminea; assembly: GCA_021533235.1. Taxonomy (NCBI): domain Eukaryota; kingdom Metazoa; phylum Mollusca; class Gastropoda; family Planorbidae; genus Biomphalaria; species Biomphalaria straminea. The sequence continues at coordinate 17,885,103 of JADKLZ010000130.1, forward strand.
ACAGAAATAGACTCAAAAGTAAAATAGCAATTATACATGAAACACTGAACCATAATCTTCAAATACAAAATATAATAAAATACTCAGACACTTAAGATAAAGGCACATTCCTCATTCCATATATATGCTACGACAAATTTGTACAAATACTTCTTCGCTAGTGCTATTAGAGCATGGAATGGGTTGCCTGAGCTAGCCAAGAAAACCAGTGACTTAGCAGAATTTAGGTCATTGGTTAATATGCAGACGCGTAGGACATAATCTTTTTTTTTTATTAAATTTTTTTTTGGGGTCGCTGATCAGTTATCATAAAAATATATTTTTCATACCTTTTTGAGCAGGCTTCCTAGTAAAAAGATGTTGAACAACATCTGAAGTGCATACATAGGCCAATCTTACTGTCAACTGCCCTTAAAAGAAAACTGACATCCTAAAAAAAAAAAAAAAACTATAGAAAACAGAAAAAAAAAATTACAATAAAGACAATCATGAAATGTTTATGGTATACAAGAAAAACTTGCTATAATGATGAGACCCTGTAATTTTTCTTTATCAGTATCTACACAATGAAAAAAAAAAAAAAAAAACAAACTATTACACATTTTTATAACTAAGACACTGATATATCTCTAACAATAGCTTTCTATAATTAGTGCAAATAAGAAAAAATACAACATTATTTCTTTTGTCATTGTGATTTACATTTACCTCTTGAAAGCAACTTTGCACTTCTTACAATAGTGATGAATTGGGTTTTTTGCTTCCTATGAACTTTCTGTTTACTAAAAAAAAAAGAAAAAGAAAATATAAAGCACTCTACAGAAAGAATTAGTGATTAAACAATTAGTTTTTATACAACAAATTTTAAAAAATCTGAATATTAGTAAATTAAATAGAAATATTTTGTGCACATTCAGTAATCCTATGCTGCTTTTAAAAATGAGGTCTAAATTTTTATTATTTTAATCTTTTGGGAACTTATTAACTTTTACACCTAATACAAGACTAGATTTGATTATTAAACTATTAAAGTATTAAACCTTGGTTAAGGCTTAGCCTAAAACTAGTAAGCCATAGAATGCATCCTAGATCAAAGTATAGAAATAGTATTATATATAATATTATATAGTAATTAGTATTAATAGACCTCTAGACCTTCTAGCTAGGCTACCTGGATCTGGTTATGTGGACTATGGACTGGTCACCTCGATGGTCTCTGCATGGACGGCATGGTCGTCTGGTTCATACCTTGCAACTGCCATCAATTCCCTAGGCTCCTAGAGTCGAGGTTTAGACTACCAAGTAGATATCCTCAACTATAAAGGAACATAGAAAAAAAGTCAATATAGGTTTAGGCTGATATATATAATATAATATAACAAAAGTCAATATAGAGTTAGGCTAGTATATAATATATCGATCTACTATATATCTAAGGGTATGGCCCATGGCTATATAGTCTTACACTTTCATTTAGCTTATTATCTGATTTTAAAGCCAAAAATATTTATTTATATAAATTATAGATCTATATTATTATATATAGAATATAGCAACAATAGAATAGTACGGTAGAGAAAACTAATGACTAATGGTCTAAGTGACTTAGTCTAATAATACTCTAATATATCTAGATCTACTATCTAGCGATCATCTATTTTTCTAAATCTAGATAAGAAATTCTAGCTCTCATCACTCTAATATTCTATGACGACTATGACTGAGTATGTATTATTATAGATTATATATCTATAATCTACTAAATATTCTACAAACATCTAGATCTAGTTTTAGTAGTTTAGATTTCTAGATGAACTAGATCTATTCTGATTCTACAAGTACAATATATATATAATTATATATTTTTATTTCTCTCTTACTCTTTAAGTGACACTGACACAGTCTAGAATCTAGATCTTGGTCAATTTAGATTTAAAAACTATTATTTTTTTAAAATATAAATTCCAGATCTAGTTAGATTAATTTTTAAATATAATACTAGAATAGATCTACTAATAATTTATATTTATAGTTGACTTAGTTTTTACTAGACCTATGCCTTTGCCTTTACTATACTCCTATACTCATACTAAATTATATTTTTTTAGACTAATTATTCACTAATACTGCCACTTGATAGATCTAGATTATCTAACAGATTTCACCAATAATTAGATATCTAGAGATTCTATCCATCTAACTGATGTCTATTCTAGATCTAGAAATTTTTAAAAGAAGTATCTATACTAGATACTCTAAGTCTAAGACTAAGTAGTCTAGTCTAAGTACTAAGAATGTCTGATCTACAATTGCTATATTATATAAAATAGATTCTATGTACCTCTATAATAGTCTATAATTCTATAGCCTATCTAATTACTATTTATTTACTACTATTATAACTATAATCTAGATTGACTTATTAAGTCTTAAGTTTAAGACTTGCAATAAATGTTATTGTTGTACTTTACTAATCAGATTATCAGACTGATATCAGACTAGATTTATCAGATTATCAGACTGATATCAGACTAGATTTAATCATTATTAGTTAATTATTAGTAGTATATAACTATATTTAATTTTATATATTATCTAGAGATATAGATCTAAAAAATTCTAATCAATACTTATTAATATAAATTAATACTAGATAGATCTAGACTAGTGACTAGTCTAAGTCTAGATCTAGATATAAATTTAATAAACTAGAATTAGAAATTAAAGATAGATATCTTATCTATATAGATCTAGATCTATACATAAAACGTCTATAGTGACTATAGATTATAATCTAGATATTAAGAAATTAAGATGTTGAATGAATCATTTTCAATTTCAATTATATTCACTACCTGTGATAATAATCATAATGATATAGAAATATGAAATATAGATTTAGGTTAGGTCTTAAGTCTAGATCTAGACCTGGTAACTTGACCATGATGAGTGAGTCCATGATAATGATGATAGATCTAACGACAATAAAAAATATTGACATGACATGAGTCAGACAAGTCGAGACCGAGTAGATTCTAGAGTCTAGTTGAAAAACGTATTAAAGAAGTCTACTCTTTTTTTCTAACTCTAACTCTAGATAAATTTAGATCTGGCTATAATCCGATCCACGTGTACAACCTAGAATGGGGTTTACTGCCTGCTTGAATAATCCAGTTTGTGCCGACCATCGCGCACTTAAAATGCTTCTTTTTCATTGGTCGAAAAAAATTCTACATAAAATTGAAAATCTAGATCTAGATAATTTGTATCTAGGTCCAAGATGTTCTCCCGAGGTTTCTAAATTTATATGTAATTAAAAATTACTAAATCTGTATTTTTTTTCAGTTTCATTTTCACTTGTTTGTAATTGTATGTTGTTTTTTTTTAGTTTGTACATCTGGGGGGGGGGGGGGATGCCGTTTTCATTGGGGATTTCCAGAACTGGGCCAGCAAGGGTAAAACTTTACCAGACCAGTTAGGGCAATTCACCAACAAAACCCAATTGACAAGTAAATAAATCATAATATTATTTTAAAAAGTGATACAAAGCCAAATTTATAATTAAAATAAATTATATTAAATAAAAAGAACATCATTATACTGTTGCCTATTTTATAATAAAGATTTCTTCATGTTGATTCTGGCGTGATATGGGAAATCCCATACCGGCACGAAAGCGGAAAGACGTTAACGGCCCAATAACTGAAATCCCACACCGATCCGTTAAGGTTTTTATATGGGGATTTGGTGTTAGCGCGTTTCCCCACACTTAACCGTATTACCCCATTACGGCCCCTTATGGTAACGGTAGCTCAATGTTTATAGGGTATGTATATATGTGTATATATATATATAATTTTAATATCATTTCGGTTTATACGGTAAAAAAAAAGTCGTTCGCGTGTGTGTTACACATTGAGGTCCCAAAATACACATTTTGACCCTCAGGAATACACATTTGGACTTTTTTAGGTAGGCAGGTATGCATATAGGGTAAATGAAATGTTTTTTTTTTAAGATATTAATAGTAAAACTGAGTAATAAATAACTTCAACACATAAACATTTGTATTAAGAAAACTAAAGAAAAATAATTAAAAGAATTTACTGTCTTTTTTCTTCCTTTTTTGTTGTTGTGTGGAACATTAGAAAAACTTAGACAATAAAGTAAAAAAAAAATTTAAATATTCTGTACCACATAAATAAAAAATCCCATGCTAAAAATGAAATCAGACGTAAGAAAAGGAAATGTTTCATAAATTTTGTCTAATGTTGCCTTGATATTTATTTTTACAATGCCAGAATGATCATGAGAATTGGAAAGAGCGCCATAAACATTTGGAGCAGCGTTTGATTAACTGTGTAAAAGAAGTCAAAGATTTGGAACCACTTTTTCTGGACAAGAAAAAAGAACTTCAAGAAGCTAAAGAAAAACTTGTGCCTTTGACTGTATGTATTTTCTTTTCTTTTTTTTCTTTTTTCATAATTTTGAATACAGAAATTAATTCTATTGATTAATGTATGTCAGCCAACTATCTTTGTTTTGTTAGGGCCAAAAATGCACAATTTTTGTGTTTTTGATAATAAACTAAATACTGATTTAGTAGATTTTTAATTAGTTAGTACATTCAAACAAAGTAATTGTACATATATATTAATTTCTTGAAACAGAATCAGCTGAAAAGTTTAGAAAGAGAACTTACTAGCACCAACAGAGATTGTAAACAATGTCAGGATAGAATCAGAGAGTTGAAGGAAATGTAAGCTCTAATATATTTTTGTGTACACTTAGAGATTGTTTATTGTTAAATGTCAACTATCCCATATTATTTTTTAGGCAGCCATTTCTTCAAAACATGTTGAAAGTCTCAGGATTATTGACTAGCTCAGACCATAGAATTAAAGTATAGAAAACAGTTCTGAACATAGAATTATTAAAAGTCAAATAGCTAATAGCAATCAGTCATTGAAATCTTAAATAGACACTAACCATGGTAGATAGAATAAAGGATTTACTAATAACTTGAGTTTAAACTAAATTAAAATAAAAAAAAAAGACATGTGCTATTGAAAATTGAATTTTCCTTTTTTTTTCATCATGCTCAAAATCAATCAATAACCTATTTTTAGTCTTCCTATAGCTTATTCTTTTCTTTTTAAATCATGCACACATATTGTACATACATACATTCAATTGATTTTACTAATTATTTTGACATAATATTTCATTGATTATCCATTTCCTGAATTTTTTATTTTTTTCCATTAATGAAGGTAATTATATTTTTCTAGTGTGTTTTTAAAGGATGATTATAATTACATTTTGCTCTTAATGTGTGAGTATGACTGACCCCATTAGTCATCTTATTACTTGTGGTTTCTTTCAGAGCATCTCATGATTATGAAGCTGAAAGATTACAGAGAACAGCTCAAATCACAAAGCTCAAGTCCAAGTTGGAAAGGCTGGAGTCTCAGAAAAAAGTCTTAGAAAATGATGCTGATCAGTACAGAAATGCTGTCATCAAATCGAAAGCTGACCTTGCCAATTTGGAGTATGTTCATATAAATTCCAATTATACATATGTTTAGGAAAGTTCTTGGTTTTGGAGCTAACATTATACAATTCTGTATAAAAAGCTCAAATGATTGAAACAAGTGAATTATGAAATGCATTGACCTACACAATTTTATTATTTGTTTCTTTTCCCGAAACATAATTAAAACAAGTTGTTATTGATTGCCACAATGGGATTGAGGAAAATTCCACTTTGATAATGACTAATAAAATTTCAGCACATCACCTTTTTAGCCATAGTCTTCAAGTTATGTAGCCTTACACTTACCAGTCTATGTTTCCCTATTTTCTGTTTTATTCAAAAAAACTTTTATCAATGAAATTCATAAAACTAGTTTGATGTACAAATGTTACCCAGCCAACTTTATTAGATTGCTATTTTATAGAGTTATTTAATTAAAAGCATGACATGATAGTTTGAAGAACTTTTCTGAAACCTTTTATCATTTGCATATCTTTATAAAAACAAAAATTAACCTTTCAGACAGGGCAGATGATGTAAAGGTCATCTGTTTCTGTGGCCTTCGATTATCATTCTTTATAACCTTTTTTAAATATTTTGTCATGTTTATAGTTGAATAACTTTGCAGGGCATGTTTTTATTGCAACATGCAAGTTATGTGAGCTGTTTATATCATTAACAAGGATAAGAGAAGAAATCAACTTATATTTTGTTATTTCATTCTTTTTCTATTCTATTATATGATAAGTTGAAGTGAATTTAAAGACAAAAAAAATAATGTAAAATTGTAAAAGATTATTCCTTTTTTTTTTGTAATAACAAAAAAAATGTTATGTTATTGCAGGTCAGAACTGAAGGCTAAGCAAGTATTGTCCAAAAATATCTCATTAAATAAACAGAGACTGCTGGCTGCTAGAAACGATAGATTAAAACGATTTGGTGATTGGATGCCTACAGTAATGAGTAAAATACAGGAAAAGAGGGCTCAGTTTCACAAGATTCCTAAAGGTCCTTTAGGTAGGAATTCTTATTGCCATTGTTTGTTTGTTTTTATATATATTTATTTAGACACAAGATTAAAACAAACAAAAGTAGAACAGAGTGGATACTATATTATGTCTAACTGTTGTGTAAAGTTGTTGTATGCAATTGTTGTGTAAAGAAGTTGTAATATGTGTCAAACTGTTAGTGATGGGAATTTTAAGAAAAATTTTGGAATTCTGAAAATTTCTTTTGATTCTTTTTTTTTTAGAAAAAGAAAAATATCAACAAATTTTTTTAGGGAAAAAAAATCTAATATTATTATCTGGATCTTGAATGACTGTAGGTGTACCTGGCTGCTTTGCCTATGCTTAGCACATCAGTCACATCTTAAAACAAATGGGGGTGCACTAAATGTCCCAAAAGTTTTTCAAAGTCTGTTCCCATCATTGTGTTGTGTAAAAATGTTTGTTATATGTGTCGAACTATTGTGTTAAGTTGTATATGTGTCTAAATGTTGTGTAAATAAATTGTGTCCAACAGTTGTATTAAGAAGTTGCTATATAAAAAATATATCCAAATGTTGTGTAAAGTTGTCATGTGTTTAACTGTTGTATAAAAAAGTTGTTATATGTGCCAGAGAATGTGTTATATAATATATGGACAATACAATGACTTTTACTATCCCAAAGAAATTTCTGTGTAAAGTGTTAAATTTATCACAAAAATAAATAAACCTAGTCAACAGCCAAGCTTGTAGCCATTCAAATTGTGTTACCAAGTAAGGGACAGCAGAATGTTCTAACAAAACACATACTCTTACATCACCTGGGGAAAATTATTTGGCTGGTCAGTTATTTGCCATATACTTATTTGTCTCTTGGACAGACAACACAAGTGACACAAATTTTCTTGGCTTTATGAGGAAATTCTTTCTTCCAGGAGCTTGCTTTGATCTTTTGGATCCCAGATGGGCTTTGGCTGTAGAATGTTGTCTTAAGGGCTTAGTGGGTGCCTTTGTTTGCCATGACCATAGTGATGAGAGAATATTGGAAGACATTTTCTACTCCACTCTTAGATCCAAGAGTCTTCGCCCAACAATAATTACTTGCCCTTTTGCTGTAAGTTTTTTCATATATATTTATTATTGTTATTTTAGTTTTTGTTATCCTATAATGAACTCTTTATCTCCTTGATTATTTTCCACATTCTGACAGAAATGTTCTTTTTCACATTTGTACATTCTACCACGTTATGATTAAACTTCCATAACATCTTTGTTTGTAATTAGAAAACGTTACTTTTGGTATCGAATTATAGGAGAATGCATGCTCTTTTTATAAAACACAAAAATAAAGTTTGATAAAATCAAAAATTAATTGAATTTAATGGGGTCAAATCAACAATGGTATTGTTAATAAAGAGAGAAAGAGTTAATGAGGGATTTCTGTAACTTCATTAGTAAATATTGGAGAAAGGATTGCCAACAGGTGGTGTGGTATGTGCTTCAGACTGTCATCATGATAGTCCATGTTCAAATCCTACCCATATAAATCCATAGCTGTCTGGCAGGAGGGTTGGGGTAGTATATAATAATCTTCATTTGTGAAAAAAACTTCTGATACTTACATCAAGTTGTAAAAAAAAAACATTGCCATTTATTTCTTTAGCTGTCTGCTAACATTCTAACATGATAAGAGGAAGCAGGACTATCTTGCCTAGCCTCCTCTTTAGTGCATTCGAGGAAATATCCACAAAATGAACATCATAAAACGTATTCCCAGTGAACAGTCACAATACTGCGCTCATTGCACATGGTGGTGGATGGAATAGAGACTTGTTCAGTCCATGCCTTAATTTAGCCAAAGCAGTCCTTGGGTGATGTTGGTCATACACAGATACACACTTATCAGTTGAGATAGAAATGTCAGTCTCTCATTTCTGAGAGAGTACTTCAAATTATTTTCTATTTTATCACAGTTTGGATCCATTAGACATAACAGGTAAAGGTCAGAACTAAAGGCCAACATGGTTATTTCTTCAAGAACCATTTACATTTTTTTAACATATTGTTCTTATTAGTTTTATCTTTAAAAAAAAAAAAAGCTCAGCTGATCTGCCAATTTCACAATCAGAGTAAACTAATATATTTATAATTAAAAAATAAAATAAAAATAAATAAAGTCTGATAACAATCTATCAGTAGTAATCTTTCTGATGACAATAATATATCAGTACCAGTAGTAATCTTTCTGATGACACTAATCTATCAGTAGTAATCTTTCTGTTTTTCAGCACCAAGTGCATGATGTGTCACAGAATGTAAGTATGGAGTACTAGGTCTAAAAGGATTTGGAACTAAACATAAATGTTGCTCTTTGGCATGCCACGTTTTTTTTTTTTTTTTTTGTGAAAACACATTTTTACTTTTTTATTGACTGTCCTCTGTAAACTGATCACTATTTTTTGTTTACCTTTTAAAAAAAAAAGACAATTAAAAATGCTCTAAATTTTTGTTTATTTCTTTACAGAAAGCAGTTAGTAAAAATTATCCCTGCGTCCTTGATGTCATCAAAAGTGATGATCCAGTAATCATCAACACACTCATTGATCAGGTTAGAGTTTTTCCCACTGTTATGTTATCCTAACCCTTTTGCTTTAGAACATTTTGTGAAGCAATTTAATGGCTATTATGTAATTTGTTATCAAGAAATTAGCTCAAATCAATTAAGTTAAATTATATATTAGGGTTGCACCGGATTTCTGATATTCGGATATGTCCCGATAGTAAAAGATTTTCAGCCAAAGCCAGATACCTATATGCACATTTTGTAAATAGCTTGTGTTGCTGAGCATTTTGCAAAACTTTTAAATAACATGGCTATATTTGTAATAATTTTTTTTCTTTTATTTACCATATTGCTTTAAACTCTGTTACTGATTGATGAATTAAAGCTTAACAGTTGTTATTCTTCTTCTTCTTCTTCTTCTAACCAGCTTTTTACTGCTGAGCTGTCAGCTCTTTTGCAGACTGTGCCAAGGAAAAAATACTGTGCTGTTTTTTTCAGTTGCTCAGCACTGCCATAAAGGGTGTTGGTTATGTTGGGCTGTAGTGGTAGTAGGGTCTGCCTAAGGTGGATTAGGAGGGGGCATTCAAAAAGGATATGGTTTACAGTTTCATAAGGGTGGGAGCAGTGTCTACAAAGTGGGAGTTGTGTGGGATTTATTTTATTGAGATGATAATTTAAATGTGGTGTATGTCCTAACAGTTGTTATAAAAAGATAGACCTATCACAAACTAATCTGTGTAACATGAGTATGTGTGTATGTACAAGTCCACCAACTGTTAAGTGGATGTGGGATGGTCATTGTAAAATATATATTTAACTAGTTACTAATTTAAATCTCTCAAAAGTAAAGTTTAATCTGGCTTGCATTGTGGTCGGATGTATGTGTTGAAGAATTTCAGACCAACATCTGGTCATCAGACTTGTAATTTAATGTCACCCCCTTCTAGTTCTGGCTTGAAGGGCTTAATACTGATATTATCTGTTTGTTAATAGTTGAAATCTGAAGCATTGTAGGTCAATATTTATTGTTTTAGATTAATTCATTAGCAGTAAACGACATTTTATTAACAGTAGGAATATCAATTATACCTTATTTATGGCTTATCCTTAGATGATGCCGAAACATAGAGCAAATTGTAGTCTGGTCTATTATTGAGATCTTTGTTTAAATCTACAGTTACATAGGAAAAAAAAAAGGCAGTTGGTTGTTGTGCTGGCCACATGACACCCTCGTTAACTGTAGGCCACAGAAACAGATCATCTGCCCTATAGACCACAAGGTCTAAAAGGGGAACTTTACTTTTTACTTACTACAGTTATATAGATCTAAGAGCATTAGGAAAACCAGCTATAGAAGAAAAAAAACTCATCCACACCCTCTCTACCCAAAAAAATAAACAGACTGAGTGTTTGACAGATTTGAAGAATCTGATCAGATAGACGTAGTGGGCTTACGCATGTAGTCCTAGTGGAGTGTGTATAGTAGATGGTGGTGACCACACACTTTTTTTTTCTTGGGCATATGCAAAAGTGTTGAGCGGTCAAGTAAAAAAATAACGCATTGGCCTGGTCAGTCAAGCATGTAGATCTATTATACCAGTATACTAGTTACAGAGGACAAGTGTTCCTTAACACTCCAGCTTATTATTTCCTTGTTTGCTAGATCTAAATATGGTAGTCAGTTATGTTATTCAATTTCTTTTATGCGAGTTTACACTTTAGTGTACGGTTTTCCATTATATAATAAGTCAATAGAATTAATGAAATTAGCTTTCTTTCTAAAGGTTTTAATACACACAACACACACACACATATCTTTGTTTTATTTTATTGTTCAAAGTATGTAAGAAACATCTTCCTTAATGATAAGGCCTACTGATTTTATCATGGTTTCTGTAATAGAAGGGCACAGTATTAAGCTTATGGGTGTCAGGTGTGTAAAAAGTCATCCTGGCCTGATACACAGTGGCTAAGTATGCATTGTAAGTAAATAAAACAGTAATGATGAGGAGTTACTTGACACTCTCAAATTATTAAGAATATCATTATCAAATCAAGGCACTTTACGCAGGAGCAATATTCAGGTTAACATGTTAGGAAAAGTAATTCAACCATAATATTTATTTACTGTGTAGAATGCTGTTTTAGCATGTTGTGTTTATCCTGACAATAAAATGGTCAATCTCTATCAATAAATTGAGTGTCAAGGACTAAATAAATAAAATAAGGAGTAGGAGTGTTTAGCTCTCCCTTTAAAGATGGGCCTGGTCATGTCTTTTACACTAATATACACAAATCTGAGCCTTGAACTTTTTTCTACAAAATAATTAGTGACTGGCTTACTGGGCTATGAAATCGGTTCATGTTCTGTGTATCAAAAGGTCACTCATTTAGGTCCAGCTTACTAATTGAGAGTTTTATCCAAGTAAGCAAACTCATTTTCGTGAAGAAGTGTGGCCTGTGTTCCAGCCACTTGAGTGAGATTTTTCATCAAATAAGCAAGCTCATTGTCCGGTTACCCCTGTAGAGGTGTTGCTTGGAGTCCAACCCCTAATTAGCTACCAAGTAAACAAACTCAGTTCCTCCGCGTGACCTCTAGAAGAATACCTTCATCCATCTTATTTGACGACCTGTCTATTAATGAATTCAATGCGATGAACTAAACAAATAAAAGGGGATGTAAGTTGTTCATCTCTACCCATGTTACCTGTGTAGAGGTGTGGCCTGAAATCCAGTCACCCTAATAAAGATTTACAACCAAGTAAACAAACTCATTTTCCTCGTAAGGTGTAGCCACTCTTAAGAGTGTCGATATGCTGACATTAAATCTACGTCTATCATATTTGACTTGTGGTCACCTGTCTATCAATGAACTTAATGTGATGGAAAAACAAAAAAAGGGGTGGGAGTTGTTCATTTCTACATCTGATTATATCTTCACAGCTAAACAGCGTGATGTAGTCAAGGAATAAAACATGTTAACTAACAAACTCAATGGTCACTACAAAATGAAAAAATATGCCAGCCTTTGCTGCTTTGTATGTAAAGCGTATTTAGAATGTTAAGTTTCGTTTCTTTTTATATCAACACACCTGTTTGGTGCATATTCATATAGGCTCTATTTTTAAGCACATTATTATGTTTAAAGATAAATGTTAATACATTCTTTAACAGACATTAATGGAAAGAGGTCCACTTTATGCATATTAAATACGAATCTCACTATCCAGGCTCTCTGCAAACTGCACCATACACCACCAACGGAAAGAACTTGACAACTCAGGGCTCCATAATAACGTAAAGGTTTAATGTCCAATAAATAACAGCCAATACTGTATAATTGGCAACACGTAACTCAGGCTGTACAAATAGTTCTTCGTTAATAGCCGTATCGCCATATCAACTCTTGCACTGGTCTTTCAGTCTCGTTCCAGGCTTGCACTGAGTTCAACAGTTCAGGACTGACTTCACACTCTTAATCTCTTTATGTCGGACTCGATCACAGACCAAGATCAAGACGCCAGCCGTCTCAACTGTACTCTACAGTACTCCGCACTGAACCGTCGTAATGCTCCATACAGACCCTCACCGCTGAACTGTGCTGTAGTCGACCGTGCTCCGAACCTTCTGTCATGAACCACTTTCTGAACACCTTTTCTGGACTGTATTGACTGCGACACCTCCGCTCTTTACATAGGGCCCCTGCTGGCTTTCGAACCGGACAGAACGCCCCTCGACGTTCCTAGGTGGTCAGATGACTATAATTATCGTTATGCCCCTGAGCTCTGTTCACTCTGCTGATCTTTCCCAAACCTTCTTGTTGAGACGCGTCTCGGCTGACCGTAGTAACTCGTCACGCTTGACCGCTCGTCTGGCCTGGGGCGATTTGTGTCTGCTGACTACACACACCACTACTCCCCCTGTCTGAGCCACCACCAGGTTTATAACAATATCAACACACCTGTTTGGTGCATATTCATGTAGGCTCTATTTTTAAGCACATTATTATGTTTAAAGATAAATGTTAATACATTCTTTAACAGACATTAATGGAAAGAGGTCCACTTTATGCATATTAAATAGGTACAAGGCATACTTTTTACTATTTGGTCAACTATCCTTCTGTGATATTCGGCCGGAGCTCTAATATATATATATATTGTGGAGCAGTTCTGTGTAAAGTTTTTACAACATATATGAAACAACTTTAAAAGTTTAAGAATAATATATATATATATATATAATTAATTTATTTCAGAGAAGACTTGAAAATGTAATTCTTATAGCTGACAGAGATGAAGCCCATCATGTAATGCTCAAATCTCCACCTCCTAATGCTAGAGAGGTGAGTGTTAAAAGGCACAAGCCTTTTACTTGTAGGCATATAGTACAGATAGTTTTAACATGCAGATACTAATTTGCGAGACTTACATTTTTATCTCTCTGCTGATCATTCAGCATGAAAATAATGCATCTATTGCACCTCTTAGTTCATCAGCCACTCATCCCATTGGGATGATTTTCTTTTCACAATGGCTATGGTTTATGATCAGAAGATTCAGAATTTTTGTTTTAAATATCAGTACAGCAGTTTAGTAAGACTTAAAAAGACATAGTTGCTCCTGCGCTGTTTGTTGTATTGGCTTGCAAGATGTCTCTTCAGTCTCCAGCAATGTCTGCCTCTTCCCTTCTTGTGTCCATTGCCCTGAGAACAAAGATAAAGGCACATTTCTTAATCTTTATGCTTGGAACAAATTTTAGAATCAGTCATTGACTTCAATTTAAATACTTGGTTGAACAAATGGATACATTTGGGAGTCAATAATCAATAACTTTTTTTTTTGCTGAGAGAATGTCTTTGATTGGTTGGATTTCTGCATTAACATGCTTTGTATGTTTTGTTAGTGGTTAGCTCAACATTGTGTTCATTTATTTACAGTGTTTTACAGAAACTGGTGACCAGGCATTTAGCCTTCCCACATTCCGCTACTATGCAAATGAGAATTATAATGTTAGGTATCTCATGTCCGATGTACAAGAACAAATTAAAAAGATGGAGCTTGATGAAACAAAAATAGAGAATGAAAAAAAAAACATCACTCAGCAGGTGTGTACTGTCAGATGTAATGATTTTGAGCTTTAGTCAAAATGTATCTATTTATTGCAGTCCCAGGAGTATAATAATGGTTTCACCTTCATAATTCACAGTGTTATTTTTGTCATTACTTTTATTTAACTAAGAACAAGAGATTACCTGTTTTGGAAACTATTTTGATCATTATCTTGACAGATTTATAAATGCCAGCAAGATATTCAACAAAATCAAGTAGAAGAAAAGAAATGTAGATCAGAACTGACTAAAATCTCTCAAAGTATTAGCAGTACTACATTTGAGGTGAACGAATTACAAGCTCACGAAGATCCTGATCCAGTTGATGTCAAAACTTTAGTAAGAACTTAAAATATCTGACAACATTAAGTCTTTTTTTTTTTAGAATAACAAAGAGCAAACTAATGTTTAGCTGTCCATTTGAGTTCTGTGTTGTTGTTTTTTCAAAATCATTCTAAAACCCAATAGATTTATTAGCATTGTAATGCTGCCTGTGACATTTAACTGCTCTTTAAATATTTAGGATTTATATTGTCTAGGAAGAAGAAGTTGAAAATTACAAAGCCAAAATCAATGAGCTGAAAACTAAACGGGAGCAAATTCTTTTAGAAAAAAAATCCTGTGATGAGAATTATGAGTCTGTTAAGAGGAGTTATTCTCAGTTGGAAACAAGCATAAGAGAAAAATCGGGTAATTAAAATATTTTTATGTTTTCTATTGTAAGTTAGACAAAAAAAAAAAGGAGCATATTTTTTTATCGTAGCAAGACAAGTTAATTCTAAAGAATTCTTTTGTATGTGATTGCATAACCCTTTTTTTTTGTTTTGAAGCCAAGTAATCATGTTGAGAAAGAAGATGAACAATTCTAAAAGAAGGGGCAATAGTCATATACAAATTATTTTGTCCTTTTTAAAAATTATTTTAATAAGACTTCAAAGAAGAATAGTTATGTTAAGATTACATATTTAAAGTCTTTTTCTCTTGTAATACCTGAATTTTCTTCTTAGGTAAATCTTTGCAGTAGATTACTGAATCTATTGATTATTGATAGTTTTGTGAAAGTGAAAAAGATGCAAGCTTTAAAAATAAAGAAACAAAAGGAATTGTTTTTAGTTTTTAAAGTGATGCTGTTTACCATTTTAAAATTAAAATTTGGTAATTCAGACTTTTGATAGTTGATTTTTTTTTTTTTCAAAATCTAATTAGCCATCAAAATAAATTCCATCACCTGCACAGATATTTATCTACATCTTGAGAATATAACATTTCATTAAATTAGCTATAAATGTTAGGTAATTAAGAAGAAAATATAATTTTAAGAAAAGAACTAATTGGTCCATGCATTTTGAAATAAACTTTTTCTCAAGCCTTGATACTTATCAATATTCAATATTGAAAATAATAACACTTTTCTTTTCATTTTATGATGTAGGCCCAAATCAAGTAAAATATAATTATTCTTTTTTTCCACAAAAAGGATAATTTAACCATTAACTGTATTTTGCTTATAGAAACTTGCAATGAAAACTATTTGAAATATAACATGTTGCTTACAAAAAAGTAAATTATTTGAAGTGGTTCAATACATATTTATTCTGTAACTCTTTTTAGATAATGGTATACCTTTGAGAGAAGAAATCAACCAAGCACAGAATGAACTTGAAAAAATGAGCAATGCTGTTAAACACTACAGCTCCAAGTTGAAAGAACAACAAAAGAAAATACAAGAAGCTAAAGAAAAGGTTTATTATGTCTTATAATGCTCTAAAAATAGTCTGTGGTTTCTATGTAATTATTTTATATTCAGAGCTTTTGGCCTTTTGGTAGGATGCTTCTCAATATAATTTGAATGGAATTATAATTTCTACTGTAAACTTATTCTATTATTGTATGTAAAAAAAAAACCTTAGTTTTAAATGCCAGTGGATTAAGTTGACTGTTAAGTCACAATAACCCAAGGAAACAATTTTCTGTATTTTTATATGCCTATATAGATAAATACTTTAGACAATTGTTATGTAGTATTGCTGGCTGGTTGTAGGAATATACTTTTTTATTGTTGATAAGATGGTTCTCTGAGTTCAAATTTTACCATCCTGTTACAATAATAACAAGCTTTTTCTAATTCCAAAGAATTTTCTTGTTTCAAAAATGTTTCTTCATTATATCATCTTTCAATAATCCATTTCCAATGTTATATAATGTTCCTACAACTAGTGCTTATGCTGTATTCTAATTGTGTCTCTAGGTAGAACAATACAAGGTAGAGCTGGAGCTAGACAGGGCTAAAACAATAGAATTTTGTGCTCCAGTTCGGACCAGTAGGTCCCCAGAGAGCATCCAGAGTGAAATCAACCAAATTAAACGCAGAATCAATGAACAAGAGGTACAACAGGGGAATGAAGTAGAGATTACAGCCACTTATAAAGAAAAAAAAGATTCCCTTGAGCGTGTAAGAAAAGAAGTTGGTCAACTCCAAATCTATTTGAACAGACTGGATGAGGTTAGTTTGAAGATAATTTTTATTGGTCCAAACAAATGTCCACTTCAATATTACTACTATAGCGATAACAATATAGTTGCAATGTAAATGTACACATTTTCATATTAATTGTTTTCATTTAAAGGTCATGGCCAGAAGAACTATTGCTTACCAAAAGATGAGAAAGCTCATTGCCAACAGGGCAAAGTGAGTTGGTAACATTCATTTTATTTTATCTTCTAACTATATCTTAGAGGTTTGAGGTTGACAGTCTCTGAACTTTTAAGCTGTGCCATTTCTTTACCTGATTTCTAAGTATGATACTTTATGCTTTAACTAGTTAGAACAGTTTAAAAAAACATGCTGTGTATTTGTTCTGTTAGCATTTATTTATATGAATATCATGAATATTTTATATTCACTCTATTAGCACCTTATTTTTATCTCGAAAAAGGGTAGGGAACATCTTTGATTACAGAGATAGTCCAAACTCAAGCCTTAGAATGGTAAATATCATCTCATCCCTAACAGCAAGTCTCCTGGCCTTGCAAGGGTGGTGCTGAGGCAGTGGTAGATTCACTATCAGCTTTTTTTTTTTATATTTTCTTGAAGAAAAATACTAATCTCCTCCATAAATACATCAATGGCAAAGAAAAAAATACTGTTTACAATTCTTTATTAACTGGAATAAACATGCAAAGAGAGCTGTCACAGCTACATTGTTGAAATATTATTCTAATATATATATTATAACATATTTACCCAATCATTTGGTTTTGTATATTTAAGTAATATTGCATCTTACACAGTAATGTGTATCTGATGGATATAAAGTACAGTACTGGAGGTTTTTAATTTTGAAACATTAACATATATAGAGTCTTTGAAATCAAGCAATTCTTTTCCTTAAGCCAAGGATTGTGCCCCTCTTATGGATCTAGACCTAAAGAAAATGCTCTCTCTTTTTTTCTCATTACATTTTTTTTTAATTCTTGCTTGTTATTTCTTTAACTTTTCTGATATATATCAAGGCTTCTCCTTTATTATCTTATAGCATTGATTAATATATTTGTATGACCTTTTTTTTTACAGATACTATTTTCTCCTACAAATGTCTCAGCGTTCATATACTGGGAAAATGAATTTTGATTTTGAAAAAGAGACCCTGGACATTCTAGTCAACACATCTCAAGAATCTTCCAACAGAGTAAGCACAGAGGTGAAAGACTTAAAATCACTATCAGGAGGAGAGCGTTCTTTTTCAACTGTATGTTTTATATTGTCTCTATGGGAAGCCATGGAATCACCTTTTAGATGTTTGGATGAGTTTGACATTTTTATGGTAAGTTTTTTAGGGCTTAAAAACAAATTTAAACGGGCAGACACTGATAGGTCTCTTCTTTTTCTGAACAAATCTATTTAGCTAGTTCTCTGTGCATTTCTCCCTCTTTTCTCCTCAGTATAGTTCATTTCAAACATTTTTGTATTTTAAATGTTATTCAACAATTCTCTTGTCAAAAACATTGAAAATCTGATTCAGTTTTTATTTATCTTTTAAATGTCAAAAACATTGAAAATCTGATGTAGTTTTTATTTATCTTTTTAAATGTCAAAAATATTGAAAATCTGAAGTAGTTTTTATTTATCCAATTTTAAAATGAGCCTTGGATGTAATTAATCATAATTTTATTGCAAATTATACATGTACTTATAGCAATTGATATTGTTGACTTGTTTCTCCAGATACACCCTAATGTGCTTTTATCACAAGAGGTCAGCATTTTAATTTTTTGTGTATTGTCTATCAATAGGACATGGTCAACAGAAGAATCAGTATGGACATGATGATGGCTACAGCTGACATGCACAAAAACCAACAGTTCATATTTTTGACACCACAAGACATGAGGTAGACAATTAATAGCCACCCCCAAAATGAAAGCTGTTATGTCTTAGTGCTTTTTTTTTTTAATGGTTTCATTTGTTAAAATTTGAGATCACTGTTGTGAATGGGATATTGGTAAAGTTTGTGAGTTACATCATAATGTCTGATTATGACTTTATTATTTTTAAGTCAAGTTTCTAAAAGTCCCAAATGCACAAATATTGGAAATATTTTGTTAATTTAATTCTTTCAAAAAATATTTTTTTACTTTTTTTTTTAAACTGTTTCCCTATTAGTATCTTCCAAAATATTTGACAGTATTAGGATAGTAGTTGTGACAGTATTAGGATAGTAGTTGTGACAGTATTAGGATAGTAGTTGTACAAGAACTTAGTTTCAAAGCTT
>JADKLZ010000130.1:17904081-17943393 GCA_021533235.1 Biomphalaria straminea
AGGATAGTAGTTGTACAAGAACTTAGTTTCAAAGCTTTTCATAGTTTTAAACCACCATGTTTTACATTTTGTACCAAGTAGAAATAAGGCTGGACATTTGAATCATGTTCATGTATTTTTAAATAGGTAATTTTTGAGTTCATCAAGCTTTGGTAAAACACCCTTTAGTTGTAACATACATTTTTTTTTGGAGGAATTTACTTAAGCTTTACAATATATAAATATATTTAATGTAATGTTTATCTTAATATCATTATTTATGTATTTTTCAGCTCTGTTAGAACAATTGCCAATGTTAAAATCTACCGCATGCAAGATCCAGAAAGAAATCAAGTTCTTAATAATAAGTTGCCCAATACTCAGCCATAGGCTCATCTTGATATTATCTCTTTATACTTTGATCATACATGTCTCAACGTTTGCCATAAACATATTTTAGTTTCTTATTTAAATTGTTCACTAATCTGCCATATGCTCATCTTGATCTTATCTCTATATACTTTGATCATACATGTCTCAATGTTTGCCAAGAACATGTTATAGATTCTCATTTAAATTGTTCAGTTACCTGCCATAGGCTCTCTCTATATATATACTTTCATAATACCTGTTGAGAACACATTATGTACATAGTATCATGTTTATTATTAAAAATTTAAAAGAAAATAACTTTGTGGTTTCATTTTGATGACTTTTGTTCAAAAATATGTTTAAATTTTTTATTTTTATTTTGCTGTTAATATTTTGTTTATTGAAATAAAAAGCTGATATGGTTGAATCTTTTAATATTGGTCTATAAAAACAATAAGTTTTTCATTGCTGCAGATTCATGATAAATCCATTTATACTTAAAAATACTTCATTAGAATTTGGAATCCATAATGATACAAATGGTTAAAAATACATTCTATAGATGACAAAATATTTCATTATATAATAGTCAAAGCTTGCAGATAAAAAATAGGCCACTTCATCCCCCGGTCATTTCATCACGTTATTTTCATCATCTGATCATTTTATCTACAAATAGTAATTGCACAAATCATGAAATAAGCAATATTTAATACTAGACAGATATTGCCAGCGGGTCTTAATTTGCGTATTGCTGATGTAGTCAGTGATATAGTGCATTAGAAACAATTAAAGAAAATA
The DNA here is from genome assembly GCA_021533235.1 of Biomphalaria straminea. Taxonomy (NCBI): domain Eukaryota; kingdom Metazoa; phylum Mollusca; class Gastropoda; family Planorbidae; genus Biomphalaria; species Biomphalaria straminea. The sequence continues at coordinate 17,905,234 of JADKLZ010000130.1, forward strand.
ATAATGTTGTAAGTAAGTAAAGCGAATGCGTGAATTCACGCTAAAATATATGAATGAAGCTAAAAATAGCCTATTGACCTTAATTTACGCGATATTATGATAATATAGATATTCATTTTTTTATTTAAATGACAAAAAGTGTAACACATTAGATAAGAATAAAATTAAATGCCATTATAAACTGTAAAAAAAATTAACATGTATAAATATAAGAGGTAATGTGAAAAAAAGTGTTATCCTGATATGGATGAGGTCCGTCTTTATTAGAAAAAAAACAACAACCTTATTTCAAGTCTAAAAATGACGAGCCCAATTTCAAGAAAGAGCGTTGGAAAAATAAAGTGAAACGTGGTCGTACTTCCACCACACCTTGGCCTTTTGATAATAAGTTATCAGCGGCATGGTCATAATTATTCTAATGGCACTTCTATCTCTCAAATGATTTTCACTACTTCCACCACACCTTGGCCTTTGATCATTACGTCATGCGCAGGATTGTATTATAATATTACAGCCCCTGGATGTGGCAAAATATGTAGGTCACAGCTGGGACTGCACAGCCACGGGAAACACTGTATTCCTTACTAATCTTCGGATTCGAAGACAAGCCTATTATTACAGCCCCCAAATGGCCAAATCCAATAGAAGCGCTATAGCTAAGTACACATCCAGATTTACAATATAAGATTTCTCATCAAGAATGCAAAGTGGAAGAGGAAACACTATAAACGTATTGTAGTGACATGTCAAAAAAACATTCTACAAAATTTATATTTATATATTAGATGAAATGAGGGCTTAAAGTCAAAGCCTTAACAGTACAATTAACAATGAAAAAAACGAAAAAATTTTAATTGGAGAGGGAGGAGTGACCGCGGATGAAATGACTGGTCACTAAAGAATAGTACCAAAGCATTGGTACCTGTAAAAATTAGTTTGCAGATCTCATTAGTAGGAAATGAGACCATGATACTGCATTATGGGCTGCAGAAATGAAATAAATGGGCATTGGTGTATTCACACAATGAAGACTGGTTCGAATTTCAAATTAATATGCACAATAACTAAATAGTAGTGCAGCTCCTAATCCAGGTACATAACGTATGCACACATCTGCCAGCTACGTTTTGGTCAATTTAATCAGGGTTTTCACCAAACATTGTCGACATTAGTAAGCTCGGCAATGTCATTTTCTATCATCAGTGGCGTCACTATAGGGTGGGTCCTGGGTGTCACAATTTAACCGCCCCTCACCCATTTAAAAATCCCTATTTTTTTTAGTTTGTTTGTTGCGCTGTAATACGCATTGTTTATAATTACCTATGTTATTTTGATTTTTTTAACAACTATATATACACATTTACACACACACAGTTTTATCTTTTCAATGTACTTAAAATGTAGGCTTTGATAATTCTATATCCTCAATCTGTTTAGCACTTTTATATAATCAGGGGAGAGAACATGAAGATGGGCAAAATATCTGGAAACTCTCAGACAGTAGCATATATCTTCTCCCTGCTAAATGCTATACAGTTCTCATTAAATGGAAAAAAAAGTTTTAACATTTAAAAAAAAAAGCTTATATTAAGCTGTTTGAAACTATCTGTTAAATAGACAATGTCCGATTTCCACACGATTAAAATTTTGTTTTAAAATGAGATCTTTAACATTCAAGAACTCCGATACGATGTCAAAAAGAAAAAAAAATCTTGTCAAGCATAATTAGTTTGGATCAGTCATGAAATTAAATTTGTAATAGATATAGATCCAGTGATTCCCAAAGTGGTCTATATAGACCCCCATGGGTCTATGAAGATTTCTAAGGAGTCTATGAAAGTGGGGAAAAAAAGAATTGGGTGTCTATGACATGTAAATGGGGGTTCACGAGAGTTGATCTCATTTGAGAACGTTGTAATTTTAATTTCACATCAATGAAATAAACAATTATCTCACACAAACATTAAGTATCTATATCTTTGAAATTTAAACTCTATTATTTCACTAACAAAAAATATTGTACATTTTAATACCTCATTCAAATAGATTATTTTAGTCCATAGGTAACTAATTTATTATTATTATTAATCTAAAATCAGAATATAGACAGTGGTGTATTTTTTTTTTAATTTTGCTTTTTCCTCGTTAAACGTCTATTGCAAATATGCCTATTATGTAACAAAGTTTATGTAATGACATAATGAAACCACCTAAGCTGAATTAAGAATCCTTTATGACGAAGCCACCCTGATAAAACGTATCGAGATTTGAAATACTTTTAAACAGTCAATGATCAAACTGAGAAAAGACCTACAATGAAAAAAAATCTATACTTTTACATCAAAAAGTGAAGAAGATGGTTTGCAAGTGACTATAAATATCTTTTACCTATTGCGAATTTCGGAAAACATCCCACTTCCCACTTTAGGCGAAAAAAAAAAGATTTTGTCAGCCACTGAAGAAGTTTTAAAAAATATTTTGTCCACAAATCTGCATCTCTATTATTATTTTTTTAAGTAACAAAATGTAGTTCAAGGGCCTTTTGATGATATGAGCTGTGCCATTGAGAGCTTCAATTCTTACGTAATTATTTGCAAACGACTTATTTCTTTATGCAAGTGGACGAATCCATCTGTAATGAAGCATTTTTATTGGGCACATGCTCGTTTTATTATGGATCAAGAAACCCAAGAAAAACTTCTTTCTGTGAAAACTGATAATTGACAATTAAAACATATCAATGAAAAATTAATATTTTGAATGACTGCTTCTATAAAGAGAAAGTACTCGCTTTATCAAATATAATATCAGTATCAGTTGGCTACCAAAGAAAAAAAAAAAATACCAATGGTGACTTAACTAATGGATGTGTTTTGTGTGTATGTTGTTAAATGATTCTTGTCAAATAAAAGAAATAACAGTGGTTGTGAGCGTTGGACTGTCGTTCGGTCGCCACGATGGTCCCGGATTCATACCCTGCTCGCTGCCATCCTAAGTATAGCCTATGTTTGTAAGACAGGGAAGTCTAAGGATAGATCTACTATTGCCGTCGGTTTCTAGATCAATAGATGCAGAAATTGGTGTAGCGAGCAAATAACGTTATTTATGAAATAACCTAACTGTATGAAAATATAAAAATCTCTAGTTTACTCTGGACTTGTAGGCTATAAAGATAAAGTAGATCTAGATCTAATATTAGTAATAGACTATATTGACTCAATTTTTATTTTGATCCAAATTTTTACTCAGCAGCTTAACTTGCGTAAAAATTCTGGTCAACCAGTTCCTTTTCCTTTTCAATCCTTTCATCCTACAGCATGGATAAACTGCAGCCAGTAAAACTTGCTAAAGTACGTACACTTCAGCTATTAAGTCATTTTAATTAATAATAGATTGTTTTAATACGCATAATTTTTATTTGTTATAGCAGGTATATTTTTTTTTGGTTAAAAGTCCTAACGTTGTAATTGTTGTAGATCTAGATTTAAGAAGAAATTAGATTTAATTTTACATTATCGAAAATAGGACAATTCGCTCATTCATTGATAATAAATTTGAGTCAATTGAGTATTGACTCTTAACTAGTCTTAACCATTTGAGTTGAGACCGAGAAATGTCTAGATATAGATCAAATAGACTCAAGAAGATATATATTACCTAGATCTAGTTTGAAGTCAAAATCTAGGGAGGATATTTAGACATTTTAGATTGACCTAGAGTGAAGAGTCCTAGACCTAGATTTAGTTAGAATCTTTATCTAGTAGGCCCTGCCCTAGGCAAGGCCTAACCCTAACATTAACATAACAACTAGAATTACTAGATCTAAGTCGCAAGTCAGATCCATATCATATTATCTAGACTAGATTTTTCTAGATTTATAGTAATCTAGAATCTAGCTAGTACATTCATTGGGATTTAATTCTATTGAAATCTACATCTATATTATATTAATAATTTATTGTACAGATCTGTATATTAGTGTATATTGAACTGCGTTTGTTATCCACAGAAAATCTACAAAAAGATAAAGAGGACTAAGTTTTTTTTAATGAAATAGATCTATTACTGATCTACATTTAACATCTAAACCAAATGTAAATCTATTTGTTGGATGAGGAAATATCTAAATTTACATCATTTTCATTTCCAGGCTTTTTTTTTCCTTTAAATCATTTTGTTTTTAGAAATTGTTGCCTCTCAAATTAGCATTTTACTGCCATTGTACCTCAACCAACTGAATGCTTTTAAAAAGCTATGCTCAAGGTTTAATTAGAGTATAAAAACAAATTTTGGCAATATGAACTTAAAATAAAATGACATCTTCCCCTATTCAATAGCTCTTGCAAAGTTATAAAACAGCCCACATTAGTAAATAAAATATAAATGTAGACTAGCATATAATTGGGGTGGGTTCCAGGTAGTGCAATATGCACACTGGACTGTTGTTCAGGCTTGTCAATGGTTTCAGGTTCATATATCCTGCCCACTGACATCCCGTCATCCTTTTATGTTTGGGCAAGCTAGTAAATTATCTTCAACCTTGAAGGAGCATCCAAAATGTTAAAACATTTTACAAGCAAACAAAAGCGATTTAACCTTTTTTTTTTAAATTTTAGTTGCATAAATCTAGATAGTTTTTCTTTCTTTTCATTCATATAGGTTCTGAAAGTACTTGGCCGTACAGGTTCCCAGGGTCAATGTACACAGGTAAATTTATTTATTTTAGACCTAGTTATGTTCAAAGTTAAATTCATTGATATTGTGATGTGAAAGTAGAAGAAAATTTAGTTTATTCACTGAACTTGCTTTGATTATATTAAACCATTCGATGCTACTGGTACAGTGGTAGACTACTAGAATTCAGGTTGTTTTGTTTACTGCTAGTTTTTAAATACCTTTTTATACCTTTACAAACTCTTGATCTTAAAGAGAAATAATGAAGCTATTTTTAGATGTTCATATATTATATTATATTATAGTATCTGCAGCTTGTAGGAATTAATTTTTATGAATTTTGAAAATAGCTGGCTTTTTTTTTTTAAGCCTACAAAAAAATGGAACATTACTAGGCTAAACGTAGAAAAAAGTTTAATGTTTAGTGGTTTAGAGCCATTTCAAAAAGTAGTGAAAATGAAGAAAAAAATTGATGCTAGATCCTGTATTGATTTATGTTTAGTCAAATTGGATATTGGAATGCAACTAAATCCTGTGTGATATTTAAATGTTTTTGAGCTCTGTAAAACTTTCTAAGACTTGAAACATGATACCTAATGCTAATTTTTCTATATTGTAAGTAGAGATCTATTAGTGTTTTTTTTTTTCTGAATTTAAGAGATCTATTAATTAGTTGACTATTGCTAGTTTGTTATCAAAGGTTATGTTAAAGCTTCAATGAAAATCCAAAGATGCATGTTACTTGATGTGAACATTTAAAGGTGTGATTTTTAATGGAAATTTTGTTTTTTTGATAATAGCAATCTTGATGTTCTAGACATTACATGTTATTTTTATTTCAATCATGCAGGTACGAGTTGAGTTTCTTGATGACTCAAATAGATCCATCATCAGAAATGTGAAAGGGCCTGTCCGTGAAGGTGACATTCTTACACTCTTAGAGTCTGAAAGAGAGGCCAGAAGATTGAGATAGTTGGTAGGTAAAAAAAAAACATGGTGCATAAGTGGTTAAAATTCAAGTCATTATAGACTGATATTGCTAGTTTTAAAAAAAATTGATGTGTTGATGTGTATAATGTGTTTATCTATTTGGACATAATTGAGACATAAATTATCAATTCATTACAACTTTTATGAAAATGATCACAAAATACACTAGTACCTTTTGTCATTATTTGGTATGCAAATGGAAAATATATTTTTTGTTTTTCTGCTTCTCTTTCTATAACATGAAGCACAATAGCAAGACTTTACTATTAATCTATTTTACATTCCATATTCATTTTGTAAAGATAGTTTCAATTAATTTTTGTTGCAAAAAAAAGTCGATCAGATATTTGGACAATAAAAGTTTTCTACGTAAGTAGTTATTTTCAGAAATGGAAGATTCATTTTATTAAACTATCTCTTTTGATGGATAGTATTTGACTTTAAAAAAAAATATTTTGTAGGAAAAGGTAATTCTTCTATGTGATTTTAATTGTCTCCTTTTTTTTTTCACAGGATCTGGCTCATTTGAAGGATGTCTGATATTTTATGTTTTAATTAAAGAAATTAAAAACTGGTGCATTGATTATTTTGTTATTATACCTTCTTATCAACATTGTAATTGTATTGTACATCTGTGAAATTTAACATTTTTTGGACATTTTTCTACAATCTGGTAGAAACAAATTTCTAATTTATTTATGTTCAGATATGGATTGGTTGGTAGGACTAAATTATTTTATATGTTTCACTCCAAAAATACAGATTTGATATTAAGGTACCCGTAATAATATTTATCTTTATTATCCATGAAAACAAGAAAAAAATTAGTCATGGCTGTTGAGAATATCTGCCTAAATTATTATAAAACATCCAAGTGGTGTGCATACTCAGTACCGTAATTAAATACTTGTCAGTAAGATTCCAAAGAAAGACCACATAATCTTTTAGCACCAAGACATTCTGTGATTTGAACAGTGCTATCGGAAGTTGATATATAGAATAAACATCTCATTATAATTTTTAAAGTTGTGCTGTAACTACTAACAATGTTGCATTCTGATCTGAATGAATTTTATAAATTTACCAAGATACTTATGAGATGCTGATGGAACATAGGGCCTCAGTAAAAACACACCTTTCAACAGCCTCTTGCTATTTTTTTTTTTTTGCTTCCCAGCTCTTTCTCGTAAGTCTCTTGTGCTCTACTCTTGCCTCTGTGTTTTTGCTATGGTTTCTGTCACACAATTTTTCCATGGCATGTTGTTAGCCTATGACCCGGGGAGGGGGATTCACCTTATGTCTGGCCTTTTTCCTAACAGACCTGTCCCGCTTGGTAGTACCTGCCAGGAGCGATGAGCTGGACTTAAAGCTGTTGCACCATGGCAAAGTATCTGCATCAGGTGACAGAAAATACTGAATAGCTTAGTGTAAATGTCCAATGCATTTTGAGGCTTCTTAGTTTGTGAACATAAATCATTACAAGTAACTAATGCTAATGAAAGTGGAAACAGGTTGCATAAGTGTTGATCATAACTCTTAAAAATATAAATAGCAGTTCAAGAAAGGTGGTTACACAACCAGTTACTTAATGGACAGGGCAAAAAGATCATAAAATCCACTGTAATGCAGATTTCACATTCAACAAAAGGTTAGAAAATGTGCTCCATGATGATAATGACGACCAGGTATTTTTTTTTTTAAGTGACTCATGTCTTGGCAGTACCGGTACTGAGGATTAATTGTGGAAAGTTTCAGCTTGATCCTAGAATGTTGTGGTACCGGGTAGTATAAACGTTTCACCAGAGGGAATTGATAAAAGTACCGGTATAAGCTTTGTAAAAAGAAAAAAAAAATGCATATGGGCAATGAAGGTCTATCATCACGATTTACAGTTACAGCTAGCCACAAATGGATTTCCTACATTCTTATATGAGCTCCTATTCAGGTTGAAGGCTATTTCCTCTATGGAAAATGCGATCGATGTGTTTTACCGGCATAAGCTAGATGTAACAGATCTAGACTCTAAGTAGGAAGATCTGGATCTATGATTTTTTGTTCCTAAATAAGCTTACCCGGCATTAACGTTTATTGGACCGGAAGTATTTCACCGAACAACTTCCGCTGATTACATCCCAAATATATTTATCAATTATTCTAGAGATCTAGATCTACTAGACACTCTAGCTAGATCTAGATAGTACTAGATTTAATAACTAGATTAGATTAGTACATTTAAAGTTTAGGTTCAGTTATTAGATCTAATTTGGGCATGTAGAATAAAGCTACAGTAATTTTACGTCATTTTAACCGTAAGTGGCGTAAGCTTCATGGGCGCTAGTACTTAGTACTTACTAACTTAGTAGATCTAGTCACTAGAGAGTAGAGTAGAGTTGACTAGAGTGTCTAGATCTAGTACTAGATCTAGTAGTACCGTACTAGACTACAGAGTATCTAGATCTAGATTTAATTTATTAGATCTAGCTTATTTAGTTACTTAGTATAGTTACCGGTACTAGACATCTAGATCTAGTAATGACTTATTAGTATAGTTATATTTAATAATAGTAGTATAGTAATATAAATATTAAATAAAGTATAAAAATTAGTACTAGATCTAAGTAACTAATACTAGTAAAAGAAGTAGTGACTAGTCTAGTACTAACTAACCCAAAAGTACTGAAGTAGTAGTAGTAGTAGTATTACACTATTACTAGATCTAGATTAAGTATTACTAGTTTTGTAGTACTAGTAGTAGTACAGGTATAATAAGTCGTACAAACTAAACCATTTTTAAACTTAAACTATACTTATAGAATATAGTCAATATAGTATATATAGTTATTTAACAGATTTCCCACAGCCTCCTGATTTACCAGGACTGGCAGGAGCTCCTGTAAATCTGAAATTGCACAACAACATATTATAATTATAGTTTTATAGATCTACTAAAATACTGTTAATGTTAAAAACCTAGTGGTGACACAGGGGTAGTGCCCAGTAGTGGTAACAGTAATGCCTATGGCGCGGCTATGGCATACATGTCACTATCTATGTGTGTAGTCAGCCGACACAAATGGACCTTGTTCACCAATCGTAAATAAACACATTTAGCCACATCATAATAATAAATATTGATAAAACAATGAAAACTATGTATCACATGACAACCACGATGGATGAAATACTTTGTCAAAGACTTGGTAGAGAAGATTTGTGGCTAAATGTTGTTTGTTTACGATTGGTAAATGAGGTTCATTGTCCCAGGCCAGTGCTAGACGAGTGGTCAACTGAGACAAGCGTTCAGCCAAGACAGTTTTGGAAGGATCTGTGTTGTGAGTAGAGCTCATGAGCGTCACAAGGGATGTAGTCATGTGATAACTAGAATGGTTGAGTGATGTTCTGTTCGGTTCAGAACACGGGTCACTACAGCATTGTTCACCACAGTCCTGTCAATTACAGCACAGTTCAGTGTGGTCCTGTACGCACATTACAGCGGTTCAGTGTGGAGTACTGTCAAGACGAACGGCTGCTTCTTGATCTTGGTCTGCGATCGAGTCCGACACAATGAGCCCAGTGTGTGAAGTCAGTCCTGAACTGTTGAACCCAGATATATATATTATATTACATGTTAAATATGCTCCTAGAGAGTGACAGTATGAACAATCAAAGATCAGATACGTATACAAGTACTATTGCTATAAATAGTATATTTCCACAGGACATCAACACATTACTATGATGTTATTTGATTAATAATTTCTTATTATACTCAAAAGATCTAGATTATTTTTTTATGCTATTAAGTTTTGTTTTTTGATTAACTTTGTCTATAAGGAAGTAGAAGGTAGAATAAAAATAACTTGACTTAGGGAAAAAGAAAAAAATGTTTTAAAAATAAAGAATTTTTGTTGTATTTCTGTAAAATTATGTTTTATATGTGGCCTTTTGGGGAAATACTGAAAATAAAATACACATTTAATAATAAAAATAACATTTAATTTTTCACAAGTTGTGCTGTTCAGGCTGCAAATCTGTCAAAATCATATCTTAGTTTAGCTAGCACCTAAGCTAGAATGTATATATACTATGTATATGTGAATATACATACCAATATGAATCAGTCAGTAAGTGGTATTTTGCACTTATAAAATAGATGACACACATATACGATACAGTAAACCACAAGTATTGTTGATTTGCGTTCATAAATGTACATATTAATATCAATAATGTGTTCTCATGGAAATATTTACTAATACATAATAGTAATTTAGCTAATAATTAATAATATAGACTGACACTCTGCTCCTTATGGTTACATCACCTGCTAATGCACCAAATACTGCTCAGCATTTAATCATTGGCTCACACAACAATGGCCTCACCTGGCTTCCTAAATATAAACTAAGGACATACTTTCTTGTATTTGCTTTTCTATAAAACAATAGTGACAATGACACGAGTAGAAGAACTATAAACTCACCCTAAATGGGAAGCAAGACCCAGTACCATCTCCAAAGATCCATGACAAAAAACACAAAAGACTTAAGGAAAGAACTACACTGGCTAGAAATAAAGAGTGAGAAAAAAATGTACACAACTCCCTTGGCATATTTAACTACTGAAATTTTTTTTACAAATTTAAAACTGCACAGCAAATAAAGGAATGCAATAACAACCCACGATCGTCCAATTCAGGCTTGTGAAAGTGAGCTTTTGTTCTCTTTTGCTGGCCTTGGTGTTCCAAGTATGATGTACAACACCAGTATGACTCTTTAAGTGGAATGCACTAACAGTTAATATTTTTAAAATAAGTTTTTTTATTTATGTATTATATCATAAAAAAATGAGTACATGCATAAAATTGTTTTTCATAATTCTTATCTTAGTATTTTTCATGATTATTACATTTATATTTTTTATTCTCATAAATTTGACTAAGGTAGTACAGATTATACCAGACGTAGTACCGATTATACCAGCTGATTTACAATGTCAGCATCAGCAGTGTATATTTTGGATGTGAAAGGGAAGGTAATTTATGTTTCCTTTATAAAACAACTTAGAAGCTTACGAGAAATTTTTTATTCAAAGTTTTATTCAAACCTTTACTAAAATATTTAATAACATAATTTTTTTTCATCAGGTGATGATAAGTCGTAATTATCGTGGCGATATCGACATGTCTGTAATTGATAAGTTTATGACTTTGATCATGGAGAAGGAAGAAGATAGTAACCTTACTCCCATCATTCAGCATGGAGATGTGGCATTCATGTATATTAAGTACAACAATCTCTACCTTGTGGCCACCTCCAAGAAGAATGCAAATGTTACTCTTATTTTTACTTTTCTTCATAAACTTGTACAGGTTAGTGGATAAAAGTAACACCAAACAATGAATTAGTTTCCTCTTTTAACTTAAACTCCATGATAAGGTTTAGGGGTTTCATTATGTGCTCACTATGTGGGCTAGAATGGGGCGCGGTGGTCGAATGGTTAAGCGCTCGGCTTCCGAACCTGAGGTCCTGGGTTCGAATCCCGGTGGAGACTGGGATTTTGAATTTCGGGATTTTTAGGGTGCCTCTGAGTCCACCCAACTCTAATGGGTACCTGACTTTAGTGGGGGAAAGTAAAGGCGGTTGGTCGTTATGCTGGCCACATGACACCCTGCTCGATAGCCGTTAGCTAAACAGATGACCTTAACATCATCTGACCCATAGATCGCAAGGTCTGAAGGGGACACACACACTTGTGGGCTAGAACTGGCGAGCTTAAGGGTTGTCTACAATACTGAATGAAAAAATCTCAATTTTCACCTATACTTTAAATCAAAACCTCAATATTTTAAGCATTTTTTTAAAATCATGTAAAGACTACAGAAATATTTTTGCTTCTTTTAATGCATAGATTATGCTTTTACATTTGAATCAATCACAGATTGTTACTACACTTTTCTTGTATTGCTGTGCATGTTTATGATAGTAATCTACTTAACTCTTTGAACTTTTCAGATATTTGTGGAGTATTTCAAGGAACTTGAAGAAGAGAGTATTCGTGATAACTTTGTCATTATCTATGAACTGCTTGATGAAGTAATGGACTTTGGGTATCCACAAACCACAGACAGCAAGATATTACAAGAGTAAGGTTGCCATACTCCTTTACAGTTTTTTTGCATATAGTAAGGTTGCCATACTCCTTTCTTGACAGTTTGTTAGCATATAGTAAAGTTGACATACTCCTTTACAGTTTGACTTAACCAGATGTCAAAATGAATTAAAGTTATGCTTAGTGGAGGCAACATCACACATTGTCTTTGATGACTTAAAATTGTCATCTAGCTTAAAGAGGTTTTCAAATTAATGGAAAGATTCTCTTTTGCCTTATTTATCAAGCATGAATTTAAAGAGTTTAAATCATAAGATGAAGCATTAATATTTGATGACCAGGTGCAATGTACAGTACTTCTATATTTACATTAGATTTAATTATGTGAAGATACAAGAACAAATGACTGAATTGCATGTGCTATAGGGAATACTACAAAACTGGCTATAAAGTTAAATAACATAAGGGTTATTCAATTACAATATCTGTGACCCAGACTTCTCATTCTTTATATGAATGTTCAAGTGAATTAACTAATGGCAGAATATGGATGAAATATAAATTAAAAATTGTGTGCATGATTATAAAATTTTTTATTTTTTTTTATGTGAAAGAAAAAAGAGTTTGGTCACTAAATAATTTTCTTTAATTGCAGGTATATAACACAAGAGGGCCAGAAACTTGAAATAGCTCCTAGACCTCCTCCAGCTGTAACCAATGCTGTGTCTTGGAGAACAGAAGGTGTTAAGTATCGCAAGAATGAAGTTTTTCTGGATGTTATTGAATCTGTCAATCTTTTGGTAAATTTTCTAAATGATTTTATCATCTAGTCTATGTAGTGTAGAAAAAAACAGCACAAAAATATATTTGTAATTAAAGTCAAAGATATTTTCTGACACAAGAAACTTATTATTTTATATTTTTTTTATTTTTACCACTCTATTCAATAGGCTACCCTTTTTGTTTTTTTACAGGTTAGTGCAAATGGAAATGTGCTGCGCAGTGAAATAGTTGGTTCAGTAAAAATGCGAGTCTTTTTATCTGGAATGCCAGAATTAAGATTAGGTCTCAATGATAAAGTTTTGTTTGAAAGCACAGGAAGTGAGTAAAGTTCATTTGTAGTTACATAAAAGTATTAGTTTTTAACCATGACTTATGCTTGGCTCTAAATATTAGAAGACAATATTTTCTTTGTAAATGATTCAGCTGTTTTCAGGCCATCTATTTTTTTATGGAAAACTTTTATGTAGTATAATCATTGCAATATAGACTGTATGAAGCAATAGAAGAATATTATTATTATACAAGATTTGACAAGATTTCATTATTGCAGTCAATCAAAGAATTCCCAATTTTTACACTGTAAATTTATTTGATTGTTTGATCAAATTGTGTACTTAAAAAAATATTTCAATTAATCTGTTAACAGTTTAGATCAAAATGGTTGAACATGAAACTATATATCTTACAGGGGGCAAGAGTAAATCAGTGGAGCTAGAAGATGTAAAGTTTCATCAGTGTGTTCGATTGTCAAGATTTGAAAATGATCGCACCATTTCCTTTATTCCACCTGATGGAGAGTTTGAGTTGATGTCTTATAGATTAAATACCCATGTTAGTAGAGTGTAGATTAGACTGTTAGAAGTACATTTAAGTACATAGCCGTATTTGGTGATAGAAATTATTAAAAAAAAATATTTTTAAAACTTTTTAGTTTATAACTTGTGTATTATTATAAGAAAAAATCTATAATTGTGTCTTTGCTATTCATATTATTTCTTGGACATTTTTTTTTCATCCAATTTGACCCCAGATTTTTGCACTATAGATGTTCCTAAAGCATCTAAACAAAGTATACAATATATTTATATATATTCTTCCATAACTTTGCTTGCAGATTTTTAAAGTGTCAATGGCTCACATGTTGTTAAATGTTATTTTCCTTTAAGTTTTAATATTAATTCTTTAAAAAACTTTTGAATAACATATAATAATCTCTAATTTTTATAATTGAATTTTTTCTTTACTTTCAGGTAAAACCTCTTATTTGGGTAGAATCTGTGATTGAACGCCATGCACACAGTAGAGTGGAATACATGATCAAGGTATGAGCTTAACAAAGTCTTTGTTGCAAATAGGAACAACAAAAATAAAAACTGCCTAAAAAAGAAAGACAGTAAATTATGAATTTGTTTTCCTCCAAAGTTAAAATATTTTGTTAAACTTAATTAACCAAATATTACATTTTAAAATATGAGCTTTAAGTACCTTTCAATATAATGTTTATTACATTTTTGCTTCTGATATAATTTATTAAATTTTTGTTTCTGATATAATTTATTACATTTTTGCTTCTGATATAATTTATTACATTTTTGTTTCTGATATCATTAGATCATTATTGCTTTATGAAATCAATTAATAAGTTGAGCTATTGTCAACAATTTCAGTCTTTCTACACTATTTGTTAAATATTGATATATTATTGTGTTGGCACTCATAAATTGACCAAATTAAAAAACAAAGCTAGAGCAATTAAAAGTTAAGCTATGAAAACATTTTTATACTTTAACAGAAAATCCACTTTTTTACAGTTGTCATAAAAGCTAGCCAACCATTGACAAGTTTCAACTACATAAAACCCTGAATAAACATTAGTATATATCTATTTATCACTAGGCGAAGAGCCAATTTAAGAGAAGATCAACTGCTAACAATGTTGAGATAATCATTCCTGTTCCAAATGATGCTGACTCTCCAAAATTTAAGACAACTGTTGGTAGCTGTAAATATGTTCCAGAAATCAACTGTATCATTTGGACTATCAAATCATTCCCAGTAAGTCTACTGTCAATTGTTTCATAATTTTTGTTTATGAAAGCTCCATTTTATGATTTAGCTGGGCATGATAAAAAGACTAAGTCTTGTCATAATTATATAATTAAATGTAATTAAAGTTTTTGAGTTAGGTTAGTTACTGCAAAGTTATAAACAAAGATATTTTTTAAATATGTAGCTAATTAAGTTTATGAATAACAACATAATAACCATGGTTTTACAATTTTGTGCTAAGGATTTAAGCTGTATATATAGAGTTAATTGTACATATTCAATTGAGATGGAATCTACTTTGTACTTTACAGGGTGGCAAAGAGTATTTAATGAGAGCACATTTTGGTTTACCTAGTGTTCAGAATGAAGAGTTAGAAGGGAAACCCCCCGTTAGCGTCAAGTTTGAGATTCCCTATTTTACAGTTTCTGGCATACAAGTAAGTTAACAATGATGATATGATTACAAAATTTACTGATTTACAAACTATCAGCCTTGTAAAGAATAATTTACAATTTATGTTGCCTTATTACCATAAGCTATATCTGTCTATAGGGCAGATGATGTAAAGGTCATCTGATTCTGTGGCCCACATTTAACGAGGGTGTCATATGGCCAGCACAACGACCAACCGCCTTTACTTTTCTCCAACTAATGTCAGGTACCCATTAGAGCTGGGTGGACTCAAGAGCGCCCGAAAATCCCGAAATAAAAATCCCAGTCTTCACCACGATTCGAACCCGGGACCTCCAGTACGGAAGCCAAGCGCTTTACCGCTCAGCCACCGCGCCCTCTAATATGATCACTATTTCACTTGAATTATCTGTAGAGTCCAATCTTCACTTTGAATTCAATTTTGTTGATTGTTGCCTAGATTAAACTGACATTTTTTAGTTTCTTGTCTTCATTCATGATTTCTTGCTCAAGGTTTGGGTTGTCTTCAGGAAGATGTTGCAGAACTTGGATATTTTTACTATTGATATAGAGGCCTAAGATTTTGCATGCATTTGCTAGGAGGATTAAGCTTTTTTTTTTTAACATCTCAGATTTTATGTAACAGCAGTTTCTTGAAGCCATTTAATTTGTCTTAGTTTTTAATATTTGCAAAGATTGGAAAGTCTGGCATTGGTCTTTGTCATGTTCACTTTACAACACTTTCTGCTGTGAAAGCATCTGTTATTATGGTCATTAGATCTAGAGTTAATAAGCACTTGTTGCTGTGAAAGGGTTTAGTCAAATATTTTTACTTTTTAATTATTACTTTCATAATAACATTTTACTTATTTACTTTCTCAAAAGTTTTGTCAAGGAACCCATGTAAATCAAATTGTTTATAATGTTTGATTTCAGGTACGTTATCTGAAGATCATTGAAAAGAGTGGCTATCAAGCTCTCCCTTGGGTTCGATATATTACACAAAATGGAGACTATCAACTGAGAACTAACTAAGTTTGAGCTATTTATAAATTAGTACTAACTGGCTTAAGTCAACACTTTACATTTTTCTACTGCTAGAAGCTAAAATAAATAGACAACAACTGAAATCCTATGGATTATCTAAAATTTTTATGGAAATTATATTTCAATCCCAGAAATCAGCTGATTACTTGTTGCCTCTGGTTACTTGACTGTTTGATTGTAATACTTGTGACTTGATTCTGTTCATGTTAATGGTGTTGTTATAGAACTGTTTTATGTCATACATTTTCACACACTTTTTTCTTAGGCTATCAATTAGATTCTACAGAACTTTCTCTTACTTTTTATTTATTATTATTATATTTTTGTGTATAATTATTCTTCATTAAATATTAGGCAATTACCTTGTTTTTAAGGAGGAGACATCCATAGTGTAAATATCAGGATCCAGAAATGAATTAGTTTTTAATTAAACATTCAAAGAAAACAAAAAATGATATTTGTCTATGCCTTCGGGGAAAACCAGTTTATTAAGTTTAAAATATATGGAACAAATATTTGCATGATATATTCAGATTATTATTATTTTTGGAAACAGGTGAATTAAAATATTGATATTTATACTGTTTTGTGTTTTGTTTTGATTAATCATGTGCATTTTTCACATGCAGTCTTTGAACGAAGCTCAGACCTTTTGTGAGGCCATATCCGAGCCCCTATTCATTTTTCGTAGTAATTTCCTGAGATTCCAAAGGAGGGGGGGGGTTCTTAGGCTTTTTATAAAAATCCATGCATTGAAGTAAGATTTTGGTCATGTATGTCAGCTCCTTAGCTGAAGTAAAAGAACTCCTGAGTTTAGCTGTGACTGGAACATCCATGGGAAGGTTCATCATCTACAGAGCTTTCCAAATTAAATTATCTGAAGTAAGAAAGGTCAAAGTGGACTATGCCTGAGGAATCGTCATATCCAGGCTCCTTCATGCTATAACATTAACCATTTTGAAAATTGATCATGGCTTTACAATGTAGCAGTAGTAAGACATGTCTGAGATGGTGCAATTAGATCTTCGTCAAGAAGCACGTCAGAGTGTACTATTATTTGCCTTAACTAAATGCAAGTGGACAGGAAGTGGGGTTATTTAATCCTTAGTCATTTCAAAGACCCCAATACCCACACGGAGGAATGTTACCTCAAAGTGGCAGTATGGAGTTGACTTTTCTTTCTAGATGAGGTGCATTATTAAGGATAAAGTGTCACAATAAGAAGCCAACTGGTTTTGAGGTGCCATTGGTCTGCCTTTTTAAACTTGTATCCAGTTTCTAAGAAAAGGTTCTGCCAGATTTACAAGAAAAGGTGAAGGCCAGGAGCTGGATTTCACTGTCAGAGGCACTTAGAGACACAAGCCTTGGGAGTATTTCTTGGATTGGAGCTTTTAAAGTCCTTGGGTGTATGGAAGTTATTAAGTTATCACCTCAACAGAATTAATTCCCATACAACAACCCCTCTGTAGTTACTGTGCCCACCCTTTTAAAACTGAACAATATTCTATATGAATGTTCCAGTTTAATCCACCTTAGCAGTCCCAAGTTCCTACTAACACTACATCCCAACATAACCAACACTCTGTATTGCAGTGCTGAGCAACTGAGAAAAAAACAGCACACTTTTTTCCTAGGCACAGACTGTAGCTCAGCAAAAAAGCTGGCTAGAAGAGCATGGATGTTTAATATTTGCATTGTGAAGCATCATTCTAAGAAGATAATTTTTAAAATGAAAAGCTTGAATAATAATAATATTATTGTTTATTCCATGATGTGTATAAAACAGTAATATTGTACAGAAAACTTCTGAAATACGGTAGATAAAAATCTTTCTTACATTTAGTTGACACAAAGGTACGTGCGATGTTGTATACCTGTGAGCGAGTTAGAACCAACAGCTGACAGCATGCCACAAGAAAGGCGAAGAATATCATGGTCAAACTAATTGCCATGATTCAATTGGAAACCCTCGCAAACTTAATTGAAAAATTCCTTTATGACCTGCATTGGTATTTATTGAAGTTCGGTCTATATTATGTTTTGTGTAAGTTAAATCTTATCTCGATTAACTAGGGTCATGAGAACATGTCACGTGATGCAAGGTGAACAAGTAGCTGAATAATAACAATACGACAGTTTTCAAAAAAATTGTTCAACAATTTTCAAAAACATTTATTTACAAAGAAAGTTACAACTTTCTATCAACAATTTAAAAACAAAACTTATTTAGTAAAAAAAAAAATAAGTTTTAACCAGAAAGAGTATTTTTGAACCAACACTTTACAAAGTTTACATTATTTCTAGGACACAGGAATACAATTAGAACACACAAAATAAAAATTTACTATTACATTTTATTCAGTGATATTAATTTTTTAATAAAGTGACTTAGTTTATAACAACACAGTAGTTGAACAGTGATAAACTTGAGAAAAATCTACTTTATTACTTATGATTTACTGCAACACTACTTTTTATTATAAATAAAAGTCTTCAAAAAAAAAAAAAAAAACAAAGAAAATCTGAAATGCAATAAATAAAACAAATTACCAGGTATGCAGAAGTTTAGAACATCAGGCACAACATTGAATCACTGGCCCCAAGATATCCCCTTAAGAGAGGTGGAGACAACTGCACAGCTCATCACAGGTATATAATTGATAGCCTCCACTTTCAGTAGAGAAAGTTTAATGAAAAAACACCACCTTAAGACAGTGGGCTATTCATCAGAACATTGTTCAAGTAGCATTTCTTAAATGAACCAATACAGTTGGACAGCACAGTATGCTTTTAATGTATCATATCTAGGTAAATAACTTAAACATAGACTAAAATGTATTTAGTCTTAATCTAGTCTTATTCTGTTTGATGTCAACCTTGCTAGAAAGTTCGTTTAATTTCTATTTATATCTGAGGCTTACAAGTTATAAACACAATGAACTTTGAGCTTTACATTGACTTGTTTTAGTTTTATTATTTGAATGATTTAATATAAAAAAGTTAAAAGTAATAAATAAATCTCTACATATTACTATGTAAACAACATTTTTGTTTATTGTAATGTATCATTACCAACATTTTTACATGCACACTCCTTAATGTATTTATCAAAATATCAGCAAACAAAACACAGTTTATTTTTAATGATTGAAACACATTATTATGTATTGGACTATATTAAATACATTGACTGGCCTATACAAGGTAGTGTATGCATCCAATAGCAGGTCATAGTTTTAAAAAGCTACTGCTTACAAGCTCGAAAAGAAATCTACAATGTAGCTTTACTTTACATTTTTAAAATATATATTTATATTTGAATGAAAACATGTCCAATTAAATGAGAGTACTCACTGGAAAAGGATTCTGAGACTATAACAAAAAAAAAAGACTTTTTGAAAATTTAAAATTAACATTAGAGTTTATTTTATTCAATAATCATTTAATGCTAGTAAAGAATGTATTTAGAAACTGAGACATGATAAAAGCAAACAATTTCAGCTTGTTGTCTAGAAACTGAGCCAATGATTTTGGTTATTTTTCTTCACATTAGGTCACATAAGAATCATAGTTCAGTCCCTTGACTTTATACTGAGAAATTCATGAATTTTAAAATTCAAACAAAAATCTCTATCCCAGAATCTCTATCCTTGAATTAGTTCATCATCACTTTCCTCAAAATCATCCTCTTCAACCTCACCACTAATAGCTGAGCGGCGTCTTTTTATAGCAACCACCAGGAAACAAATCAGTAATGTCTGTAGAAAAAATATGACAAAATTATAGGAGCACACTAAAAGTCTTGTAGGAGCTTACTGAAACTATACAGACAAAGTCTACCAGAAGTTTACTAAAAGTATACTGAAAAAGTTTACTAGGAGCTTACTAGAAGTATACTTAAACTGAAAAAAATCTAATATGAGCCAAATAAAAGCATACTAAAAAAAAGTCTTCTAGGAAATTATTAACAAATCTCTAATATATAATATATTTTTTTTGTACAAGTGAAAATAACTATCTTTTAAGTCTCTAAATATTTTTGATAGAAAAAAAAATTTGAATTCATTTTTATAGCCATTTCATTTTGATTTTTTGTCCAAAATATCTAACCATCCTACCAAGCTGACCTATAGTTTTCTTGTTTTTATAATATTAATCATTTAAGAAAGGACTTACCCCAAGAAACAGCCAAGTCAACCAATAGTAGGCTGCACCAAATACCCACATCTTATAGAAAAAACGAACTAAAAGCAAGGTCATTCTTGTCACTACACAATGATCTGAAAATATTCAGAAAGAGTTCCATCAAACATAGAGAACATAGTTAAACAAAATATAAAAATAAAATACACTAGCATCTGTGTTACACAGACTCCTTGCTAGGCATGCAAGTCCCATTGTATTCATATTAATTAACAAACACCTAAATGGAAGTTACACATACTGAGATCCCATACAAAATTTATTACATAGAATGCCTAAAAATGCTTAATTATAATTGATATTACTCAGATGCACCCACTATGCATACTTGTTTTGTTAAAAAGAGAACATGTTTTTAAGCTCAAAAGAAACTGTTGCACCTATAAATAAATCTAAGATGTAACAACATAGATTTTTGTTTGCTCAAAGAGTATAAAGTGTCCCTTGCCTTCACTAACTTCAGTAGTACACTGCTTTACTTCCAAAGAAACTGTGCTGTTGCCTGTACCATTTACCTGTGGGAAATAGAATATTTTTTTTTACAAATATTTCAATCATGAATAGTAGGAGAGCTGACTACTTGAAAACTGTGTGATACTAAACACTACTACTCACATAATGTTCACTTCCAAAAGATGAGTACTGAGGTGTCAGCTCATAGAGCACAATGTTAATGGCCAACACAATGAACATAAGGATCATACAGAACATCAGCATACCCTGAGGGTTGGTGCGGCGAGGACGAATCTTGTACATCTAGAATAAGACACGCCCATTTTCAAATGTATTAAGCCAATGCAAAATATTGAATGTGATTAAAAAACAACAACAACAACAACAAACAATTAAAACCATTAAAAATCCAAATTGAAATATATTTCAGAACACAAAAAAAAATGTTTGAATTCATTACCTTAATCCACAAAAACCAAATTCCAATATGACGTATGCCAGTCATTGTGCACAAGACAAAATATGCAATAATCCCAACCATTAAAATGTAGTCCAAAGGAAAAACCTGTTACAATGAAATGAATACAAATAAGTTAAACCGCATAAAAAAGAAGAGGTCAAAATAAAAAAACTAGTAAGCAATATGCAACTTTATATATATATATATATTGGCATAAAGCTTATAACTTGACCAGACAAATTGCACTATTAATTGCTAGCAATAAATTGCAAAACGTACTACTCAACAGTAATACTAGTGCCTTGTACATGGAAACTCTATTGCAATTGGACTCATTAAACATGTACAATGTTATTATGTCTTTTAATTTTCATTTGAAGACAAGTTTGTAAAAAAGTAAATAAAATTTTAATCCAGAAAAACATAACAAAGCTTGTATTAACTGTAAGTGTATCAATTTGTTTGGATCAGTCAAGTAATAATATGCCTGCAATATGACCCAGATGATAGAAATATTTTTACCAATTCTTTTTGTTTAGCTTTTAGCTTTCCCAATGGGCTATGAACCTATCACTTGTATGGACCAATTGTGAAAAAGGGAGGGAAGAAGGGGGGTATTTTGGTGAATATTTACATAAATGCATAAAAGAATGTTCACTCAGGGCTCAAGATTCATCAAGGGGACTAATTAAACTTACACCACCACATCTGTCAAGTAAAATATCTATCCTTTGTTCAAGACAACAAACAAAATAATTAATTACCAATAGTTATTAACTAATTGGTTGATTTTTAAATAGATTCTTGTGTTGTCAGGTAAAAGAACAAAAATGGTGCAAAATTTCAGCTTGATCATAAATTGGGTGTGGGAGAAATACCATGTACAAATATTTTACCAGACATTTAGATTAAGCTTTGTAAAAAGTAAATACAATATATTTTTAAATTATGTATATTACTTTAAAAATTGTGATTCATTGCTTTAAAAAATTATTTCAGAATAAAAAAAAGTTAAGTTCCCATGAATACGGGAAAATAATCTTAAGATATTCTGTTTTTTATTTTGTATTTTATGTTTTATTAATGTATAGTTTATTTTAAATATCTTTCTAGATTTAACAATTTAGACAATAAGTTGTCGTTGTATAGAATGTCTACGTAAAGTAGAAAACAGGAATATTATTTCCTTTACTTGACAGCATCAACTTTTTTATAGAAAGCCTGGGTTTTATACTTTGCAGGTAAAAATATATAAACACACCTTTTGGCTGTAAACCAAAACAATATCAATTGGATTTGGCAAATGTCTCTCTGGTAAAGCATATCCACTTAAGTAGCCCATACTGTGCAAAGCTTTGTCAATGCTAAATAAAAACAAACAAACAAAAATTAGAATCTTACAAAATTCTAAGCTATTTTTCTTGTATATGTAAATAGTTACAATATTTTGTGTGTGTTGATGTAAGCAACCACTTGATAGTAGTATTTAATTACTTTGTTAACAGCAGGGAAACGAACACAAGCAATGCCAAGAGAAAGAAAACAATGCCAAAGATTATCTCAAAGGGCCGAAGCAGAAGCATACATTTTCGCAACCAGCTTTTTTCTGATAACTGCAAGTGGCGCTGCCTTCTACTCATAAGGCGTTCTTGCTCAGATAAATTTTCATCAAGTCTGGCAGCACGTCTGCTGAGTGTTGATTGCCTGGAATACTAGCAGACATGAAATAAAGAATTATTTAATCTTTCATATAGTACAAAGTTTGGAACTTTCAATGAAAGTGCAAACAACTAAATGACTAAAAAAAACAAAAAAAAAAATTTCAATGCAAAAATATTATTTTACTTTGTCTCTCAAAGCCTGTCGTTGGTTTCTCTTATCCTCTTTTTCTGCAACAGTTTCTGATAGCTCTTTTTTAATACTTTTTCTACCTTTTATTAAATCCATTGGCAGAGCTGATATCCCATAAGCCTGAAATATGATGTAAGAAATTTGTTGAGCAGTAACTTCTGATAAAGGGAAAGTTTATTAAATGAGAACCTGACAAATCTAAAAGTTTAAGAAAAATAAATTTAGAATCAATTTTTCTTTTCTTGGATTGAAATATTTTATATTATAAATAAACAAATATAAAAATTTCACAAGAATGTTAAAACTTCAGATTGTGTTTGAACAGTTGCTAAGAGTTAATTATCTGAGATTACAAACTTACAGTGTAAGAGACTATACCAAACATCCCAATCAGGCTGAAAATGCTGATTACAAAAGATAATGCATCCTCAATACCTAAAAAAAACAAAAAAAAAAACAAAAAAAAAAAAACAAATTTAAAAACAAATAAAAAAAAAAAAGGTGTAAAAAAAAAAAAAAAGTATGAATAAACAAAAAGAACTGTAACATATATAGTAGGTTATACCTGTGCTAGCAATATCTTTAAACAGGGCTTCAATCTTTTTCCATTCTGTGCTATTGCTGTTGGGATAGGACTTGGTAGGAACAAAAGCCCTGCATTCATGGGAAAGTGAAAATATACAGATAATCTTAATGCAAAAGAAAAATATAAAAATAAAATCTAACTATCCAATTTATATAGGGATTTACATATTCCAAAAGTATTAAGGTGCACAGACCTACCCTATAAGTAAAAATGTGGCTGCAATCAGAATACACACAATGGAGTACTTCAATGCTGTACAGCAGCGCTGAAAGTCAAAGGTTTTATTTTAAACACACAAAAAAAAGTTAAAGGTGTGTTTATACTCCAGTGCATAAAAGCTAAATATTTTTTTTATACTTCTTCAAAATGCTCAATGGATTACTTTATGATACCAGTAGACTCAGTCACACTGAAAATAGTTTTGTAAAGCAAACCACAACTTTGGGCCATAACACAAATTGTAATAAAACTAAATATACATAAATATATATGTATGGCTCCTTCTGTCTTGGAAGACAATGGATGCATCTAGATGAGTCACTGGTTTTGGTTTTTAATAAACAAACACAAAAAAATTAACCCATAAAGAAACAAATAAAAAAAATATATTGTGTAATTAACTTACAGATTTAAATGTAGCATTGTCATCTTTTTCTTCATAGAAAAAATACATGAAGGGGAGAAAAAGAAACAAGCAAAATGCAACTATTCCATACAAAACTGAAAAGAAAGAATACAATGGAATAACAATTCAATTGACTGGATAACTCTACCATGGTCATGATACATCATTTATTTCCCATTAAAAAATACACCCAGCCAAAAATTAAAGATTACATTTGTAGAAAAAGTAACTTGCTTTTAAGAAAACTGTCACAAGTATTTAAAAAAAATAATTTCATTTTCTTTACTGGTCTAAAAGAAAAATTGGAAATGTTCCCACAATGAGTTGCATTGTTCACAAAGAAAAAAAGATCATATGTTGTTTTGCCTTTTAAAATGATCTCATGCATGGGAACAGTTATAAGAGGTAAGTATTAATAAATTTACATGTTAGATGAATTACATTACTGTATACTTTAAAAAAACATTAATGTAAAAGGTAAAAAAAAGCTATTTGTGACAGTAGCAATTGGGACCAAAATAGTAAGGACTATTAAAGGTTGAAAGCTAAAGCTAAATATATTGTTTTAAATCATTATATTATTTTGTTAATTATTATTTTTATTATTCAACTTTGGCATAAGTTGTCTCCATGCATCTGCATTGCACTCTCATCTAAAAGTAATAGTGGAGTATCTTGGTTGAGACTTGCAAAACAAACAAGTCAACTCATTTTCAATTTTAGCCTTCATGGGGCTTTCAACTTAAGGCCAACAGATTCATAATGTAAATGTAATGTTAAAAAAGAAATAGTACAACGCACAAATATACAAAATAAATAAGAATAATAAAAAACAAAGAATAAGAACATGATTTACCAAAAACAAAAAAAAAAGATAAAGCTTTACAATTTAAATAAAAACAACTGTAATTATTTTTTGTATTTATTAAATAACTATGTCTTGATATATTTTTATAACTTTCATAACATCATGGACCAACCTACCATAATAGGTTATTAAAACAGCATCTTCAGTTTCATTCCGGACACTTGAACTATTAGCCCATTCCTGAAAATGCATTCATAATTGTCTTAATATTTTTTTTTAACCTAAAAACATCAAGAGTTACATATTGGGGAAAAAAAAGTTACAAACCTTAAAGTTCCCATTAGAGTCTTTCATATAAGATACCAGGAAAATATCAACAGGAACAATTGCAGATGTCAATAAGGTTACAGTTAAAGCAAAGATGGCAGATAGCGTTACAGAGATTTCACTATCATATTTGTGCATAAAATATCGAATGTAGAATCCAGAGAACAAAATAGTTAACTGAAAATAAAAAAAAAGAAAACAAGAAAGAAAAATCACAGTATAATAATAATTTAAAGTTTTTAAAGTTGATCTGTTTCCACAAACAAAAAATCTATAAAGGATGTCCTACAGTGATTTTTTCCAACCAGTACCCATTAGATCACAGAGAACTACAAGACATCCTAAAATCCCAGTCTTCAAAATAAATTATAAATGCCATTGTAAACTTGAATACAACTTGAAAGTGTTAAGCTTAGAACCTAGATCTGTAACATGAAAGTCAATGGAGAGCACATAACTCACAATAATGACATTACTGTATACTAATTACATTGATTTAGCAGTTAGATATATCAGCGAAGGATAATGTATTCCATTTTAGTTAGTCTTACCAGATGTCCCACAAAAGAAGGACATGGCAGGTAGTTGCCTAAATTTGAAAAAATTTGGAATCCTCACTCATACATTGAAAAAAATAATGATTTTTTAAATAATCTTGTTCTTTAAAAGCTGTTTGTAGATTCTATGCTGTTCAAAAGAGATCTGTTAAACATAGAGCTCCTGAAGATCTGTGAATGTTTTTCCTGTGCATTACTGAGTATAATGTTCATGTCAAATGTGTTATTTTCACTGACTTTCACTTGACAAAGAAGAATAATGGACTCTCCATTGACCCATTGAGAAGCTTCTTTTTTAACTAAACATAATGTGAAGAAAATGTGGTGTATGCTATTTATGTAATTAATATTTGTGCAAATGATGAACTACTATGAAACTTTAATGACATGTTTTATCAAATGGATGTCCCGGGTTTGAATCCTGGGAGTTTTAATTTCTGGATTGTTGGGTGCCTCTGAGTCCACCCAGCTCTAATGAGTATCTAACTTATTAGTTGGGGAAAAGTAAAGGTGGTTGGATGTTGAGCTGGCCATATGAAGGGGAACTTTACTTTTTAATTTATCAAATAGATTACATTGTTTGCCTAGTTTGTAAGTAATTTAAGTTGTCCTCTTATGTAAGTGTTTATCCTCCTCCCGAAGTGTTATTGTCAAGTAATCCTAACTAACATTTTTCCAAAGTTATTTTCATTGTATTTTGTGTTTGATAATAAAGTATTTAATTTAATTTTTAAAAAAATTAATGTATTGAATCAAAATGAGGAATTACAACTTTTTCAGTCAACATCTCAATAGTATTATAGATCTACTTACTATTACTAATTATAGTATTACCACTAGATTAGTTACTACTTATCATGAGTTATGTCATGTAGTACTAGTGTTTGTTTGTGTATAAATTTAATGATAATGTTTTATAAAATGTTTTACATGTTCCTTCAGAGTTGAAGATAGTTTACTTCCTAGTCCAATGCAGGATGATGGGGGATGGGATGACATAGCCCGGATAGGGCATCTAATAGGGTAAACTCACATAGATTATAGTCAGTATAGACAAATTACATATGCATCAATATACTAGATTGGCTTAGCCTTAGATATCGATTATTATAGATCTAGATCAAGTAGATAGATCTATGTCTATATCTACACAGTAACACACTGATATCATCATATCTAGAATCTACTTTTCTAGTCACTAGTCTACATTCTACTGGAGATATTAAAATTGCCAAGTTTTACACTTTATTAACTTTATTATCATTTTTAAAATTATGTTTATCATAGTAAATCGTACTTTATTATATTATTATAAGTCATAATGATAATTATCATAAGTTTGTTTATATTATTTAGATCTATAACTTACTTAGTATAACTATAACTTTAATTTAATTTATGATTTTCACTTAGACTTATGATTTAGATTTAAGCATCTGCAACGTTTTTTTGTGTGTGAGTATTTTAGAACAGTGGAACAAAAATGCTCTCTTAAGTCTAATCATCAAATAGATAAGTTCAATATTAAGATCTTACCACAATAACAACAATAAATGGAATCCAACCTGCTGCAATAACAACTCCAGGAATCGCCATTTTGTTTGTTTATTGTGATTGTGAATGTTGTATCATGTGATCTCTATCAAAAAGTATATCTCTAATTTCGTTTAATGGGAATGACTTTTACAACTAAAGTATAGACTAAATCTAGAGATCTAATTTAAAAACTACTTTTGCTTGATTTAAATTCTAAATTTTAATATGATTTGTAAAATTATATCTAGAATCTAGATTTAAATCTATGCCTTTAGATCATTTTAGTTGTTTTTTTCCCCCATTACTTCACTTCGTCCCCCAAACACAGAAGAGTACATAACATCAACGATTCATGTTTTTATTAATCCAATTGTTTACATAGAGAACTTACAATCAAAATGACTACTTTCAAAGAAGAACATGAGAAATTTATTGCCGGTCACAATGGCACAAGCTACTTTGAGGTTGCCATGTTAACTAGCATCTCTTGCTTGGCTTGTTTCTTAAGAGATTTATTTTATATATCTTCTTTAGCAAGCTATGTCAGGTAGGTTCACTGAGACGTCACACTCACAGCTAACTCAGCCACCGAGTGGCGAGTCCAGGCCAGGGCCATGACCATGACCATGGGCATGGCTTAGAAGTTTAAAATTTAGTTTAGACGTCTAAACTTTGATGACTTGATTTACTAACACATAGACTGACTTAGACTTAAAATAATTAACTTTTATGACATTTTGGTCACAGATCATTATAATAAAATACTAATAATAAAAATAAGGCTTGTCTTCAGTCTTCAAGTTCAAAGATTAATCATAATTAAAAAATTAATGTAATGAGGAATGCGGATGACTTATCATCTTATGATATATAATATAGTTATATAGGGTTATTATACTGTGAGTGTGAGGAGAACCAACTATTAATTACTATTTCCTCATCTTCTAGGCCATAGTAATTATGACTTCCACAACCCATTCAAGAACATTTTTCCATTACTATCATTTATTATTTATTTATTTTTCATAACTTCAAACTATATAGATCTACTAGGTGTTGTGCCAATCACAATATTCATCAACTTCTTTTAACTACCAGTTTCTTACAAATAAAGGCAAAGCCACATTCCCCATTCCATTATATATGTATTATTTAAGGTAAGATAAGAATAAAATGTTTAAATTTTATTTTGTCAATGAAAATATGATGGCAGACAAATTATTACATGCCATACCTGTAACAACCATGTTAATTATGCACAACCACCCATTCTAGTCAAAACATTGTAAAAAAATTAATTGCAGTAGAAAATATTTTGGCTTGTACTTTGTATAAATAATCATAAATTAACAATAAGGATACAAAAACAACTTTCTAAATTATGTCAACAATCAAATTAAATTATAAAGCAAATACACTGTGACTGTAAATATACTAAATTTATAAAAGTTCAGAAATATTGTCTCATCTGCTAACTCACTCACAAAGGTCCTGAGCATGTAGAACACAGGAATACAAGGGGAATCCTGGTGTTTAGAGTAAAAGAAATGAGATATTTAAACATTCTATTTCTATTATAAAATAATGATAAAATGTTTAAAATTACCAAAATTACTAACATTTCATAACAAAAAAATTGACTGATAATATATTTAGCTTTAGTGACAATTGAATATTTGGAATTTATTTATCAGCGAGCTTAGTTATAGCTTAGTTTGCCTATAAGTTAATTCAGCACTGTTTTTATATATTTCTTATATTTTAATTTACAATTGTATCTTTGTTACTATCATTTGCCTACTCTGTTGACTGTTTGTAATTGAAAATGCATTAAATATATAATTATCCATTTTTAATACATTTTTTTTTTGGCTTTTTTTTTCAGACCAAAATTACTTGCTGAATTTCTTTTGTTAATATTTCCAAACATATTAAGTGTCTCACTTCTAGAGAACTACTTGGCCGTATTTATTCTGTTATTCTTTTCTATAATTGCTATCTTCTGTTTTCTTCATTGGAAATCAATTACTGCTTTCAAAAATGATTTGCATAATGTTAATTTGGATGAACAGAAAAAGTTTATCACATACTTTAGATCTGTGGTGATTGTTTGCACAGCTCTTGCTATTCTGGCTGTTGATTTCCCTGTGTTTCCCAGACGCTTTGCTAAAACAGAAACATTTGGCTTTGGTGGGATGGATATTGGTGTAGGTTTGTTTGTTGTTGCTAATGCTATAGTCAGCCCTGAAGCTAGAAACAAATATAAGGAAAAGGCATTTTTACTTCAGCACATTAAAAGTACCATAGTCTCTTGTCTGCCACTCATTTTTCTTGGAGTGGCTCGGCTAGTTAGTGTTAAAAGTATCGAGTACCATGAACATGTTACTGAGTATGGAGTCCACTGGAACTTTTTTTTCACCCTAGTAGCTTTAAAGGTAAGATGTTGTTCATGTTAAGAGTAAGGTATAAATAAAGTTTATGCATGTAAATATTAGTTATTTTTTCTATAAAAAAAATCAGACCTATTAAGAAATGAAATTCCTTCATGTTTGGAATAAAAAGTTTAATTCAATTTTTTTTATTTATATACTTATTATATTTTGCATGGCCTGTAAGGAGGCTAAGGTAGTGTAACACTGTAATTATAGAAGATTATATTTTCAACAGATACTTTTGACTGCTCTTTACTGGATTGTTTCAGTGAATAAATCAACAGTTGTTGCCTTCATTGTTTTAATTCTACACCAAAGCCTTCTATCCAATGGTTTTTCATCTTATATTATTATTGGTTTTAATAATGATGGAACAAGAGAAGGATTAATAGATGCTAATAGAGAAGGAATTTACTCTTTACCAGGCTATATTGCCATTTATATGTTTGGAGTTCAACTTGGTCGTTTCTTTTTCCAAGCACAGTAAGTTTGTTTTTTTAATGAATAGCTATCATAGTGTAAGGCTCATTCTATCTTGAGCGACAATAGATGTCCCCAGAGTTTCCTCTTAATGGCATATTCCTGGGCTTAAAATAAAAAAGGATCATGGGTCACCCATACATCATGATCCTCTCTTGACCCTGCTGATGTGATCCAAATGAATTTTCTGCATAACTTTAGGACCAACTCACTTTCAGATGTCAGATGGAGTACCATTAGTGATAATCCCAATAGTTAAGGGGATCCACCACTGGAATTTTACTTGAGGTTTAGTTCTGAGGACTTAGCACCACAAGCAGCAGAGGTTTGTAATCAGAGTATTCCTCCAAGATGAATAAGCCTGAAGCTCCCAGTTTTAGAGGTGCCAATTATCTACCTTCACCTAACAGTAGAAGCAGTTTAGTTATTCAGGCCAAATAAGCAGTACAGGTGCTGGACTTTATTGTTAGAGGTTTTTCCAGACACATTCCAAATAGGAATAGGGACATTCCATTCTTTTAACTGACAACACAAGAATAAAAAAAAAAAAAATTAACCCATCAGTTAATTAACTACCGGTATTGGTAATAAATTATTTTGTTTGGAACCTCAAACAAGGGAAAGAAATAATACTTGACTGACATGGTGGTATAAGCTGAATTAGTCCCCTTTATAGATTGTTGTCTGAGGCTTATTACAGATTTAATGACTGATCCAAAGTAATTGATATAAGCTTTAAATTTTTTTATTTTTATTTTATTATATTTTGCTTTTTAACTTAGTTTGTTTGTATTTAGAAAAAACTTATCTGAATGGTTACAAGTCACCAAAGCCATAGCTGTTCAATTTATTCTGTTTACTCTTGCAATGTTTGTGACTCATTCATTTGTTGAACCTGCTTCTAGAAGATTGGCAAATGCTTCTTTTGTATTTTGGGTGGTAAGTACTTGTGTAATAACATTTACAATATCAAAAATTATTAGGCATTTAAAATTGTCAGATTAACAATCCACATAATTTTCTTCTTTTTTTTATGAATGAAAAAAGAAATTAAAATTCTGAAACTAATAATAGATATCATGCTTGCATGACAGATGAGTGTAAGCTGCCTGATGATATTGCAGTTACTTCTAGCAGATATATTCATCACATTCATAACATCACAACATTGGAAAAGAAGAAGATCCAGCCTATTGCAGGCTCAACAAATCAAACGAGGAGAAAAAGAAATTTGCATATTAAAAGCAGTTAATTATAATTCTCTCTTCATTTTCTTGTTGGCAAATATCATGACAGGACTTGTCAATATGGCTGTCACAACACATAGAATCCCGGATAAAATGGCCATTTTTATATTGACATCTTATATGTTTTCTCTATGCTATATCTCATTGATTTTGTATAACAAAAACTTTTCAGTAAAACTTTCATGATTGTAACAGGCTAGTGTTATTTTTTAGTGCTATCTATTGTACAGTTGTTGAAAAGGTTAATTGAACATTTTATGTCATTTCCATTTACACATTTTTATAGTCATCAAAATGATACAAATAAAACTTGTACAGGCTTTATGAACAAAAAAAAATTATTGTTGAAAAGTTATATCATGTAAAACTTATGCTAAATTGCCTTCATAAGAAAAATATGTTTGAAAACATTGTTAGCTCAATGGCAGCTACTTAATATAAATGTCTTAAATAGTGAGGAGGGAAATGTTTTCTTGACTAAATTCATATCTCAGTTATGTTACTTCAAAAAATGTCAAATGAATATGTCAAGTGATATTGTTTTTGTTTTATAACATGAAATAATGCATATTTGATTTTTTATATCCTGCTGTGAATTACCTAGAAATTAAATGGAATGCTAACAAAATAAGAAATGCTTTTTTTTTTTAGCACAAGTTTAGATCACACAGAATGTCAGTAATAACACTTGAGTTTTTTTGTTATTTTTTATTTTTTAATGGACAATATTTTTATTGATTCAGATAACAGTAAAAATAAATCATGTCATGTTTAATGAAATCAATAGATAAGATAATGTATAATGAATGGTAGAAAATCATAAATGGCACATGATAATTATATATTTTATTAACAGAAAAATTACAGATATTAAGAATAAAACATGTAAAGACATGTTTAAACTTTGTTGTCAGAAAGTTAATATGAACAGCAAAAATGTATATGCATTAGTGCATTTTAAATTTAAAAAAATATATTACTTTAATAAAGGGTTATAATTTAGATTTCTTCATTTTCCCCATCAAACGTTCCAACTTCATAGCTGCCTTCATATCTCCTTTAATTTTCAACTTTCCAGTCATAAATGATGTAGTTGGACTGGCTTTACCTGCAAACATATCTAAGAAAAGTTGACTGTCACAAGACATGATACAGTCAGGTTTTTCAATGGCTGTTTGTCCTACAGAACCTTTTCCAGATTTCAAGTCTAGATACCAAGTGCCTTGTTCTGAACCTAGCATATGAGAAAGAAAAATGTAATAAATTTAAACAATAATTTATTGTAAATATATATTTTAGTAAGTAAATCATTGTAAAAGTCAACATTGTTTTATTATGATCACATTTAAAAAACTTATTAGCTTTCAAAACAAAAAAAAAGTTTGTTTGACAATATCCGATCAAATTTTAAGAAAATTTCAGGTGAAAATAAAATTACAAATTAAGATTTTGTTTACAAAATAATGCAGAAGATACATTTTTCTAGATTTATGAATAATTGGTTCATTAAGGGTGTTAATTTATTTAAAAAAAAACAAACACAATGGTCCTGTACTAGCATATTTAGTGTAGACAATTTTTTTTTCAAATATATGAATGTATGGTAGGCCTATTAGCAAAAACTCTAGCCTGCTGGACAAAGAATAACTTTAATGGGCTGTTTATTAAAAATGTGAAATATAACAGAATTGTTAGGCATATCAAATGTCTTTTGTTTAGCACTTTCAAATAGTGTGCTGTTTGTTTCAATATTTCAGTACCTGACAAATCAAACTGATAGCTTGCTTTAATATCTTGTACTAAATCTTCTGATAACATGGCATCCATTTGTTTAAAAGTTGATGATATGCCTGAAGCTGATGCAGGCTGGGCTTCTTTTCCTTTTGTGATTTTGACTTCTGGTGAACTACCATCCAGGAAAAAGTCAGGTAAAAGTTCACTACCTAATAAACAAACAAAAACCCTTTTAAACAATTTCAATCAAAACAGACTTAGTATTTAATCAAAATGAAGGAATATACAGTAAGCCATAATAAGGCTTAGAGACTATTATTTATGATACTCTTCTATTCTATTTAAATATACTCCTACTCACCTTTAAACCACTTTTAATATCATACAGCTGAAATTGTAAAAGTATCTAAACCAAAACTATATGTGTACATACCTGGTACACAAGCATACTGATCTAAATCTGTGATTCCTACTGACTTAAGAATGTCATCATCAATACAGAAGTTTCCAGTGAACTGGCGACTGTCTTTAGTTAGGATGACATAAGCAGCATCACTCATTATATCCACTTTCCTGCACTGTGATTTTCCATCTTGACCACTTAACATTTCCATTGCTGCAGTCCAGATGGCTGAAAACAGATTCTTAGTGTGATGTAAATATCTATTGGGCATATGATTGAAGCTGACATTTGACTTATTTTGTGTAAAGAACAAAACCCAATCAATGTTTGGTAGCCATTGCAGCACAATGGGTTTTAAAGTACCAGCATTCTCAAATCCTGAGTACCAGTCTTGACCAGAACTTGAATTAGGTAGCTAATTACTTTAAATACTATTTTAAATTATTAACAAGTAATGAAAACTTAATGTCAGCATAATTCTCAGTATTAAAAAGGATAGTTTATATTTAAATGTGAAAGAAAAAATAGTAAAAAATTACCTGTTCTAGGCCACAAGGCATTGACAGCAACTCCTTGCTCTTTGAATTCCTCCGCCATTCCCAGAACACACATTGACATTCCATATTTGGCTATCGTATATGCTGAAATATTGTGTTTGATTTGTTTTGAGTTAGAATCAATAAATACAATCAAAAGAAAATGTTTTGATTTAATATACCTAGCTTTTCAACTGTCTTACCGACATGGTTTTTAAACCAAATAGGTGACATGTTCAATGGAGGACTCAGGGTCAAAATATGTGGATTTTTACTTTTTAACAGGTAAGGTAAACATGCCTGTGAGCTGAAATGTGAAAAAAAAGTATGAAACAATATTAATCTATTTCATATTAATATGCAGCATTTTAGTCATTACTAAGTTTCTATCTCACATACTACTACACCAACAGGCCTAGCTGTTCAACTGTCATTCTACATTCCTGACCTCATGTTACCCCCGTTAGGCTGACCCATTCAACCACTGGGCAGGTACAGGACAGTGGCGTAACTTATTACACTCATACTCCAAAAGAAACACACACACTGAAATTCTTTCACAACACTGTGGTAAGTGAAAGTCATACCAGCAAAAGAATAAGGGGACACTATATCTGTTAATAATATCAAAATGTTCCCTGAGGAAAATTAATGCTTATTATTTGTGAGTTGAAGTTTGTCATCCCTTTTTTATGTAACTAAAATGTTTTGTTTTATTTTCAAAAATAAATTCAGCTTAACTCACCACAAATATGTTCCTCTGGCATTGATTCCATTCATTAAATCATATTTTTTCATATTAGTTTCCAAAGTTGGAGTTAAAGAGATGGCACTGGCATTGTTAATTAAAATGTCAATGCCACCAAACTTAGAAACTGCCTGTTGAACAGCCTCTTTAACTTGATCTTCATTTCTGATATCTACTACACAAGGTAAAGCATTCCCTCCAGCCTTTTGGACTGAAAAAGAAAGACTTTTCTATTTCAGAAAACT
Organism: Biomphalaria straminea; assembly: GCA_021533235.1. Lineage (NCBI taxonomy): Eukaryota > Metazoa > Mollusca > Gastropoda > Planorbidae > Biomphalaria > Biomphalaria straminea. The sequence goes on from JADKLZ010000130.1 coordinate 17,940,531, forward strand.
AAGAAAAATCAACATTTATACACACTACCATCAACATATCATTACTGTCAATACTGTATGTTTGCATATGATAGTATGGTAATAAATCTGGTTTATTTAAATTAAAATATATTATATCTCAAACCATCAACTATAGTTATAATGTTATGATTTGTCTAATGCACAAAGTGTAACACCAATTTCCTCATGCATAATAAAGATTATTATTATTATAATTATTTTGAAAAGTAAATTATTATTCAATCTTTTCAAAGTTTTCTGCATATAAAGCTTTTTTTTATGCATGAAATGCATAATGTTATATTGTCTGCTTTTTATTTTGTTTTAATGAAGTTAAATTTTCATCTATTCAGATCAATAAAAAAATTACCTTATAGAAAATGGTCAGCTTATAAATAAATTAATGTATAGGTATAGTGTATTAGAAGAGACATTGTCTTTAATTTGCTTCATTTAAAAGTGTGCGTGTATTAATAAAAGAACTACATTAAACTTTACCTTCTTCTGATGCTGTATAAATTGTTCCTGGAAGCTTGGGGTGGGGGTCAGCTGTTTTAGCAGCAATGACGACATTTGCACCATCTTTTGCTACTTTAAGAGCGATTGCTTTTCCAATACCACGACTCGCACCAGTTATAAAAATTGTTTTTCCAGCTAGTTTTCTAAAGAAAGAAAAAGAAAAGCATGTCATTTCTGAAAAACAAACAACAACAATACATTATAAGTTTCATTTCACTGGCACCACAAAAGGTATCCAATATTGATAGAATTATAAACATAAAATAAGACTAACGTTATAAACAAGTATAAAGTTTTAAAAAATGCATACAATAAAATAATATTAATTTCAAGTTAGTCCGGATCTGTAACAAGTATGTATGACTAATTAATGGAGCATGAAATGGGTTGACTGAGTCAGCCAAGAAAACCAATGACTTGGCAGAATTTAAGTCATTGTTTAACAAATGCATGACTAGAATTACCAGTTATATAGGGACACATGTTGGATGTAATCATCTTCTTTTTTAGGTAATGTCTATATTTTATAAGATAAGAAGAAGATAAGATTTAGTGAAAAAATTTTTTATAAAAGAAGCAATGAAAGCAATGAAATTGTTAAGAAAGAGTTTTTAAAAAACTCAAGCCGAAAGTGCTCAACAAATGGATAGAAAGTGAATATACATAAACAAAAGTTAAAGTAACCAAATCACAAATTTTGTAGATATAGCCCCTACAAGCTAGTTAATATCAAATATAACCTCACTCCTAAATCTCATTCCCAACAGTGACCTCAAAGTAATCAATATGAGACAATGATTGCTCTTTTTTTTATAAGGCTAATTTTAAAGCAATGTCAACAGTTTTACATCATTTACCCCAATAAAGCGCAAAGTCTTAAAAGGTTGGCTTTCCTTCATTGTAGTCTACAATATGTATCTAATAGATCTAACTCATGATTGATTGCCCGATATTTGCTATAGACCTTCTAGACCATGTGGCATTTCATGGTCATAGGTTTAAACCCTGGCTGCAACCATCCCCAACTGTCCTGAGGGAAGTTTGACTAGAATGTAATAATCTTCAATTCTAACTGAACATCTCAAAATGTTAATGTAAAATAAATAAACTAATCTAGCCTAAATTATTTTATAACACTAATTTTTATTATTATTACCAGACTACTAGATCTAGTACTATAGATGAATCTAGTTAGATTATAAATATACAGTAATAGATCTAGATCTATATAATAATATAGTATATAAACTAGTGGGGGAGTGGCTATATAATAAGCGCTTGGCTTCCGAACTTGGAGTCCTGTGTTTGAATCTTAGTGAAAACTGGGATTCCGAATTTCTGGATTTTTAGGGTGCCCCTGAGTCCACCCAACTCTAATGATCTAATGGGTACCTGACTTTGGTTGAGGAAAAAAAAGGCCATTGATCATTGTGCTGGCCCATGACACTATGCTTGTTAACCGTTTGCCAAAGACAAAGAAACATATCTTATATGTAACATCATCTTCTCTAGGTCTAAAGATCTAGTCTTTTCTATATATTAATATATCGCAAGGATAGAATAGTTATGTTATGAATTTATATTTTATATTATTTTATTTAATATATCTATTTCAAGTATATATTTTATGTAAATAGAATAGAATATCTCAATTAATTATCAATATTCAATATGAATATACTTCATTAGTTAGTAGTCTACAAGACTAGAACTAGAGAGAGATTAATGAAAACTCAAGTACTGAGTCTGAGTAGATGACTAGCTAGATCTATAAGTTATAAGTATTAACTTTTAAGTATAAACTAGTTAGACTCTAGATCTACATGTAACATTACATAGTAATAAAACTTAATAACTTAAATTAAGTATAACTTGACTAAAACTACTAACTTAACTAAGAGAATAATCAAGATATTTTTTTCTAGAGTTAGAGGATGTTTGTAACTTTGTTGTATTTAATAAATATTTTTTTAATCTTATACACTTATACTAGATCTACATTGCATAATAAAGTGTATGTATTTAAGAAATCAATGTTATTTACCCAGTATTAGCTGCCATATTGATGTAGTCTAAATCTAGATATTATCAATCTCAACGATCTCAAAAGTAGACTATTACAATGTTATGGTTATCAATGTATTAAAAAAAACGATTTTTAATGAAGTAAAATTTCGAACCTTAAACTTTGGACTTCGCTTTATAGCACAGACCTATATATATAAATTGAAATTAATCTGTTACCAAATATAGTGTTTTTTAACATAACTAACTATTATCTGTCTGTGGCATTTTACGTCTCGTGAGACGTTTATATATATATATATATATATATATATATATA
>JADKLZ010000130.1:17954078-17971690 GCA_021533235.1 Biomphalaria straminea
TACACTACGTGACTGCTGAGTCTTAGATGTGGGTAAAATAACAGTACACTACGTGACTGCTGAGTCTGAGTCTGAGATGTGGGTAAAATAACAGTACACTACGTGACTGCTGAGTCTGAGATGTGTGTAAAATAACAATACACTACGTGACTGCTGAGTCTGAGATGTGTGTAAAATAACAGTACACTACGTGACTGCGGAGTCTGAGATGTGGGTAAAATAACAGTACACTACGTGACTGCTGAGTCTGAGATGTGGGTAAAATAACAGTACACTACGTGACTGCGGAGTCTGAGTCTTAGATGTGTGTAAAATAACAATACACTACGTGACTGCTGAGTCTGATGTCAGTTATCGAAGGCTTGTGCTTTGGCTTTCTTTTTTTTTTTTTTTTTGCCTATCGTAATCCAACTGATATATTCAAAAAGAGCTTTCCTAAACATTGTCAGACACAATGGCGGTATCTAATTACAAAATAAAAACAATGTTTTGTATATGTTAAGTTAAATGACACCCCACGTGTCCAAATGTGCATAGAAAAGAATTAAAATTTTTAAGACTGAAAAACAAGACTAGTGTTAAACTTTGATAAAAATTGATATATGTAGAACTGCCCGACTATAGAGTATAATGAGAGTTCGTTCTTGCCTTCGTTTCATTTTGATTTACTGTTGCTATGGAGATCACTGATAGATGACTAAATATAAGTGTTTGTTAATAATAAGTTAATTGTGATTAAGAAGTTGTTTTGTTTTTATTGACAAACCCATGAAAACAAAAGTGAGACTTTTAGGTGTTAGTTTGAAGACAAGAGAATCTAAACACGAAAACTTGGAGGACGTGTTCTTATTCATCATTTGTAACTGAAATTTAAAACAAAACGTTATTTGAAAAAAATAATTCATTATCTCATCATTTCTATACAGCAAGGTAGGCGTCATACCATCGTGTTTTTTGTTGTTGTTGTTGAAAGGGATAGCTCTTTTCATTGCTGCCATTTGCCGGTATGAATGATAACAACAACATATTTAAACGATTTTTTTTTGCAAGAGCTTGTGTGTCTAAACTCTAAACATAAGTGTATTTTATTTTACATTTATTTCTATTATAAATCAAACACATTACTTTTCATGTCATCTTATCTATCCCAATTTGCATGTCGATTTGTATGTGGGGCTGAGTGGGAAAAACCGTTTGACTACCTATCCCGACTTGAGCTGAGCGCCTAAAGGCAGCACAGAAACCGTTTCTCACCACCCCTCCTCCAACCATCTCCACATAAGAGAATAGACCTCAGCGAATTAAACATATTGTATTATAGAAGATGCGCGATACAAAATCAATTCCAAATACTGAAGACACTATTCATCACACGCATGGTAGCCATCTCCATGAATGAAAAAAATAAAAACTGTGAAGAACGTTACCGGTAATCTTATAGTTGAACTAGGGACGGTGTAAGAGTTAGATGTAGAGCCTACTAAGAAACAGTTGGCTAGATGGCGGATTTGTAAAAGACCGAAGTATAAAGTCCAGAACACGAAAATGAGGAATTTGAAATGTAGACATTCCTAACAACATTCAGTTTTATTAGATATCTAAGACTTTTTGGTCGATGTGTTTGTCAACTAGCAAGAAATTAAATAAACAAAATAGAAGAGCTTTTTTATCATCAGTCACATTTGTTTTGAGTGTCTCAGTAGCACTATTGGGAACTTTATATTTTCTAATTCAATACCTACAAGTTTATTTAAGCTTTAGAATCTTGAATTAATAATTATTAATGTTTGTTTATTTACTGTTTTGCAAATATTTCGATACCTTCCTTGGTTTCTTTATTTTACCTGTTACCTGTTACCTATACCTTAGTCTTGTGGACCGTTGGGGCACCAAGCAAGACTTGTAGACCATCTTTCTCCATTCCTCTCTATCCTTTGCCCTGTTTAAAATCTCTTTCAATGGTAGGCCTGTCCTTTCTTTGATGTTGATCTTTATTTTAACATTTGTAATAAAAAAAATGTTTCCACGGCGTACAAGTGAAAGTTTAGTAAACGTTGGTTTACTGATAGGCTTATGTTTTAGTGGCAGTCGTAGGGAGAAGCCGCAATTTTCCTTCAGACGTCGAATGTGTCTATATTTGTATGCCCCCCATCCGCCCACAATCTAAGTAGCCCATACCCCCGTATGCACGTACAAACTTCCTTTATTTATCTTGTTATGACGTGTTCAAAATATAACCATGCGTAGGTATATTTTGAATCAGTGTAAGCCTATGCCTTGTAAATTTATAGGGACCTGTTGGCCTAACCTAGGTGTATAGTTTAAATAAAAAGGAGACATCATATTAAAAAAAAACTTGGATAATAAGAGTGTAACAATAGCTAAGCATTTGTAACCCAGCGGCCTAGCCTCTATATATCATACTTAGACTACACTATGATATTTAAATAAATGCTCTACAATTCATGGTAGTCTATAACTGTCCCGTGTAGTAACAAAGATATCAATCAATTTTCAATATTTTGTTAGTACTTTTTTTTACTTAAGGAAAGTTTTAGCTCTAATAAACTATTTAATTATTTTATAATTTGATTCAGTATTTATAGGCCTATAGTTGTCTTCTAGCATTCACTAATAGTTAATTTTACAAACTAAATTTATAATGTGTAAATTCATCATCTCAGCAACAATTTAGCCTTAAATGTGTAGTCTGCTAGATCTATATAAAAGCCTAAGCAGCACAATATATCAAGATCTATTGTTATAATCATAATGGTAGGCAGTGACTACTCAATAATACGTTTTCAATCGTAAGACATTTACGATAAGTTATTTTTTCATACAAGGGAAATAATTACTCCTCCACTTACCTTTGCCACTCATGTTGTTTGTTGTTTTGAACTGTTAAAATAAAATATTCTTGGTCAACGAGGAATTCAATAGAGAAAATAGACAGTTTCTGGTTTATATAGCTTACCTTCCAACCAAGGCCGTTATATGCACACGGCCAACATCGAGATCATTCTAACAGCCATGCGATAAATTTGCACACGGATTGTCGTCTCAACACTGGCCATCCAGATGTCCGTTATACTTTCATGTAAATAAAGAAAAAACAACGATGTGGCTAAATAGATTTGAAGTTTAGAATTATGTATTTTAATTGTTCTTTTAGAAAAACTTTTTTAAAACTACTGTAAGACAAACAGTTCTGTCACTAGCTGCAACAGTATAATACTAGATAAACCCTTGTCACTTGTCATTAGCATTTGCAATGGCTCGTTTACTGTCCTTGTTACTATAAATAGACTGGGCATCACTCAAAATCGATACGTTAAAAGTGCATCGAATTTTATTGTAGAGCGTGTCAAAACGAGTTGAATTTTATTTTCTTATCAATGATCAAATGTTAAGAACTATTTCATTTTTTCTTCACCAAGATTAGGCCTAATAATTTCGAAATAAATTTACAACATCGTAAGTAAACAAAAGAGAAGCAGCAATATGTCCCCGGATTAGAGTCATGTTTGTCTCCCCTCCCCACTGGCCTGAGGAGTTTTAAGTAAGAAATTAATACAAATACTCAGCCATTGCTTTTTAAAGCTAGCATATTTCAACTGCCCTTCTATGCATTATAAGTAAATTTGTGTCTGAGCTGATGTCTCTGCAATGATGAGCTTCAATAAGTGTTTTTTTGCTCCACCCACAACCTTTTTTTAAAATTTGACTTTACAGGATAAACTGCCCATAGGCCTACAGATCCGCAGTCGGATAGTATTTTTTTGTATGTACTCCTGAAATTTTTAACTTCTATGGAGTGCAGCCTTTTTTTGTGTGAAAATGTTATTGTAGTTGTATGCACTTTCAATCTAATAACCATGAACTACATCTACCGACGGTAGGCCTACTATAAGATTGATTTGTATAGTTGATTTTTTCCCCATGAGATGCAGATTTTCCCCTCCAAATTTAAAATATCAAGATGCGCCACTAGCTTTCTTTGAATCATTGGAAATAATTCATTAATATGGATATGAATGCAAATACAACTTCATTGACATGACAACAGATATGGGTAAAAAATACCACATGGTCTAACAAGAATAAAACTACCCATTCACAGACTTCTCAGCTTATAGTTTGAAATATATATATATATACCTGGCTTTTTGTAATCTAGTTTTAGATTAGTGTAGCAAACAATATAAGTGAACTACCGTAACGTAGATTTACGAATGATTTCAGTCAAACTACGGTTACCATGCCCTTTAGTTATTGTTAGGGATATAGCTCAAAATTCTACAACAAAAAGTATTTATTATTTCCATTAAACGTGTTTCTGACTGGCCTCTTGGAGGTCTCAGTCTCACGTACTTTTAAATTCAATGATCTTCTCGAATTGTGACTTCCCCCCCCCTCCACTTGGACTTCTATGTGACTCATCACTCACGAGATTTAGCTGATAGGTCAGATAAGTAGATGAGAATTGATGACAAGATAACCAATGTAAACCATGTCAAAGGAGAGTCACTAGGAAATAGTTTGGGGGAAAAAATGGCTAAATGATATTATCATCAAAATTTATTTTAAAAATTGTAATGTCGTATATTGCGTTTGTTAGACATTTGTATACACAAAAGAATATCAACTTTAAAAAGAGAGGGGTGGAAGAGAATTGCCTCTTTCCATTCTTTTGTTGTTTCACTAAGTTGAAGAGCTTTTTAGACTTAAGCTTGTTTCAAACTTGTTTCACTTTCAGACATTTTGATTGGTTTTGGTAGGAGCGTTCAGGCAAATCCGGAAAGGGCGCATTATAGGTGTGATCGTCCATTCCTATCCCTCTCGAAGACACATTTTAGTAAAAAAAAAAAAAAAGACACTAATGAATAATTATTAATAATCATTGATATTTTAAATATATTTGCCAATGTGTTGATTTAAAAATACCTTCCTTTGTGTGTCAAGGGCGGATCTGGAGCTTTTCGGTGTGGGATAGGGCCTAAGTTTATGTAATAACACACACTCTCTTTGTAGTCTTGTTTTGAGTGTGTGTGAATATTCCAGCATGTACATATGAGAGATAACCTTTTTTTTTTTACTCAGTCTTTGTAAAACACCGTAAGCCATTTCAATACATAAAACATAACAAGAAATGAAGGATCAATAAAAGAGATAAAAACCTAACCAAGATTGGCATCCGCTGCCATGAAGAAACTGTGGAAAATTAAACTTAAAGTAAAATTAAAACTATTTTTAAATCTGTAGCATATTCTTCGATATGGCCTAAGCACAGCCATCCGGTTTTAGAGATTCTAGTGCTATAATATGTGTTAGACCCTATATAGGCCTATGTATAAAGGATAAGGGCTTTAATTTTTTTTTGTGTGATACGTTACAGATTCTGTTTATTTTCTAACGTTCTCATCTCCTCGTAATAGATTGTAAACCAATAGGTCTATATAAGTAACACAAATCAATTTAGGCCTACTTTAAAGGATTCTTTATTGCATGTCAATATTTTTTCAAAACTCTACTGTCTACCATAATAACAAATAGATCTAGATCTTGATATATTGCGCTGTTTTATATGTCAAACTACACACTTAGATGTAGGCCTAGACGTTACTTTATCTAGAATGAGGGCGCGGTGGCTGAGCGTTCAATGTTTCATAATATACATGTGGAGTTTATATATATATATATATATATATATATATATATATATATATATATATAAACGATAGTCAAAGGTCCAACACACTATAGTGACTATACTGTGACTATACCCTACATGTGCAATTTATATGCTCCACATAATATTTCCGAACGAAGAAAAGTGTATACCAAGGGGTCTTGAAAGACATATATATATAGGCTATATATATGGATTCTTTATAAAACCATAAACAATTAAGACAATTGTTCATAAGTTATTGCAAATAATAAGATAATAAAAGATAGGCCTAACAACAATAATAAATCTCCGTATCCTTTATTGGTTTGTCGTTAGTCGGTTTACTTAACAATACAGTAGTATTGGCAACAGGGCCGGTCTTAGGCACTGCAACCTATGCGACCTCAGTGGGCCCCGCGCTTTCATAGGCCCCGCGCGATGCGAATTATAGGCCTATGTGTAAATTATTATATTAGGCTAATTCATTTTAACTTATTATTAAAGAGTTCCTAGAATTCTCCTGAAATTACAAAATATAATAAAAAGTCATGAAAATCTCCTAAAATTATTAAAATCTTCTGAAAACTGATGCAAATCTCCTTAAAGCAGACAAAATTATCATTTCCGGGTGTCAATCAGTATAGAAAACGCCAATCTTACTCGCGATTAAAAAACGAAACGGCATTGTCAGCTTTCATTTAATAAAAATGTAACAATAAGCCGAATTTTAACAAAACAAGAAGTTCTTTATTACTTAATTTACTTTAATAGCCACTGGCATGCTAATACAGATCTAAATCTATCGCAACCTCCTAGAAAAAAAAAAAAGAACAAAAAGCGATATTTTGTTAGTCGATAGTAAATCTAAAAGGCAGATCTGAATGTTTATCGGCTTTTTGTTTGAAAACTACTATCTACTGTAGATGGCTCGTAAAGTTATTTTTTTGACAGTGATTTTGTACTTAGTAAACAATAAATAAAATGCAAAAACGAATTTGTTCTCTAATACAAAATCTTAATTTTCACTTATTATCCTTATAACAACCCAAATTAGGCCCCGCGCAATCAGTTTCGCATAGGGCCCCGCAAACTGTAGTACCGGCCCTGATTGGCAACACTTTCGATGCGCACACCTCTCTTCTTAATTTTGTATTGGCAGAGACAACATTAAGGTTATTGATAGTTTGTAGTTTTTAGCTTTGACATTCATGCTGAAAATATTGAAACCTGCCTTTTTACCTGTTTGAGCGGACCACTTCGGAGGCCGATTTTGTGTTACCACAGAATCTATCTTTGTAACTTTGTTTTTAAAGAAAAGTTCACCTTTCACACCGAACTTTGGATTGGGGTCAAAGGTCATACCTCTCACACACCAAACTTTGGAATTGTCAACAAACATTATATTATTTATATTTATATAGATCTAACTATAGGACTAGATATCTAGGTCTAGTCTATCTAGAATCTAATAAATTATAGTCAAATATATCAGTAAATTTGTATTGGATTAGATCTAGCCTAGTATTTGGTGGGATTGAGGAGTATATAACTATTTATTTTACTTATTAATTTTAGTATTTAAAAACAACTTCAGACTTCATAATCATAATCATTGACATTGTCTTCAGACTTCAATCATGTAATGATCATCATCATGTACTCATCATCTCATGTAGCCATTGATTATTTTATTCATTTAATCATTTATGATTATTATGTTACATTATCATCATCATCATGATTCATGATTATGTCTAGATTTATTATTAATTATTAATATTATAACTTTTATAATTAGGTACCAGCAGACTTCTGGTGTATCATTATAATTATTATTTATATTATTAATATTTTAATATTAAGATGTAGACCCAGCAATTTGAAAATAATATTATGAATTATGTCTATGATAAATGATTATGATAGATAGGCCAATAGGCCTACTAATAATTTAAGATGTATTAGTTTACATAACTGTCACTGTCATAACTAGATAGTGTATAGTAAGATACGCAGACAGAATAATACTAGATCTAATCTACTATATAGTATATGAAGTATATACTCAAATATTATATAGTATATAAATCTAGATCTAGCCTTAGACAAGGTGGATTATATGGGTAATTTAAGCCATTGTTCTTAATTTACTTAGAATGTAGATCGAAGTGATTCGACTGAGGGTGTTACTCCAATCAAATGGGACTCTTACAGCTCTTTTTTGCATTTGTTCTAGATCTAGTTTCTAAATTTTTTACTTGAGTTGTGGGGTTCTAAAAAGAGGATGCATGTTCTTATATATGCATCACTGCATCACATATATTTGTAAAGTCAATAGTGAAACAGACAGATATTAGATCATATGTCATAAACAGATTTTGTTGATTATTGTAGGCTACTTATAATAGCGACAATAATATTGTTACAACTTCACTTCTCAGGCCTTCTACTCACACTGCTTAGCAACAACACAACACATCTAACTCAAGAACTTAACAACAAGAGCTTCAATACACAGTGGCGGTTTAATAACAAATACAACACCACAGCCAATTAACACAATTGTCTACACTCACTTCAAATGCTTAAACACAATGGAACTTAACTAAAACAACAGTCTCAATATAGCGCGTACATGCTACATTTTTGAAGTCTTCTATTCACAAACACACAGTCCTACTGCTTCTCTGCTTTCTTTCTGCTGGACTCTGTCTAACTGTCTGTAACTAACACACAGCTAACACATAGCCCTGGTCTGTTAAAACTTCCTGGGTCATGTGCAGAGCACAGGTCATACTAGGGACAGCCGTTGACCTGTGACCCGCCTTCGTCTGTATCAGTGGGTCTCACACATACACACATTTCAGTTCGCCACTGGAGATGTAACAATATTATGCACCTAACTATATATATAGGCCAATATACATTATTGGTACTTAACATTACATTTTTTAAAACTCATATTGGTGGTCTTGACAGGGTTAATGATGCATTAGTTTTGTGCAGTCTGGCAGTCTGTCAGTCTCTCTGTAGTCCTATTAGGTCTATATACATTTATATATAGCTACAATAGATAATCATTTTTTTCATCTTTTGGTCTATAGGTCTAAAGCCTTAGCTGTTTACACTTCAGGCAGGCAACAAACATTACCTTATGCAATTTCATGAATTACTTTCAGGCTCGTACAAAGGATGCAATTCAGATTTTAAATTAACACTTACAAAGCTCAACAACAACAGCAAAAAAAACTGGTATTCAATGGGTACCAGCTCATATACATCTAGAAGGAAATGAGAGGCTGACACACTCGCCAATAGTGGGAGAACTAACTCACAAATAAACTCTGCGCTCTATCCAGAAGAATTGAAGAAATTAATTGTAAACAAAATAAATTAGAAATGGACGAGCTCTCATCCAAATCACAAGAAAGATGAAAAGATGATGCTTACTATTAACTATCCAGACAAGATCAAAGTGTAATCTTTCGACTCAGGACCGGACACAACAGAATGCGACAACACATGTACTGGAAGCTCAAAATTGGAACCAATGAAATATGCCCATGTGGAGTGTCACCAGAGAAAGCCGACCACGTCCTCCAATACTGCTCTCTTTACCAAGAGGCCCGTATAAGACACTGGCCCCAAAACAAACCAATAGAAAGAAAAAATATATGGAGAGCTCCCTGATTTGGAAACCACTGCACAGTTCATCTCATATATTGGTCTAGTCAACTGAACACTCCAACATAACGATGAGAATGAAGAAGCGAAGAAAAAAAAGAAAGAGATTTTAAATGTACAGGTCACAACCTTATATAGACAGTTCAAGGTCAGTCGGTCACAAAATGTAGGACAGCCACACAAAAAAAAATTCCAGACAGATGTTGATAGAAAATTAGTTTTAAGTTTATAGCAGAAAAATATAATTTAGTATAAGCCAATTAAAAGAGGACAAAAAATAAAATAAAGCCCAAGTTGAAGATTATTATAAAGTTTGTTACGAGATGGTATGATGTGATGAAGAAAACTATATCTGTCAATTCATTTTTTAAAAAAAGTGTTTGAACTATAATTATGGTCGGCTTTCTCTGGTGACACTCCACATGGGCATATTTCATTGGTTCCAATTTTGAGCTTCCAGTACATGTGTTGTCGCATTCTGTTGTGTCCGGTCCTGAGTCGAAAGATTACACTTTGATCTTGTCTGGATAGTTAATAGTAAGCATCATCTTTTCATCTTTGAACTATAATTATGGCACCTCTGAATACTGGTATGTTTGTAAAATGTTTTACATGTTTCGGATGTTCCTTCAGAGTTGAAGATAATTTACTTCCTAGTCCAAATCTCCCACAGGATGACGGGAGATGGCAGTGGGTAGGGTATGAACCTGGAACCATTGAGACATCTGAGCGAGAGTCCAGTGTTCATACTGCATGACAACAGTATGTCAGATGATTTTGAGAGAAGATTCAGTGCAAGTCTATATCTTCAAATGAACATTGTGACAATAAATTTTATTTGGACAAGATCATCATTGGCCTAGAAAATCCTTTAGCCATAGAAAAACTATGTGTCATGTCATTGAGCATTTTTTCATGTGGCTGTAGAGCATTTTCTGGAGAGACATTCTTGTTCACATATGGCCTTTGCTGTGATCATAGACAAGCCAGCTATTTTTTTGTTTCACTTGCTTTTCTTCCAGAGCTGAGGTAGTTGCTTTTTCACTGTTCATAGCTTTCTTGTCACCATCTCTCTCAAATAGTGTGGTCTATATCTTCCCATTAGTTAACATTGATGTCTGCTTTGATTTTCTGTTTGATTACATCTAAATGGATGAAGATATCAATGTGGAAATAAATAGTTTTTAGTTAATATATTCTGATACCAGTATTAAATTTCTGAAGTCAAATAACTTATTTTATTTAGTTAAAAATTAACATAAAAAACTGGCTACCAGCTGCCTGCTATTACTTATTTACATCATCAAATCACATTCATGAAAATATTAAAACAGCATTGCAATAATGTACATAAGAAGTGAAACTTGGGCTATAAATCTCTTAAATTATGTCCCAAACAAATTTGAATCACAATTACATTGACATCAAGTGAGCATATCCTCTTATGTGTGTGAATAATTATAATTTTGCAGTCACCTTCTCTGTGTTTGAATCAAGAGCCTTCTTGAAAATTAGAGATGGCATCTTCAGAATTAATGAGTCGAACTTTTATAATTGGTGTTGGTATGAGTAAATTTGTGAAACCTTTGACAAAAGCATGGGACTATCCTGACATGGCTCGTGAAGCAGGTATATTACTTTATTTGGCACCATATATTTTAATAAAAGACTTTAATTTTCTGAATTTTATTATGACACAATCTAATCAAATGGTAATGTGAAGCTTAGCTGTTAAAAAAAATAATTTAAACATTTTATAAACTCATTAATTAAATAATGTATTAAAAATTCAAGTCACTGTAAATCAATATTAGAATAATAATGCTGAAGAGAAAGTTGTTTGCTGAAAGTGTTACAAATAATCCAATTTGTTACTGTAAACCAATATTAGAATAATAATGCTGAAGAGTAAGTTGTTTGCTGAAACTGTTACAAATATTCCTATCTATTAAAAGGAGTTCAGGCCCTGACAGATGCTAGAAGAGAGTATAAAGATATCAAAGCTGTCGTGGCAAGTTATTGTTATGGAGAGCCAACATGTGGACAAAGAGCTGTTTATGAACTTGGATTAACTGGTGTACCTATCTTTAATGTTAACAACAATTGTTCATCAGGTTCTTCAGCTCTAATGCTTGCTAGAAGAATGGTTACAAGTGGAATAGAAGATTGTGTCATGGCTATTGGTAAGGGGAAAAAATGTATATCTAGATAGACTAATAATTTATTTTTAGAAATTAATTTTGTCATTGTTTTCAATTTTTAAAATTTCCTTTAATGTTGAAGAGGCATCACATCAATCAATTATAAAATCCTCTAGTATCTAAAAAAAACAAACTTCTTTAATGAGTTCAACATCCAAGCAATATATCATTTGGAACACAAGTTCCTTATCTGTTTTAATTAAAACATCTTGGCTACCTCCCATACTAGCACACCAACCCTCCATGTTTGAATCACAGGATTCAGCTATTTGCAATGTCTATAGATGTTGTCTACAATCCAGAATTTAGGGCCATCAAATGTCTTTTTTTTTCATCCAAAAACAAAAAACAACTTGTAAAGCTTTATATTAGTTAGCTTTTTAAATGAATGGTTACTTTTATTTACATTTTATAGGTTTTGAAAAGATGGAAGGAGGTTTGTCTGAAAAGTACAATGATCGTGTATCACCTGTGGAAAAACATATGAAACATATGATTAACTTAGGTGCTGATGATCAGCTAATAAGTCCTAAGTTAAATAAAATGACATCAGATGTTATTAAGCTTTTTGCATATGCTGCAAGAGAGTATAAAAAAAACTACCCAGATGGAGTCGATGAAGCTCTGGTGAAGATAGCTTTCAAGAACAGAAAGCAAGGTGTTAACAATCCTAATGCTTCATTTCAAGTAACTACCTTTCTTAGACTAGTTGACATTTTGAGATTGTATTGAAGTTTTTTTTTTTTTTTATATAAAAAGCCTGGTTAAGTGGTATGCACTTTAGACTGTCATCATGATGGTCCTGAGTTCAAACCATGTTCATCCCCTGCCATCCTACAGGAGGCTTGGGCTAATAATCTTCATTTCTACAAGTCCAAAACTTATGAAACAAACACATTTAGTTAAAATGATACTATCATACTTTGTTTTTATTATTTTTGTGAAATCTTTTTCTTGTGTACGGTACTTCATAAATCAACAGCATTTACTGAGTGAAGAAACCATAGCAACTAAATCAGTTCTGTGTCCTCCCATCACATTTGGAATGACTGCCGCTACTGCAGATGGTGGAGCTGCTGCCATTGTATGCAATGGGGAATATGTTGTCAAGAACAATTTACAGGACAGAGCTGTAGAGATTTTATCACAACACATGGTTTGCTTTTATCTTATTGCTATATATCTATCTATTGTGTGTTTTTAAGGTTCTATGATGTGATTACTCATTATATATTGGGGCATGAACTGACTGTTGTCAAATTGAACACTTTGGATTTTGAGTTTTCTCAATTCTTCAGATTTTTTAAAACAGTTGGGGACTGTGGTCAATGTATAATGTTTTGTTACAAAGCTTATATCAAATCACTCTATCTGCCTGTTTGGTAAAAAGTTTGTACATGTTATTTCTACCTCAGTCGTTCTCTGATCAAGTTGAAATTTTGCACAATTATTTCTCAAACCTGGCAAAACAAAAATAAAGAAAAAATTAACGAATTAGTTAATTAACTATTAGGAGGCGCGGTGGCTGAGCGGTAAAGCGCTTGACTTCTGAATCCAGGGTCACTGGTTTGAATCCTGGTGAAGACTGGGATTTTTATTTTGGGATCCTTGACGCCTCTCAGTCCACCCAGCTCTAATGGGTACCTGACATTAGTTGGGGAAAAGTAAAAGTGGTTGGTCATTGTGCTGGCCACATGACACCCTCATTAATCGTAGGCAGAATCAGATGACCTTTACATCATCTGCCCTCTGGAAGGGAAACGTAACTTTTTTTTTTCTTTTAATTAACTTTTTTAATGAATTATTTTGTTTGGAATTGAACAAGGGAAAGAAATCATACTGGTGTTATAAGATGAATTAGTCCCCTTGATGAGGCTTGAGCCCTGAGTTTGAATTTAATTCATATAACTTTTAATATAAGCTTTGTTGTTTTTTTTATTGCATTTTTTATGTTTTGCTTGTTTTTGTTACAAAGACCTTATTGCTTTATCATTTCTAGTTTAATGGATAGTGTGGTTTAGTTTTGATGTTTGCTTTGGAACTGAGTAATAAGGATGATACAGCTGACAGCAAAAAAACTGTTGAAAAAAGAAGTGATGGTCTTGAGGTGCACATTTAAAAAGTCTGTTAACATAGGGTGCTTGACAAATGACAAAGTTTAATCTTAAAAATTATTCCAGAAATAAAACATATAAAAACTTTTTTCTCTAAGTAATATTTTACATTTTAAAAGCATTTTTCTCAAGATCCAAATAGTTCATATTTTAAATGGGTATTATAATATTTAACCAAAATAGACTAGTCAGCATTACCTGCCTGTTTTTTTTTTTCCAGAGTCTTTGCTTTCTTTAAATTGTCTATATCAGAATGAAATATTATTTCTTTACTTTTTTTAATAATCTACTAATATATTCACATGAAAAATAAATATTTTTTATATTTTTCTAAGGTTACAGATCTTCCTTCTTCATTTGAAAAATCGTTCATGAATTTGTCAGGATATAACATGGCTAGAAAAGCATCCGAAAAATGTTACACTGAAACAAAATTGACGTCTAGAGACATAGATGTCTTTGAGGTACCATTTTTTCTCTAATCTAAGTGGCATCCAAATATAAGCTGACTCTTATTTTTTAAGTTGAAGTTCAGAATAAAATAAAATTTAAATTCAAATTGCAGCTATTCCTCTTTTGCTCCATTTCTGTGTTTTGCCAGTCAGTACCGATTATGCAGGTGTCTCTTTGGCAATTGAAACATATATTGATTTGTTATCAGCATCATGTAAGAAGGATGAGTGAGGAAGAATACAATTGAATCTGCAAAGGATAGTGTTAGCCAAAATAGAATGCATCAAAGTGGTGACATGTGGTGTTGACAAGTCCTGAATTAGTTCATGGAAGTAACACAATGCAATAGAATGTGAAGCAACATGAAGGAAGTTCATTGAACTAAAGCATGAGAGACTTCTTGAGGTAGGCTGGATGCTGTCTTGGTGTGTTTTCTTTTCAATTACTGCACACCTGATCTGTGTTATCTGTAACGCTGATAAAACAGTCAATACTAAGAAAATTAAAAGCAACATTGTGTTACAGTTATGTGGTGCAACATACACTTAGTGAGATTGTAGCTATATAAACTGTGCCCTTATTCTAAGCTGCACCCAAATTACAGGCCCCAAGAAAAAGTGAAGCTTAGATTTCATTTAAGACTGTATATGTTTTATTTTTGTACAGCATTGTAACACAGTTATGACCACTCGTTGAAAGCTGGGATTATATGAGCACAATGTGAGACAACTTTTTGGCCCAAATTATCATCAAAGCTACCGTACCTAAAAAGGTTGTCAGTGTAAAGCTGCTTGGATTTGACAAAAGAATGGACCAAACATTTTCCTGATGTAATGGCACATAGCTTCTGACCAAATCAAGATATTCTGCTCACATGCATCAAGACAGCATCCCCACCATTCATTTTAAGGGTTCAATGAAGGAGAGATAATTTTTAAATCCCATTTTATTTTTTTTAGAATTTGGCAACCAATGTAGTCTGATACTTGAATTGAGAAAATCATTCAACAAATTAAAATTATTTCTATTTTTGCTATGCCAGGTACATGATTGCTTTTCTTGCAATGAGTTGTTTATGTATGAGGCTCTACAGCTTTGTCCACCTGGCAAAGCTGTGCAAATGATACAAAATTCAGAATGGAGGACAAATAAAAATGGTGGAGAACTGCTGTATTTAGACAAAAAATGGGTTGTTAATCCTTCAGGAGGACTAGAATCAAAAGGTCATCCAATTGGAGCCTCAGGTCAGTTGGTTCTCTCTAATTTAACATGTTTTATTACTTAAATATACTATAAGGTTAAGTAGTTTGTAGGTTACAGTTCAGACTTTTGTAGATCCTGTTACCTTTCTGTTTTTACTATTAAAATTTTCTTAATAATCAAAAAAAGTCAACAAAGATATTTTCTATAAGGAGAATCATTTACTATGTACAATAATAATCAGAATACAATACAATAGAATATAGAATTCTATACTTTTACCTAAACTTAGTAGGTCATTTCAGGTCAATAAACCAAGTTGTACAAAGGTCCTTCTGTGATTTTTAGTTATAGTTCAAATTACAAAAAAAAAAAAAAAAACACAAAAAATCAATAAATAATATAAGCATTTGAGATTATGAGAATCTTTTCTAAATGGCAGAATGTTCTTTGAATTATTGATGGTAGTCTTGTGTATGCTACATAACATTTTCCTAAATGTATAGGACTTTATTTCTGTTTATTTATCAGAAGTTTTTGAAAATGCCAAAAATAATTTTGAGATATCCATGTGTAGCCATAAAAATGCCTATATGCTACCTTAACAGGTTATGGTTATTTTCTTGGTTGTATCATTAATAATATAAAATAATATACACACACACACACACACATATATATATATATATATGTTGTTTTTTTATTTCTAAAATAAAAATGTTTTTAGGTTTGGCACAATGTGCAGAACTTGTTTGGCAGCTTCGAGGGGAAGCAAACAAAAGACAGGTGGAAGGTGCAAAGACAGCCATGCAACACAATTTTGGGATTGGAGGTGCAGCAGTTGTAACCATTTATGGCAATGCAGGGATGAACTTAATGTCAAAAATGTAATTTTCTAAGATGTGATATAATTGTAATGAAATGGTTTAACATTACAGTCATAGGTTATTAAAACCTACTATATTTTGTTGCTTTGGTTAAATTGCATGAATGATTACCGGTGAAACAAATTTAAATAAAATCAACATGCTTTTAGAATAATACTAAATGTTATGATTGATTAAAGAGAAATATTTTTTTCTTTTTTTAATGCCTATAAATTAATGTTGATACTGAATGGCTGGTCATAGCTAGTGACAAAGCCAAAATAAAGTACATTTTTAAATAATGTAAATAATTATCTGATAATTTTGTCAAAATGTAGAAAAATAAAAAAATTATATACATTCTAAATTTGTTCTCACTTCTTTTTTGCCTAACCCTTTATCTTTTAAACACAGACATGGTAATAATGAAAATACATATATTTTAATTTAGTAATAAATCATCTAATGATCACAAAACAATACTTATTTTATGTACTACTTCAAACAAAAAAAAAACCCACTAAAATATTAATTTTAAAAATATATATTTAAATCATTCTGTTGACCTTGGCAAGGATAATTCCCTCTCAAAATATTCCAATTCCATAAACTGAATAGAATAGGAATAGGTTTAACCTACTTTTTTTTTCATAATATAGTCATTATATAGTTACTTAAATTTTTCAATTCAACAAGTATTTGTTTACACTGTTACTTTGTATTTCTGTGACAAGATTTACATTTAAAAAACACTTTTTCAGTTATATATAGGCTTATATATATATATATATATATATATATATATATATATATAAGGAAACAGGTACACATTTTGAAAATAGTAAAATCAGGAACTTGAGGACTACTTTAAAAAAATAAAGTTCCCCTTTAAGACCTAGCAATCTACTTTGTCTACTTTGCGTAGTAAAAATTCCTGTGTCTTCAATTAAACTCATAAATTAACAGTCAGACACCATTTTGTCATTATATATCATTTCTCATAACTAAAAGAAGGTTAAACAAAATAGTTGATATGTACCTATTCATTTTAAAACTCAAACTTAATGTTTTTAAAAAACATATTATATATTCTCTAAATTAATCATCTTACATCTTCTTATGATTCTGTAGATTATATTGCATCTTTAATTTCTGTTATTTTTTAATGGAAAATGTAATAAATAAAGCAAATTGTAAGGAGTACATGTATGTATATGTCCTTGAATGAAAAATAAAAAACCATTTGACCAATCTTGATAAAACTTGACACAATAATGTTCCTTGATCATGGGGGAGAGTGTATTATATTTAGCAAATGGGTAAACCTGTTTTTACAGTATTTTATATTTGATATGAATATGTTAGTTAAATCAATCCATTTTCACACTCTACTTTCATTTTCATGGTAAAATAAACAAAA
>JADKLZ010000130.1:17971700-17986600 GCA_021533235.1 Biomphalaria straminea
TTTTTATATTTTTCTAAATTCTAGTCTGTCTACTAATCTATCTTAAAAATCAATATTAGATATCTAGTAGAATCTAATCTAGTCTAGATTACATCAATTATTGTGTTAGTGTTTACAGTTAAATTTGTTAAATCAACAGTAAACTCAGGTGTACCCCAAGGAACACTGGAACAGTCTTAGGTCCACTACTATTTCTAATTTACATAAACAATTTACCAAATTGCATTAGTTTAGGCTTAGGAACAAAAGTCAGATTATTTGCAGACGATTGCATAATATATCTAATATATAAAAGGAAAAGAAAGGTGTATGTATGTGGGTATGTATGTATGTATGAGCCCAATGGAAATCAATTTGTTTGACCAATCTTGATAAAACTTGGCAGAAATGTTCCTTGGGTACTAACTTAGACCTGTGTGTATGTATTGTAGCCTTAAAACAAACTTAAGATCCTAAAAAAAAAAATAAAGTTGACCAACTCTATTACAGCTATGGAATTTTATGGATCTAGGCTTTGTTTACAATGTTGACATGAGAAAAGATCGAAAGGATTTAGATCTAGATCTAATTTTAAGAACTACACTTTGCACTTATAGTTTTTTACTTTGACACTTAAAAATACAAAAGAAGGTCTATTGATTTCATTATTTAATAAAATTAATCTTCTAATTTGTGTTTAAAAGCATTTTTACATAAATTTGTTCTTTATATCAGCAAATGTAGATATCCTTAAGCACATTCGTTCATTAGACATGATTACGAACGGTAACTCATCTCTCTATTCCTAAATCTAGATCTAGATCTAAAACTTGAAATTAACTCTTAAGATTATAGAACTTCTCTTCGCCAAGACAGTTTTATGCTTTAGCACATGAACATACTAATTATAGTCCATTTATTTCATACTTTAATTTAAGTAAAATTTAATAAAATTAATCTTCTAATTTGTGTTTAAAAGCATTTTTACATAAATTTGTTCTTTATATCAGCAAATGTAGATATCCTTAAGCACATTCGTTCATTAGACATGATTATGAACGGTAACTCATCTCTCTATTCCTAAATCTAGATCTAGATCTAAAACTTGAAATTAACTCTAAGATTATAGAACTTCTCTTCGCCAAGACAGTTTTATGCTTTAGCACATGAACATACTAATTATAGTCCATTTATTTCATACTTTAATCAAACTAACATTCAAATTTGTTTTTCTAAAGCATTTTACATGAGTGCAACTCTATTCTTAATATCGCGTAAATTCAGGTCAATTAGCTATTTTTAGCTCCATTCATAGAATTTTTTATTCATCATTCATGAATTCAATCATTCGCTTTACTTATAACATTATTATTTTCTTTAGTTGTTTCTAATGCACTATATCAGTTACTACATCAGCAATACGCAAGTGAAGTCCCGCGGGCAGCGGGTAATATCTGTCTAGTAGGACAATAAAAACAACACAAGATACAGAAATTTTACAAAGAGAATTAGATGAATTATATTAAGAGTAACAAAAAAACTAAAACAAATTAATTGCACTTATCTTATTCATGGTAAACCAGTAACACAGACTAAAAACGGAAAATACCTAGGTGTTATAATAAATGAAAAACTGTCATGGAATCCCCATATTAATGAAACTATCAAAAAATCAAACAAAGCATTTGTTTATATGTAAAGCATATTAAAAGAAATTTCTATAAATCAAATAAGAACATAAAATTAAAATGCTATTTAACCCTGGTTAGGCCAATAATAGAATATGGATCATCTGTTTGGGACCTCTCAACTCAGGAAAATGTTAAGAAACTGGAACAGACACAAAATAGAGCAGTGAGATTCTTAACAAACGAATATTCACATTTGACTAGAGTAACACCTTTAGTAAAATCACGCAATTTAGAAAGCCTTCAGGATAGAAGACTTAATAGTAAAGTAGCAATTATACACAAAACACTGAACCATAATCTCCAAATACAAAAACAAAACTTAATAAAATACTCAGAAAGACACAAAGATAGAGGCACATTCCTCATCCATATGCTAGGACAAATCTGTACAAATGCTCTTTCTTCCCTAGTGCCATTAGAGCATGGAATGGGTTGCCTGAGCTAGCCAGGAAAACCAGTGACTTGGCAGAATTTAAGTCACTGGTAAATATGCATGACTGAATGTATGACGTGTTGGACGTAATCATCTTCTCTTTTGAAGTAACGTCTGGTTTACATAAGATAACTTACAGATTCAGATATTACTTCAAACTTCCAAGTAAGCAAGTTAAAAAAAGAAGAAAATTTAGTTTTAAGTCCTCTAGAGGCATTTCATGTGTTAATCTAGAGTTATGCATGTTAATATTGTTAATCAATGGCTTAAACTCTGCCAGGTTGTTGGTTTTCCTGGCTGTTTTAGGCAAACCATTATCATTATCTATTCATTATAATCATACTCTAATGGCAATACATACAATACACTACTAGGCCTGGCTGAAAACTTCTTTAATCTATTAATAAGGAGACTAAAGATCAACATTTCAAAATCTATGAATAGCGGGATCATTTTGACCCCCCCCCCCCCCCATTTTCAATTTTCACTCCCTTAAATTTCCATATATTAATCCATATATTTCCAACTATTGCTACATTTTAAATTAAATAATAGATATTCCAAACCTATGACTATGGGTAAAACAGAAATCTTTGAACTTTTTTTGTTTAAGCTTTGGCCTATGAAACAGTTTATTTAAACAGTCTTCCTTGTGCTGAGTATTATGAAAAAAGTTACATGCATAGAGATGTCATCACTCATGTTGCAGTCAGCAAGTAAGTAGATCTTGGAGTATGTAAAGATAACAACTGTATGCTGTTAAGTTGTTTCTCCTGTTTATGGGCTTTGCAGTCTCTACAAATCATGACACTAATGTTTTTTTAGGACAGGTTTTATCATCACTGCTAGCTGTGATGGTCATGTCAAGTTCTGGAAAAAATGTGCTGAAGCTGGAATTGAATTTGTCAAACATTTCCGAAGTCATTTAGGTAGAACATATTTTTATATTATATTAACATTGAAACCACAAAGATAGACAAACTTTAAATAATTAAAGCTCTTCATTTCATATTATGTTAGACAGCAATCACCTTCCTCTGGCCTAATTGATTAAATTGTTGTCAACATTACAGTTATATTTTTATAATTATACATTTATATTGTTTTATTTGATTTGATTTTTGTTTATTGTAAATTGCTTATATCAGACTTTTAAAAAAATATTGCTTTTGTCTAGCATTTCTTTCCTGCTGAGTTCGCTATGGTTCAATTCCTTAGGTTGTCAACGAAAAGGCTCCACCATTTTCTGAAATCTATGCTAGTTCAGTTTTTGAATCTATTAAATTACTTTATATAAGAAACTTAAAAAAAAAATTATTACTATTTTTAAAATACCAAGTTATTTATTGTATAAGGTCTCTAAGACCAATTTCGGATATAATTCTTTTTAATCTAAATTTTTTACTGTCAACTATAAAATGTTGGCAAACAAATTGGACCCAATAATAGTAGATATAACAAGAAAGATAGCAGACATTTGATTGTTTCAGACAATGTTCACTGAATGTAATAAAGCATTGTGTTCTGAAGTATCTTACATTTCTGTGCAGGAACTATAGAGGATTTAGTCATGTCACCCAATGGAGAACTTTGTGGAACACTTTCTTCAGATAAAAATGCTAAGATTTTTGATGTTCTCAATTTTGGTAAGTGTTCCTTAACCCTATTTGTAGGACTAAAAAAACTTTGATGATGATTATATATTATATGTTTAGCTTAAAATAAAGTTCCATAGACATATATAATGTAACATGCTCATTTTAATTCTTCTTTATATATAGATATGATAAATATGTTGAAGCTGGGTTATCATCCTTCTTGTGGAGGCTGGTTATTTAAGGCTGGAGATCCTATTGCAGCTTTCGCTATGTAAATATTTCTCTAATTAAATTTTTGTGTGTGTAAAATGATACATTTAAAGTTGTCATTAATAGGATATTTTAATAAAACAAATATAGGCCTACAACAATCTTGTAGTGTAATAATTATAGAGCATGGAAGTTGAAATATATTCAGACTCTGAAAAGATATTTACAGACATACATAAAAAAAAAAACATGTGCATATATTGAATGAGTTTGGACATGTGGCACAACAATAAAATGTTTTTAAATGTTCATCTTCATGCTGGCTACTAAACTTGGAGAATTGTTTTGTTGCTATTATACTGAAAGGAGAATTTTATTATTACTTGTTTGATTTACTGTCCATTTATTCAGTCTTGTGTTCTGTTTAGTGTTGAGATGTACATTTTATCATTTACTAAATTATGGGCTTAAGTAATAATGTTTAATGTACAATTTTTATAATTTAGGACTTTGACACATGTAAAATTTAGGAAATCCATTGAATCTAATCCTGGAAATAATATTTGAATTTTACTGAAAGACTAAAATTGATAATTTTGTTTTATCAGAGCAGAGAAAGACACCACAAAAATATATATTTATGATGGAAGAGGAACAAATTCACCTCTCAAAGTTTTGGAAAATCTTCACCATGCCCCTGTTGTACTTATTCAGGTATAATTTCCAATAATCTTCTTACTTTCTGATATTAAAAAAAGTGATCCTACTTCATATATATTATTTATTTATATTTATTAGGGTAGCACCAGATAGTAGCATTGGCTTTGGCCGAATATCCTGCCATTTTTCAATATCTGGCTTTATTCGATTTCAACTGGGTTTCAATGCAGGATAGTTGGTAGAATAGTAAAAGTTAGACTGTAGTAGCTACCTGCCTAGCAGTGTGGGTCTATTTTATTTGTTCAAAAAAAGACAGGTGACCACATTAAGGCAATGTTAGCACTATCTAGAGGTCATATCTTATGAGGATACTGAGTTCACTCAACAAGAGGGCTGGAGTACACAACATACTCCTATTAGCCTAACCTTTTTTTTTACTCAGTCTAGGAGTATATAACTAAATGTAAATTTAAAAAGTTTAAAAGTTCAGCTAAACTTCTTTTGTCATTGTAGAAATCTTTCTCCAAAATAAAATTAGTAATAAGGAAGATGCTCTTGCACAATAAAATAAAAGAGATTTTCCTTTGTGCGTATATATTTTTGCCTTGAATAAAAACCTTTAGAAAAAAAAGGCATTTTTATTTTTTTATTCAATTGATTTGTAATGTAATGGACAATCTCATAAAAGAAATTGATCCAATCTCCACATTTACATTTAGTAACCAAAAAAAAAAAAGTTAAATATTTGACCTGTGTAACTAGTGTAAGGGTAGAATAGATCTACATGCTTGACTAACCATGTCTGACTTTTCAGTTTATATTAAGAAAAAAAATCTTTCATCAATTATTATGCTCTTTATAGCAATAGCATATTTCATTTCATTCTGTAATTAAGATAAAAAAAAACAACTTAATTACATTGACACAAGTTAATTGCATTGTGGAGCATTTAAAATAAGTTGTACTTACCTCCTACGCACACTTTATCTGTATACAACACACTAGAACTCTCTAGGTTCCATTACTTATGAAAGCCTAAATTCAAAGATAGAAATCAGGGGCATTCAAAGCTGAGTGCACTTGCAAAAGAAAAGCTTTATCTTGTGCAGAAAAAATACATAAAATTCTTGATTCTTTGTTTTTCTTAAACAACTTCAAGCATCGGAACACAGATTAAATAGCTTTGTCTTACAATTGCTGATGAGTAAAACTATATTCAGCAAACTTTATTAGTAAAAAGTTCAATGACTAATAAGGATTAACTCGGCAAAAAATCTTTCTGTGAATAGTAAGTGTGGAGGATACCAAAGCTTTCATTTCTGACTCTGCAAAGAATGGTCTGAAAGAAAAAAGAAAAGATGAATTCTTTCAAAATGAGACAAAATATTTCCACTGTCAGCATACCTTTTACCACAATTGTCTATATACAAAACTACTTTGATAGAACTGGAAGCCACTGATCCTGCCAAAAAAAACAAATTCATCTGCTTTAAGGCAAAATTTAATTGTAATAAAAATTTATGTTCTTTTGAATGAATTTTTTGTTGATGTTATGTAATCAGAAATGCAACACTAGAGGCATTATGATCATAACATCATTGCCAGGTGGTGCTATTGACAAAGAAAGACAACATTCTGACATAATCCAGACAAATCTATGACAAAGATTAAATGTGTAAATATTTTGAAAAACAAAATGTACAGAATGTCTTTTAAGTGTGCTCATTTTCTGGATTTGCTGCATTTAGTGTGTGAGATTATTTTGATATATTTAGTAAAATACACAGTTGCCCCTTAAACTACACATTTAAACTACACATTTCCAGGTCTGGAAATATGCTTTTCCATTTGGGGATGTCTGAAGTAGTCTTTAAAACATAGTATTTTCTTTTCTTAGTATTTTGTTTTCTCCCCATTCAAATGTTTTTTGTATGCTTTCAGTACAATCCAATTTTTGAGTTTGCTGTTTCCTCTGACAAGAAAGGACTTTTAGAATACTGGAGTGGACCTAAATCTGATTACAGCTTTCCCAAGAATGTACATTGGGAGTTTAAAACAGATACAGACTTGTTTGATTTTCTCAAGGTAATAGAAGATCAATAACACCTTGACTCACTTCATACACTTTATACTCTAGATAGTTTTAGATCCTTGGTGTGGAGTTGACCTTTAGTTTTTTTCAATAAATCTTTTAATTTAGATTTGAACTGTTACATTTCAACAATTTTCATGTTTTTTACTCTAGTACAAATGTGAGGTTTCATCCTTAACCTTTTCACCTAACGGTCAGTTGATGGCAACCTTGGCAACTGATAGAAAGGTGAGTTTTTTTTTGTGAAAAAAAAAAATAAACACAATGAATCTAAACATAGTCTAAAAAAATATTATGATATTGCTGCAATATAGCTAGAAGCAATAATCTTTTTTTTTTTTCCTGTCAGATTCGTATTTTCAAAGTTCTGAGTGGAAAATTATGGAAAGTTCTGGATGAATCTCTACAACAGTTTACAGAACTACAACAGGTAATTTAAAAGAAATTATAAAGAGAACTTTTATTTTAAATTTTGTATCTTATATTTCAACTCCTTTAAAAAAATAATTATAAACTTTATATAACTAATTTCAGAGAAAGCAACAGATTCCTAATATGGAATTTAGCAGACGTTTGGCTGTTGAAAAAGATGTTGAGAGATCTGGCAGCTTCAACATTTGTAACTTAGGTTTGTCTCCTCTGTTTAAATAAATTCTCTTCTTTTTTTTAACCTAGACACTAATACTAATGAGAACATTACCAATTATCTTTATGAAAAGTACATACTTTATTAAACAACATTGATGCTAATATGTTAGAGGCTCTAAATTGTCAATCTACTTAGTTAATTCTATTTAATACTGTACTTAAGAGATGATAAGACTATTGATTTATTGGGATGTTTTGAGTGCAATGTCAACTGTACTACAGTATTTAAAGTAGCCTAAATTTTAGGAAGTGCTTTTTTTGTCAGCTTTTTATAACTATGTGCAGTATCCTTCAAGATCTCATTTTAAGAAACAGAGAAAAAAAATCTCAGATTAATTTATTAGTTTGTTATTAGCCAAGGTCCTAAACTCTGTACCTCGAGCATTATGTATGCAAAATAGACATTTTTCAAAAATGAAATACCATTGTGAAAAAGGATTGTGCTATTTGAGTCCAGCAAGGTTTCTATAAGGCATTACAAAATAAAGTTAGGGCAGCAGTTGTATTCCTGGTCAATGTTGAATAATAGTTCATCCAATAGAATCTCTTTCAATATGTTATCTAGATAGAAATTATTGTGTATCTTAACACTAAAATTTCCTTCTGATGTTGTTGAGTATGTTATTTAATGACCAGTCAGTGTACATGTATTTGTAACTAAATCTTTTTTTTTTTCTTCTACACAATGACAGTATTTGATGAAAGTGGCTACTTTTTGTTGTATGCTACAATGCTAGGGATCAAAGGTTGGCACTTTTCTTTCACTGTTGATTACAGTACCAATTGCTTAAATGAAGTCTTTGGAATTTTAATGACCTATTCTCTAGTGGTTAATCCTCATACCAATACTTGTGTTATTCTCTGTTTGCAGTGGTTAATCTCCATACCAATACTTGTGTTCGATGGTTGGGTAAATCTGAGAATGTCAGGTTTCTACACTTAGCATTGTTTCAAGGAGCAGGCAAAGCAGCTCAGCCTGTAGTAGATGCAGAAATGGCAGCTTCTGACAATCCCATTCTGAAAAATGTTTTTGTGGATCCTATTCTTGTCTGTACAGCTTTTAAAAAAGCCAGGTTCTTCTTGTTTAGTAAAAGAGAGCCAGATGATTCTAGAAGGTTTGCAAAATTTGCTTTCAATGTTTAACATTTGCATACAGCCAAGTCATAGAATACATAATAGTGTAACTTGTAGACAAATCTCATCTATGGCTTTCTATCTTCTCTCTTTAGTGCTGACAATGAAAGAGATGTGTTCAATGAGAAACCCTCAAAGGAAGAAATCATTGCAGCAACTCAGGTCAAAAGAAATTCCAGTACAATCTTAGTTTACCTTATACATTAATAGTAAAAGTTTTCTTTTAAAGAACAATTTTATGTAACTCCTAGTATCATGGCTTTGAAAATGTTAGCTTATATTTAGTTATATTGGTTGGTTTAGAACTTCATATTTAATATTTACTTTCATTTGTTTTGTATCTTATAATTGATTTGTTTATGTCAACAAATTCAGGATGCTTCCTACTTGAGAATTTCAGAAAGCTGTATTATTCACACAACTCTAGGAGACATCCATTGTAAACTTTTTGCCAAAGAGTAAGTAAATAATACTAGTCGACCGGCGGCATAGCGTACGCCGCTATTTTCCAGGGCAGGCCTTAGGCACTGCAACATATGCGACCACAGTGGGTCCCGAACTTTCTTTGGACCCGTGCTAATTTTTATGTGTATAAATAATGAAATTGAACCATTTTATAAAGCATAACAGATTTCCCACGGCCTCTTGATTTACCAGGAGCCCCCTGGAAATCTCCTGAAATGGTATTAAATGCTATGCCGCCGGTCGAAAAAGTCCTGGAAATTTCCGGACATTATTAAAATCTTTTTAAAGTAAAAAAAAAAATGCTATGCTATTTTGTGAATGAAAATAGTGCGGATTTGGATAGGCTATTATTTCCCATTCGATTCACACCATGTTGCGCCATGGGATCTTCCCATTTGCTTGTTATAAGTAAAAATGCGTGAATTCATGAATGAAAAATACTATGAATGTAGATTTAAAAAATGGCTAATTGACCTTAATTTACGCGATATTAAGAATATAGCTGCACTCATGTAACAATGCTTAAGAAAAACAAATTTGAATGTTAATTTGATTAAATGGACTATAATTAGTATGTTCATGTGCTAAAGCATAAAACTATACTTGCGAAGAGAAGTTCTATAATCTTCTTAGAGTTGAATTCGAGTTTTAGATCTAGATCTAGATCTAGGAACAGATTTTAGATGTATAAATTATTAAATTAAACCATTTTATAACATATAACAGATTTCCCGCTGCCTCTTGATTTACCAGGAGCCCCTGCGACGATATCTCCTGAAATGTTATTAAATATAGACCTACGAAAAAGTCCTGGAAATCTCCGGAAATTATTGAAATCTTTTGTAATTCAACAGTAGAGATATATATATACATGTGTTTTCACGAAGTTACTTCCTTTTCCCGGTCTATTGATTTCTTTATGTGTCTATGCTATTTTGTGAATGAAATAGTGCGGTGCGGATTGGGTCCATGCACACCGTGGTGCGTGCGCCATGGGATCTTCCCTATTTACTCGTTGTTGTTGTCTGACCTAATTCTTTGTGAATTATATATATAGATAAGTTAAAATGGGGAAACTCCAATAGTTTGTATGATTTTTTTATATGTGTTTTGTCTTACAGATAATGAATATATTCTTCTTCTTATTTTGTTTTTAAATAACTAATTGATATTTTTCTGACAATTTTTCAATGGATCCGAAACTGTCAAATTTTCACTGGGTTTTTATGTGAGATACATTCTATATGTGTAGGTTTATCTGACCAGGTTGTTAAAATCAGTCAGACATGCAGCCTAAATATTTTTTGTATATGGAGTTGTGTGGATGAAAGTTTTTTCCCCCATAGAGTTGCTTATTGTAATGCTCTGATTAGATCTATGTAATTGTAGATCAAGATTACAGTAATAAAGACTACTATTACTATACATTTTAGCATCATAGATCTAAGGAAGATGTGTCTTACAAATGTTCTAGCACAATAAAAAAGGATATACATAAATATATATATACAAGTTACTTTTGCTCTTCTAATTAAAATCTCAGGAAAGTGTCTAGGATATAATAAATATATATATACAAGTTACTTTGCTCTTTTAATTAAAATCTCAGGAAAGTGTCTATCTTCAAATTAAAAAAAAATTTGATTATCTTATTGTATAACAGAATCCCTTAAAGAAAGGTTTAAAATCTCTTAAAAGAAACAGTTTATTTTTCTTTCCTGACCACTCAACACACCATTACAACAAACAGTATTCTGTAATGCTTAAGAAAAAAACTGGTTGATGACATGTGTTACAGTAGCTACACTGATCAGTTTGTTAGCATCATTCAGAAAAAGTCTATTTACTGTTTTTGGCAGGGGTGGGTGTGTTAAAAAATGTTAGCTTTTCTTTTCCTCTAGTTGGTAATCCAAACACTTTTAGATCTATATAACTGTACCAGTGACTATAATAGATTATAGACCAGGCCTAAAGGTCATTGTAAGAATGAAGTGATGTGATTGGTTAGATTTAGATCCGCTTTCAGTATTATTGAGGGGAGTGACATAGACATGGTCTAAAAACAAAATCTCATATAATGCCCTTTTTTTTTTTTTTTGAGCTGTGAAGAATTTAGTGTCTAATTTATTAAATATAAATGTTTAAAACATCTAAAGGGTATACTGTTTATTATTACAACTTTTTATGCATAATTTAAATTGAAAAATCAACAGAGTTTCCTTTTAAATATTGACTTTGTCATATTAGATACATGTTGAGAAAACAATGTCTTCTTTTCTCCTCCTTGACTAGATGTCCAAAGACAGCGGAAAACTTCTGTGTACATAGTCGTAATGGTTTTTATAATAATCAGCTCTTTCATCGTGTCATCAAAGGGTTCATGATACAAACTGGAGATCCATTGGGTATGTTGAACTGTTTTTAACTTCGCATTGGACATGTGACTTAGTTTTCTTTAAAGGTCATACTAAATTCAAATAATAAAATGTGATACTTCTTATATCTAATGCACAACAAAAATATGCTTTTCTCTTAGGTAATGGTACCGGAGGGGAGTCTATCTGGGGTGGTGAATTTGAAGATGAATTTCACCCTAATCTGCGACATGACAGGCCATACACTTTGAGTATGGCCAATGCTGGCCCCAACACAAATGGTTCACAGTTTTTTATCACAGTAGTTCCAACTGTAAGATATGAGTATATATTAAATATCTTTAAGTTTATTATTTTTTATCACAATGACAATCATTGCTGTGAGTACAGTATTAAGGTATATTTTAAACTGTATTTTATAAAGGAATGATTGGATATAAAATTATTTGATTAATTCAGTGTTTTTCAACCCATGAAGTGCCTAAAACTAAACTAAACCAAAGATCTTTGAATATAAATCAAATACAAACGGACATTATTACCAATGTTTAAAAAATTAAAATGCTACAATTAAAAAACACTGTTTCATCTTCTAATGAAGAAAAACCTTTGAGAATTTGGCCATTTTCAATTGTAGCTTCTGCAGCAATATTGACTCAAAACATTTTCTAAAGAAGACTTTCAATATGTTTCCACCAATGTCATTCTACCAACTTTCTCAATACAGAATAGTCAAACCTTTACAGTATCATAGTATCATTCTTCTGGCATCTTTTGCAAATAATATGAAGATAATCTTTTAACTTTCAGACTCATTATAAAAGTATATTGCTATGACTCAGCAAAAACTGCACAATCAATTTGGGCCCCAATAAACATAATTTTGTAATGTTTAATAAATTCACAACCATTACTGTACAATTGACAATATGATACTCTGTACAAATGTTTCATTGTGGATAATTATACCACGATAATTATACCACAGTATAATCTCTGTACCAAACACTACAGACCCCTCTGTCTCAGCCTGGACTGAACTCCACTGGACCAACTTCATACTGGACTCTTTGTACCAGACTTGACTCTGACCTGACACTCTTTTGTTCTTTATAAAGTGTTCCTGAATGCTTTCTCAGTGCAATAGGAATACCATCTTGGTGTTGCCAGTTCTTTCTAAATGTTCGCATGATAGTATCAGAAGTGATCAGATCGTGTTGTGTTGCTGGTCACAGTTAACTGCTTGTGGAATGCTGGCTATTCTTACCCGTGGCTTGTCTACCCAGGCACCCAATTTAGTAATTAAGTATTTTAATTAAGCCAAACAAATTATGCAATGGACTAAGGTTCAGTACCTAACAACAAGCATTGATTAACAAGTGTTTAATGAGATGAATGAACATTTGGTTCATAATAGTAATCAATAGAATTATGTATTCAGAGGAACATAAATTGCTAAAAATACTAGCATGACATAAAGGCACATGTTGGTCACCAAACAGAGCACAATGTCACCATTCATGGATGGCTAATACAAAGCCTTCAGAACAACTTTACACACAGGTTTACAGTCTACACCCAGATCAAGCCTGAATTCCCAGAATCATCACAGAAACTATAATGGCAAACCAATAACGAGCAACTTTATAGAGTAGAATATAAGTAGACTTGCCCATTAATGGGGAAGAAAACAATATCGCCCCAGAAAGTCTCTCAAAGGTTAAAAGGCAGCTTCCAGTACAAGGAAGAATGAATTGTGTAAACAATGCGAAAGCTAAAGTGTGCAGATGTGCATGTGAACTGGATTTTGCAAAGGCAAGTCCAGTTGTCAAAGTAACAACAGAAGAAATCCACTATTGACAACTCTAAAACAAAATCCCTAATGAAGCCTGAAACCACAGAAACAGCAGTACGCATGCAAAAATAAGCTAGCATCAAATCATATTCAAAAGATATGATACAATATTAATAACAATAATAATGGTAACATAATATCATGTTACATATAAATGCATAAAATATAATACATTATCAGACATTAAATACATAGGATAATTAATTATTGCATAAGTTTAAATGAGGTATGCAACCAGATTAAGGCTTTGTATCAGTTTTGGAGGTGAAATGACACGTTGGCCAGGTACTTGTCTAGTTTTTAATTGCTAATAGGATAGTCAAGCCTTTTCTCTTGATGATTTAGTACTCTGCTCTGTGGCAACAGTTTCTGATTTGCATACTTGATTGGATACAGAACACAATAGACATACTGGCTGAGATTACCTTTGCCTGAAGCATCAGTCTATATGAAAAATGTCAATGAAGGATCAGGCTAGGGAAGTTTAATTACAAAGACATCCCTGTAATTGTTGATGTTAAATTATGCTGATGGGTATATCCATATTGCCCTTGCACCATGGGTAATACTTGACTTAATTGGACCTGTGCTTTTTTTTTAATAAAATGAATAATGCGCTGCCAGGAGAATGCATTTCTGAAATTCAGAATGAAGGAAAAATGTTTGGTGCCATTTCCTCCCAACTCCTTTGGCAGAATTATGTAAGCTGGCTAAGAGGCATGAATGTTAAATTATTCAATTCTGGGAGACGGCATCCAATATCTAAAAAGGTTGAGAAACACTGCATTAAGGATTCAAACAAGATAATAAGGATCTAGTTAGTTCAATTTTATGGTTATTGAAAGCAGTAGTTTTTGTTCCCATTCAAGGTGATATTCAAAGAAAAAATATTTATGTCATTGCCATGCACTTCGCATTTCATGTACTTAACATTGCACCCTAATTGGTGAAAACTAATCTTTTTATTATCCTACTAGCCTTGGCTGGATAACAAGCATACAGTGTTTGGCAGAGTTGTCAAGGGCATGGAAGTAGTACAGACAATTAGCAATGTCAAAGTCAATCCAAAAACAGATAAACCATATGATGATATTCGAGTCATTAGCATCACTGTCAAATAATATGTGTCATTCTTCAATATGTAAATTGTCTTTTGTTATTGTACTTACCTAATAAAATGTTGGATAGATTTTGTAATCATTTCTTTTTTGTTAAAAATTTCACCCAATTGCATATGTAATAATACAATTGTTTCAACAGAATTTAGAACATTTATAAGAGAACTAATAAATTAACCCCCCTCTCCCCAGTTCCAGCTTGTACATAATGAAATGAACTTACAATGAATAGAAATAGTTTTGACATTATCCACTACAAGTTTTCTCAAGAATGGCAACACATATAATGTATGACTTATACAAAGTCATGGGATAAAACATGAATTATCTTTATGTCATGTCTATTTTGATAAATAGTATTAGGTTTTGCCCAGCTTATAAATTAAATTGTATCCATTTTTTTCTTTAATTTAAACCTGACTGCCTGACTTGTTAGGTCATGGATTCAAGTAGTGACATTCATCTTAAGTAGTCCTATTGATAAATGGTAAGCTAATACAAAAGTAAGCTTCTAGACCAATCATTGTGACAACTGAACATTGACCTTAGTCAGCTGTTTTGCTAGGGATCTTTACGGAATCTAATTTGCCTTGGTTTTGGCTCGCTCAAGATCTGTCCTTTATTAAGTTTTCTAACATTTTC
>JADKLZ010000130.1:18019188-18031308 GCA_021533235.1 Biomphalaria straminea
ATCAGGTCTATCAGTGCTACTGGTAAAGCTCTATACACTAACATCAGATCTATGATCAGGTTCGATTTTATTTGTGTCTATGTTGATTAGAATGCCTTAAATAGTTAACGTAGGTCGTTAAATATCACCGCCAACCGCAATATTGATGTACCAATACTCTCATTTTTATCATAGTCTTTAAGAAGCTTTGTCAAATTGTCATCATGTCAAAGAAGATCTAGAAGAGAGTCAAACAAACTTTTTCCCCAGAAGCTATCGTCTGGCAGATTTTAACTAAAATATTTTTATCATTTTACTTCAAACTTTGACGAATGTAAATGTATTTTTGTGTCCTTTTTATAAAAATCTGTATTGACCAATTTGGTGTCTTCATTTCCTCACCCTAATGTGAAAGCAATTCATTTTAGAAAAGTTTGAATTTCTATAAACAATACAAACATAAAACAAACTCAGAACATTTTTTCATATTCTATTAAATATTTAATCTTTAGCACAAAACATACACAGTTTATTATAGAATAAATGGAATGTTTTTCAACCAGGAATAGTTTCTGGAAATTAATACTTCAGTTTATAAATGCATATAATCTACATATTTAAAACTACAAGTTCATATACAATGATCTAGATATAGACAAAACTGCAACAACGTTCAGGTTATTGTCATGTTCTATGGCAATTTTGGGGGGAATATGAAAAAATACAAAGTTTTAGAAAATGTTTTTCTAAAATGCTTATAGCTATTAAAACCTATGTATTTAATTAAAATAATTTTAAGTAAAAGCAAAAATAGAAGGTATAAATTTAAAAAAAAAGTAAAAAAACTAGCATTTAATAAAGCTATTTACAGAACTTTATTATGACTAAAAATACAAATGCTTATAATTTTTTTTTCAAAAAGTTACAACTACTACAAACATCCATATCTAACTAAACAACATTATAGGCCCGCCTAAATCTATCATCATATCCAACGGAAATTCAGGTATAAAAATATAGTATAAACATAACATTAAAAAATTAACTTAAATGTGTAGACATGTACAATAATAAAGGTAATAATACATGTACAATGGTTAGTGCAACACTATGATTAGGGTAGACATTTACAGTAGTCAATACCAACATATGCATAAGGTAGTGTAGACATAGGATGTATGCAATACATGTACAAAAAGTCCAAGAGTGAACATGTATAGAGGTCAGTGCATACAGAAAGTCTGTTCACTTTACAGGCACTAAGTGCCCATGTAAGACTGTCACTGTGTATATCTACACAATAAAAAAAAATGTTTATTAAAAATTGTATCACGAGAGATGCATTGCTGGCAACATTGCTTTGTGTATTATGGTGCATGTTATTAAATTATACCGAACAATTTTAAGAGTATATATAGCAGGTGAAACAGGGACTGCTACTTGAGGGTTACAATGTTTAACTACAAGTGATGGAATCAATGGCATTATGGATAAACCATCATCTTTCATAATAAATTAAAGAATGAAGTATGACATGTGGAACAGATATTGTCTGATACAAGATGACCTATATAAGTAAGTCGACCATCACCTTCTACACATTATAGGATGCAAAATGATATTTGTTTATATCAACATAAGTCAAAGAACTAGAACATAGAACGATGCATAAAGTTCATGCAAAAAGGATGGAATACTTTATTGCTTCATGAAGAGAAATGTACAATGTATAAACAAGAAAATTTTTTTACAAAATACTTTTTATCAAAAACAAAGATTATATTAAGTGTAATTGTATCAATTAGTTTGGATCAGTTGTAATTATATGTTTGATTGTCCTAGACATAATAAATCTGTACAATTAGAAAACTTTTTACCAATTGTTTTTGTTTAGCTTTAAGCTTTCTCAATGCACTATGATCTTATCACTTGTCTGGACCAGTTTTGAAAGGGGAAGGGAAGAAGGGGGTATCTTTATGAATATTTACATGATCCTTTTTTAAATGCATAAAAAATAATTTCACTCAGGGCTTAAAGAGTCCTCAAGGGCACTAATTCAATGTATACTATCACATCAGTTGAGTAAAAAATTATTTTCCTTTGTTTAATATACCAAACCAAATAATTAAGAACCAATAATCAATTAACTAATTTTTTTATTTTTTTTAATGTTAATTCTTGTGTTGTCAGGTAAAAGAAACAGTTTGCAAAATTTTAGCTTACTCCAAGATTAGGTGTGTGAGAAATAATGTGTACAAACTTTTTACCATACAGATAGAGCGTGAGTTGATAAAAACTTTGTAAATATAGCATCATCATTCAATAATTACAAAATAAACATTCATCTAAATGAAAGTTAGAAAGGAGAGGCCATGGTAGACTTGAATTCAAAATTAGAAAAAAAAAAAGGAGGGAAAGGGACAAAATTTGCGAAGAATAGTTTGGAGCCAATCAAACTCTGAGAATGATAAAAAAAAAAAAGAAACATAATTTTAGAAAACACAACTAATGGTTTCCTGTGCTTCACAATGGTGACAAAGTTTGTAAAGAAATTATATCCAGGTAAATTGAAAAGAAATTCATTTAAATGTGTTTAAATGATTGTTTTTAATGTAATTTGAACAGAAACTTTGTGTGCATCTTCCATTTAGAAAGTCCACATTACAAAGTACACCCTTGTAAATATAATACGCTTTTAGGATAAACTATTTATGTTACATGTTCTCTGAGAGAGTAGTCCAATAGGAACAACCCCTTCCACAAATGTAAATGTCTCTTACATACACACAGGCTACTACCTTAGTCTATTCAACGCAGCCATTAGAGATCAAATGAAGACTCCTTTGTAGGCTCTCCCATCTTTATGTACAAAAAATTATTGACAGCCTCATTTCTATCTTTTTCCTTTATTCAATGCCATGAAAAAAAAAAGAATAAGGAAATGTAAACATAATACAAAATTACAAACTGAAATCAACCAGAATCAGAATTTGGAGTGATACAACAAAACAGAGGCAAGTTTACATTGTTCTCATACATTCAATAGTTTTACAAGGACACTTTTTGGATTTTATAGTTTAAGGTTAATGCTTTTAGATAGCTGCTAGCTGGGAGAATTAGTGAGTGGGAGAATCAAGACAGTTAAAAATGTAAAAAGAAGTGTAACATTTTGCAGCATAAGACAATTGGGATGGGGGGAGGGTATTTGCTATAAGCCTGAGAGTAATTTATAATTGTAAGGCATTTGAAGAGTCACTTTGATGTCAACTGCATAGCACAGAGAAGAGGATGACACAAATAGAAATGTACAAAGCTTCTTCCTGAAATAAATTGCTTTAAAGTGAAAAGTTGTAAGGAGATATTTGTACAGTATTTCCATATTGTATAGGGAAGAGATTTGGTAAGCTGCATTTGCCAAGTTTTTATTTTCTCACTTGCTGTGTATCAAATTGAAACATATAAGTTTATTCCCAGTTTATTTCCAACATTATTCCTCAAGCTTGTTGACACTTTATGTAATGAAAATATCTTAGGTTTGATGAAAGTTTTATCATTTTTACAAGAGAAAAAAGCATGTAATAAAAATATTTTTCTCACAATAGATGAGTTAACACCTTGGTGCTAATCACATAAAAAATAAGTAATTAATTCATAGCTAAAAATAAACTATAACAGGTAATTTTAAACCTTTTTTTTTTTGTCTTTTTTAAAATTATTTTTTGCTGCAAACATGTTCTTTACTTGAATTTTAAAAAATGAATATCTAAAAAAAACAGTAAAATCATAGAATTAAACTCAATGTTTTAAGGCAACAATTTCGGAATAAAAAAATAGCTGTGACCATCACAATTTAATAAACAGATCTATAATACCCATGTCTTTGTTAAGACATGATACGGCATACACATATAAATATATATAAAAAAACAGAAACTAAACTCAGCAAAAGCAAAACATTACTAATGAAGTTCCACAATGAAATAATATTTTGTAAATTATATATTTTTAATGATCATTTCTTGAAATGTTTTTCAAATGTCTCTCATAAAATTATTATTATTATTAATTATTTTATACATCTTTTAATAAATGATTTAAATGATATAACAATAGACATTAATTATCAAAATATAAGTATCATTATTTCTGTGAAATAGAGTCAAATCTTAATGTCAGTTATTTATTGCTCAATAAAAAAAGTATAATATAAAAAAAGTCTCAGAACATTGTATATATTGTATATATTAATAGAATAATTTTAAATTAAAATAATAAAGACTATCACAAAGTTAAACAATGGTCATTGCATGCTTATGGCCAACCCAAGTATCAGGTCTTAGTAAAGAAATACAAATTGCAGCTGTAGACATTGTCAATAATCCTCCACCTGAAAAAAAATTACATTTTAAAAATGAATTTTGATAAATAATTAGGCATAGTAAATAATCAATGAACTAGAATTTAGGTAGCTAAAAATGTCATCTTGTAGCGATAAGCATTCACACTGCATTTTCTTCGTTGCAATAATTATTATGCATTATATTCAATGATTTCAGTGATTCTCATTTTTAATTTGAATATAAATTGTATAGATGTCTAAAACTTACGTGAGCACAAATAATTAAAAGGAGTTAAGGTTGTCAGAAATCCAATGGCATCTGAAAAAAAAAAATCAACAGATAAGTAATTTTTTAGAAAACGTTACTTTATTACTTATAACTTAAGATAATTTTCTTTATAAGTTTCATAAAATATGTTTTGAATTAGCTTTGGGTAAATTTTAGCAATAATGACTACATTCAGTCCATTAAATCATGTAATTACAAAGATATAACAAAGATATATCAATTCACACTGTCTGTCTGACTCATAAAAAGTTTGTACACAATTTGACACCCAATCTCAGATCAAGCTGAAATTGTACACACATATTTCTTTGACCTGACAACACAAGAATCAATAAAAAATTGACCAATTATTGAACTAAGTATTGGTAATTAATTATTTTATTTGGTATCTCAAACAAGGGAAAGAAATTGTATTTGACTGACATGGTGGTATAAGCAGAATTAGTCCCCTTTATAAGTAGGCTGAAGCTTAATGAACAGAAACATGACAAAGAATGTGCTCTGAACATGTTGTCTTGATGGTCCAGGATTTGAACCCTTAAGAGTCTAAATCCCCTGTCACTGGCCTGCCACTTTCACATGTTAGTGATATAACAAGTACACAATTAACTAAAATATCAAATCTAATGGACACAATGAACTATTGTTCTATGTATAAAATATATGCTTAAACACATACAAAACATAGATATGTATCACTTTTTAAGACATAATAAACTGTACCTATAGAATCACTCAAACATTTCATGCCAAAACGATCATGTACCAAACATAGACATAAATAAATATAGACTGGAAAAAGGAAGTAACTTCATGTAACTTGAAAACATGTATATCTATTGAATTCGGATTTCCGAATTATGAAAATTTTTAAATTTATTTATGTCTATGGTCACCATCAACTATTTTAAAACTTTTTTTTTAGAAGTAAATGCTAATTAATATATGTCTTGGGATTTTGAATTTCAGGATTCCAGATATTCATAATGATTTTTATGTGTGAACAATTTAAAATCCCTATAAACATGCCCATTAGGGGCCAACATCAGTTTTGATTAGGGTTATCCCCCTTTGCCCTAATTGCAGCCCTAAATAGCCCCTATGGTGCCCTAATGGGCGCGGGTACTGTTTGCACATTGGCGCAATTAGGTTTCCATTAGGGCCCAATATGGGCAGCCCTAATCGTACCAATGTGGGCCCAGAATGGGTAAAACCACATCCGGATTAATTGGGGATTTCCCGAATCGCGCCATAATCAAGCCCATACTAGCCCCAATGGTTTAGTAACTGAGATTTTCATTGGGGTTCAATTAGGGAAAAACTTTATTATGCCCTTATGGTTCCGTTACTAGCCCTAAATGTTGATAACTTAGATACAATGTAGCCAATAATCTATGCCAAAAATGTCATTTTAATTTATTCTTACTTGCAATTTGAATTCCAAGAATCATGGCCAAGCAGGACATCAAAAGTATGGACATCATGTGGCAAAGTAAACAGAAAACATTCCACAATGAACAGAGTTTATATTTTTCACCCTCTTTGACCACAAAACTCAGTTTATATTTGATGAGCTGGTACTGGGAGCTCTGAAAGGATAGGCCATTCTTGGGTAGCAAATATAGGTCAGAGAGATCATCATACTGTTGGGCAAGACCAACAGTAAAGAGTAGATGGTTGTGAAATTGATGACTGTGCTCAGGGATAACACAAAGCAAAATACCACCAACACCTAAAATATATTAATGAAACAAACCATTAATGTTGTCTATTTTCTAAATGCTTTAATATGTGTTTAAATAGGACTTTGAAAGTATTTTTATGTCTTTATTTGATCAATAAACTATTTTTAACATTTAGTATTTTTGTGTCATTTTAGGTCAAAAATGATATTAAATTGGTAGACACCATCACTTTATTTAGCAAACACTAATTAGCATAAAATATTTCTTTAAGGCTGGTTAAGAAGTTTGGCTTTAAAGACTTCAAAATAACTCATATCTCAAGAAAATAAATCAGTGACCAATAATTGATATGCTAGCCAATCATTACACAATGTCTAACCCAAACTATTTGCTAAAGAAACTAATGCAAGCTGCTTCCATTGTAGTTGTGACTTTTAGAAAGAATTGCATTCATTTATATATTTTTAAACATTTAAAAAAATTAGTCACAGGATAAAAGAATTTTTTTTTTTAAATGACGATATTCACCTAAAAGTCCTAGCTGCATGTAGTTGCTAGCTAAATTAGAACGACAAGAAGCTTCTTTAAACCTAAGTATCTCAGGCACTAATTTGACTCCTAACAAGATGAAACAAAGCATCATCTGTAGAGCTGACAGAGATGTTGGAAATTGAAAATACTGGTATCTCCAGCCCATGGACATCCATGATGTGTCTGCAGCTGAAATGTAGTTACAAAAATAATACAGGATCTTATCAAACATTTTTTTCTAGCACTAATAAATAAAATAATAATTAACATAAAGCATTTTAGTCAAACTGATGAGTTTACTGCAGTTTGGTAGAGGTATTTTAACTATTTAATCTGGTCTGGTAGAGGTACTTTAACTACTTTAACAGAATTGGAAAATTGTAATTTCTTCTTACATTTACATGAGACCATTCTCTCTTCAATTAAACTCTTTTAGTTTGTTAGACATTAATGTGATAATAATATCATTCATTTTTTTTTAATGGATAAAAAAAATTCTAAGTTTATCAAACAACTAAACAAATAAAAATTTGTACCTGCTCCCCAACTAAGCCACACAAGAACTGAAACAAATGATGTTTTCCAAGTGTCTCCTCTGAAAATATTCTTTAATTTTGTCATTAAAGTTCCCAAAGAATTTTCCTTCAGATTTTCTATATCTTTGGTGTTTAAATTGTCATGAGAATCAAATGAAATATAATGAGATGATTCTTTACCTGTACAGAATAAAATAAAATTATTAAACAGAATTAAAACCTGTAAGTTAGTCTGTATTACAGTTCAGTTGTTAAGTTCCTCTAGAGACTTAAATGAGTATAAGAAAAATAAACTGGAAGTTTACATCTGCTGCCTGGCCGTGTGGTGTGTGCTCTAGACTGTCAAAAGACAGAGGTTGATAAAGGTGTCATATAGTTAGCACAATAAACAGTTGACTTCTAAGAATTTCATGCACTTGTTTGAGTAAGGTGCACTCAGACAAATCCCAACATCTTGCATAAAAGATGTCTGCTACTTCTAGGAAGTGAACTTTAAACTAAGGAAGACATCCAAGTTTTTCACACAGCCACCAGTGCCAAATATTGGATTTATTATTCAAGAATCAAATTATAATTTCTTAAGTTTGATACAATATACACATCCTGTGTTTTAATGTAGTCTGTCTTAGTCTGTCTAGTGATTGAATGTATGTAGTTTGTCTAGTAATTGAATGTAGTCTGTCTAGTGACTGAATGTAGTCTGTCTAGTGATTGATTGTAGTCAGTTTAGTGATTGAATGTAGAGTGTCTGATGATTGCCTTCCTCTAACAATATATCAAATGGCCATATTTGCAAGAAAAAATCAATTTCCCTTAAAAGATTCAATTAAGTCCAATAAAGTAAAATCAGTCTATTTTTGTGGCCAATGATTAATAAGAAATCTAGCAATAACAAATATCAATAGAAATCAGAGGCATTTAGGCAGTTAAGTATTGTATACATCAGC
This sequence comes from Biomphalaria straminea, assembly GCA_021533235.1. Classification (NCBI taxonomy): domain Eukaryota; kingdom Metazoa; phylum Mollusca; class Gastropoda; family Planorbidae; genus Biomphalaria; species Biomphalaria straminea. Next base: position 18,027,495 of record JADKLZ010000130.1, read on the forward strand.
TTCCATATTGTATCATAAAAGTCCTCAAATTTTAATTGATGTGTGTAGCCTATAAAAACATAATTCGAGATAATACTATTCCAAAACAAAGACAAATAAATAGTTAAAACCTTTTTGTAACAAAACTGATGTGATTATTACCTGTAGAGGTTGATTTGGTTCTATATCTGTGATATAAATAAATTTGGAATGGAATCAATGAGGTAACAAAGGTCAGAGGTGACAAGTAAAGAAATAATTTAGTGTCCAGTGCTTGGCTTGCATAGTTCATCAAAGGGAATGTTCCAACCATGATAACCATGGACATCATTAACATAATCACAGATGTGCAGATGCTCTTTCTGTCAAACAAATAAAGATTTGGTCATATAGATACAAATACAAAGTAAATTCTTTATATAATGTATAATAATGGCAGATACAAATACAAAGTAAATTCTTTATATAATGTATAATAATGGCAATGTCTTTAATTCAAAAGATTAAGGATGAGTACAGAGTTTCACATGACTATTTTTTGAAAGGCAGCTCTCACAGTTTTTTCAAACTTTTAACTTGATGGCTTGAGCTTTTAACTTAACGATACACCAATCAACAACTTGTATCTCTTTAATGAAAAAAAAAATGTTCTCATCTGTATTTAACTTTATCAACTATCTTAATTTAACTCTTTATCTCCGTAATTATTTACCACATTCTGGTGGAATCAACGTTGGTATCGTCAGTTAGGAGAGAAAGAGTTAAAATAGAAACAGATTTGTCATCAGGCTTTGAAAAAAAACTTACTTGATAAAATATGGTGAAATCGCTAAAAATATTGCTTGAAAAGAAAGAGCCAAACCAATACCTGTGAAAGAAAAAAAACACTAGCATATTCTTCCAGATAGTAATTATATTCCTACTTAAAATATTATTTCATTTGTTTAAAAAGAATTGTCCATTTGAATTATGATTTTAATCCCATTTAATAATTATTAAATCAAACCTTATTAAATATTTAGTTTGTATGCAATCAGAAAAAAATGTCCTTTTTTTTTCAATAACCATAAGAAAAGAAACATGAAAAATCCTTTACCAGTGAGAAGACTGAAGATTAAGACTTGTGATATACTTGTTTCAAAGGATGTCAATAGCAAAGCAAATGTTGTAAATAAACTTCCAATGAGAAGAGGTATAGCAGGATCAGACAACAATCTACATACTGCTAAACAACCTGGGGCTAAACGGACAAAAAGAAATATCAAAAATACATTATGAAGTAAAAAAAACAACAATTATCCCTGAAATTTTTGAAACAAAAAAAAACATTATCTAGTTTTAGAATATTTGGAAAAATGAGCTTACTGACTACTGCAATGGTAGCATAAATAATCCAGGAAGGAAGTGGAAACATGGCATCATCATCATTGACTGTCTTGTCAATGATAGAGACCAACTGTGTAAGACTGTAATGAAGAACATAAACAGAATTGATAATAGTTCTATTCATTATAAAACACACAATGTTTTGTTTCAGCACAATAAAATAAAACAATAACTTTCTTGCATACAGGGAACACTGTGACATTACATAAGTATCAGTGATAGTGTGAGATGCACCAACCAAGTTCAACTATTGCTTCACCATGGTGGGTATGTTCCACACTTAGGTTCCTAAGAAGCTGAAACCTACAATAATACTTTCCAGTAAATACTCAGCATCTAAACTATTCTAAACCCACAATACTTAGAGACAGCCCTAGCAGGGTGCAGGGAAATAGGACATTTATAGTGTGTCCTTTTTATCCTTAGATATTGTACACCAAGCAAGGGTAGATCCTGCACTTTTGAGAGGAGGGTTATTTTGTTTTAAAGAGAGGGAATAGAGTTCCAAAGTGTGCTGTGAACTATTTGGAATGGAAATTTAGGAGATTCAGAAAATAAATGAATAAAGAAACAAGACAAAAATGCTTTCAAAACTTGTGTTCAACTCTACAGTAAATTGTCCTCTAAAATATAAATAAGAGTAACTAAAGGCTTTTTAAAGAGTGATTCCCTGCCCCCTTTCGATACTATCAAGTGGAAATGCAAAATTTAAGCCGAAAAAAAAATGCCTTGCTTCCTTTCTAGTTCCTATTGATGAATGCTTCCTAGAAATGCCTTTTGACTTTGTTCTCTAGGGTGCTGGCTGAAGATAGGAATAGCTTAGAGATATATCAACAAGTTATATAGGCCTATTTAGTTTATAGTATCAACTAATTATTTTTAATTATTTACGCAAACTGTCATTCTCAAATGAGAGGCCCGGGCCGGCCGCCCCATTGGGGAAACGGTTTCTTTGTATATTATGTTTGGCCAGGGGAAGCATGTGCAGTTAGGGTAAAAACTATTTTTTTCACTCAGTTGATTAAAAAGGGGTGGGGATGACTTGCAATCGCTGATTATGAAAGAGAGGCAACGCATAGTAAAAACAAAAATGGGAATTCATTCAATTATACTCAGCCCCCTCTCTCTCTTTCTCACACACACTATCTCAAACACTCACTCACATAGACACACACACTGATACAGAGGCGGACTGGATATATGGGCATTCGGGCAAATGCCCGGTGGGCCGGTACCCTTATGGGCCGGTAGGGTTACCTAAAGGGTTTCATGAATGCCATTTAGTCGCATATTGAATTGTTAAATGTTTTATAATATTACCTTAAGAAAAGTGGCCCTCTGAGCGTCGTGTTTAAAAAGAGTCTTTTACAGACTCAACATTGTAGGTCCTAATACTAATTTCTTTTAGCATATTTTCCGAAAAAATGTAATAGCCTACCCCCTTAGACAGTGCTAGTGTAGGCTTCATCTTTTTCGGGCCTACACACTTAGCGATGAAAAAGGAACATAAGGGCTATATAAAGATATAGAGCATGCTTACAGTTACGGATACATGATTAAACTTAACATAAAGATTTTCTGAACAGGTAGGCCTATAATTGGAGGCCCATCGTATAATATACAATTTATGGGCCGAAGTGTTATAGAAATGCCTGGGCCGATTTTGACACCCAGTCCGCCCCTGCACTGATACATCAAAAAACAGACACGCTCTCTCTCTCTCTCTCTCTTTCACACATCTAAACATGAGCTGGCCAGTACAGCCGCTAAAGCATAATTAAGCTCCCCAGGGACTTTGCATCCTCCCGCAGCAGTAGAGAAAAGATTATTTATTCCAATTAATTCATATCACGTGATTTAACACCCCCCTCCCCAACTGGCAATGATTTCAGTTTCTCAATGCTATAAATGCTTCTAATATAGAGATCTACTTTGGTATAGGTCAGTGATATATATTTTTTATTCATCACAAACCGCTACAAAGTGAACAATAGGCCTATGTCACGGATTGTTTTTAAATATGACACAGCCATGGATCATGGATTGTTTGTAAATATGACAGACATAGATTATTTGTAAATATGACAGACATAGATTATTTGTAAATATGACAGATATAGATTATTTGTAAATATGACACATCCATGGATTGTTTGTAAATGTGACACAGCCATGGATTGTTTGTAAATATGACAGTCATAAATTGTTTGTAAATATGACAGTCATAGATTGTTTGTAAATATGACACAGCCATTGGTTGTTTGTAGGTCTAAATATGGCAGTCATATATTGTTTTATAAATATGACACAGCCACGGATTGTTTTATAAATATGACACAGCCACGGATTGTTTTGTAAATATGACACAGCTTTGGATTGTTTTGTAAATATGACACAGCCACGGATTGTTTTGTAAATATGACACAGCCACGGATTGTTTTGTAAATAT
>JADKLZ010000130.1:18037951-18068953 GCA_021533235.1 Biomphalaria straminea
TCCAAACACTAGTCAAAACTCCTTCAAACTTTACCACCCAGCCAAGCAAGTCCTGTATTCCAAACACTAGTCAAAACTCCTTCAAACTTGACTTAAACATTGAATACTAATAAACATATCCCTAACCCAGATTGTTGATGCTAGTAAAGTCAACAATTCATGTAGCTCTAAATCCCTAACACTTAAAAACAGTTCATTTTATAGCAAATAACACTTTTAAATATCTAACAACTTTTATTTACCTGTTTATAATCTTCACTGATGCTAAATCGAGAGTCTGGGTGAGCCAGTTCTATAATACCTAAACATGTGTCTCTTAAATATCTGCACATTAGGACAATTTCATCGAGAGAGAATGGCATGGTGGAAGAGGATACTGAAAAATGGGGTAAACAGTTGGACATTTGAACATTCAATTTTGAATGTGGCATTAATATTTGACTTAACTAAAGACTGGCTTGTTTTAATCTACCATATTTTTTAATACCCATTATGGTGCATAACATCTACTAAAATATTATTTTTGGTATAAGTATTAAGACTATAAAAGTTTTGCTTTAACTCAAAATATACATTTGTGTTTACATGTGCACAGTTAAAAGTAGTATGAGGGAAAAGTTATTTTCTGAAAGATCTATGACAAAAAGTTCAGAGAATATTATTTTTGTATGCTAGCTAGTTTACATTACAAGTCAATTACTTAGCTACTTTGTTGTTGTTTTTTACCATTAAAATTAGATCTTAATAAATTGGAAAAGTTAATTTATTGTTTACTTTGATGAATGTTTCTTCATTTTGCCACTAGATAAATTACTTACAGGTTGAATCTCCATAGAAGTCTTCATCATGTAATGTCAATAATGAATGATTGAATAAAGAACAGAAAGTTGCCAACAGGGGGACAATCTTATCAATGTTAGCCTTGGACATGGGGACTCCTTTAGATAACATATTTAACAAGGATGTAGTGGATCTGTAACAAACAAAAAGATGACTTAATGTTATCTATTTACAAATTCACATAATTTTATATGTATAAATGCTTTGTACTTCACTAGAGGAAGTAACAATTTAGAATACAGTAAAAAAAAAACAAAAGGTCATGGTCATAAAATATTGATATTGAAGTGATTTATATTCAAACCAAAGTCAAAATAAAACTAAACTATCTTTAAAACAATAATTCCAATTAATTTAACTAGATTCCTACTATCACTAGCATAGATGAATTTAGACAACTACCTAGTCACTGTAGGTACAGAAGCTGTACAGCAAGCTTCCCATAAATATCTCATGAACTGGGGATTGAAGGCCAAGACATAGAGCAACCTAAACAAAAGTAATGGCAAAGGTATAACAAACTGTTATTGAATAACAAGATATGCAGACTACATTGTCAAAACTGTCTCTTGTCTTTTCTCAAAAATATTGAATCTGATGTATTGTAGGAAAACATTTATATAATAGATTTGTATCTTTCAACATTATTTTAGTGAGAAATACAGAACAAAATCAAGTGCATTTACCAGGTGAGAAGTGTAGTGAGATATCTTTTTAAGGCTATCAAGCATGCAAACAAAATTATTTTTAATGGAATTTATTAGATGATTTCATTAAAGTCAAATTAATAACAAAAGTGTACAACCTAACTTTGTGAAGTGCAAGTCGCTGATGACGCAGCAAACAATAAGCAACTGATGATAGAGACTCAATATATTCAGAGGGATGTAACTTCATTAAAACATTGTAGATACACTTCAGATGTGCCTCTGAGTCAATTAGTCGCAAACATTCTGCATGAAGATGAACAAGGTTAAGCAGCCCTGTGTCCTGTCAAAGAAACAATACATCTAGACAATAACTCTATTATATAATCAAATCTTTTCATAAGACTTTACATTAGAGATCTAATAAGTGAGATTGATAAAAAAAAAATCTAGAGTAATATATGACAAGTTTATATGTATTTCATGTTGACAACTGTTTGAAGTACTACCATGTCTTCTTCCATCTCATCCTCTGAGTCTGACACCTGACCAAGACTGAAACTGACATGCTTATTGCTGGGAAGTTGTTTCAACAGTCTCTGTAGAAGCTTTAGATATGTAGCACACATCTTCTCATCTACGTTCTCTAAATATATATAATATAAATAAAAAATTATGAAAAGAAGAATGAATCAATATAAACAACTAAATGAGACTAAATTTTAAATACTTTGGTAGTAAAGTAGATGAGGAAATCTAAGGTCTGTTTAAAGACAAAAAATGCTCAAGTATACAATAACTGATCATAACAATTATGTAACACTCAAAAAATGTATGGATAAATGTTTACCTAGTTCTTTATTAGCTATCATAAGTACAGATGCTAAAAGCCAAGGTGAATCTTCATTGGTCTCCTGTTCATCTTCAACCACAGAGCTACTAGAGCTTGGGAACTGCACAGTTTTTGATGATGCCCCTTGAATTAAAGTTTGTATAAGCTCCACAAATGGGAATGGGTATTTCCCATAAGCCATAGCAGGTAATAAAAACAAAGCAATTTGTTCAGAGTACTGCTCACAGAGAAAAGTTTTGGTTACTTTCCTCAAAATGTCTTGCCTGTTATTATTGAAAGAAACAAATGTATTCAATAGACCTCAAAAAACAAAACTTTTTGTACTATGTAATGTAAGTTACACAAATTAATGCAGAGGGCATTTGCTGTTCTTCTAGCCAGCTTTTGTTTTGCTGCTGAGCTGTAAGCTCTTTTGCAGACTGTGTCAAGAAAAAGTAGCACAGCATGCCTTTTTTTCAGCTGTATATAGAGTGTATGTTAAGTTGGGTTTTAGTGGTAATAAGTTCTGCCTAAGGTATAATCAATTGGGGAATTCAAAGAAGGTATGATTCACAATCTCATAAAGGTGGGCAGTGTTGGAAGATTGTAGATTGTTATTTGCAGGGGAGGAAATTGATACTGTCCAATTTGTTGGGTGTGTTCATTTCTTGGTACATAGCCTTGTCTGTGCTTCCTGATGCCCATTAGTTGAGCCACTCTTTTTTTTTGTGTGATTGCTAGCTAACACTGATTGGAGTATAAAGCCTTTACTAGAAAAAGATAAGTATCTCTAATGAAAGAAATGATATGATTCTGTCTAAAGAAAACCAGTCACAGTAAGCTAACAGGGGAAGTTTTTGAATGGTTAATAAATTTGGATGGGAACTAAAAGGCATTTTATGTCCAGTCATTACAGGAGGAGTCCATCCTGATATCAATCAGGATCTAAGTATGTATACTGCTTGATCAAGAATTATCTGAATAAGTTGAAATATAAACAAGCATGAGAGTAGCTTTAATTAACAAAAGTTCAATCATGACCAATTTAACCAAGTGAGTAATTATGTTAAATGCTGTCGCAATGTTTCCTATTTCTCTTTTTTCTTATTTCCAACATTAAATAAATGTATAAATAAAAATGAACCTGAATGTTTTATCTGGTGCTGAAACAGCAAAACTAACAGGACTCATAATCAGATCAAATATAGATTCTGCAATAGGTGTTGGTGGAACTGTAGTTTTCTCTAAACTTGCTGGAACTCTACTGTTCAATAACTTTCTCAAACAACCAAAGTATTCTTAAAACAAAATAAAATATCATTAGTTTTTTTTTTGAAGCCATAGAAAGTATTTGCTAAAATATATGCAGATATTTGCTATTCAACTCATTTTAAAAGGTAGCTTTTCAGACCTTGTGATCTATAGGCATGGATGCAAGAAAAAAAGCCTCATTTTACCAGTAAGTGGGGTTGACAACCCCAAAAAATTTTACTTGTTTAAAAGTGCCAATAAATATATTAATTTGTATTTAATTAACTTGCTAAGGTTCCTTACAGTTTTACTTAGTTACTTTTAAGCATTTGCATACAAACATTTTAAAGTCATTTTAAACAATATTATTTTGAAAATATAACAAACTAGATAGTAACATATAGTGGCATATCATAATTAATATGAAAATGTATGCATTTGCATACAAACATTTTAAAGTCATTTTAAACAACATTATTTTGAAAATATAATAAACTAGATAGTAACATATAGTGGCATATCATAATTAATATGAAAATGTAAAGAATAGAAAACAGAAAGAATTTAAACTATTTGCACACACACACACACACTAAATGGTGGATAAACATGAAGGAGTAAACTTTGTCTTTAATTTAATACAATGGTTGTATTGATGAAAGTCTTGCTTGCTCACATTATTACAATGACAGGTCTAGCTTGAGGACCTAATGAATTTCATGAACTATCAGCACTAACAGTTAAATTAAATTAATGGTTAATAAATGTGATAAAACTACATGGAAATGAACTTTCACCTTTATTAACCAGACTCTGCAAGAGATTCATGACAAATTTTCCACTGTCAAAGTCAGACCCTAAACTTCCGCTGTTACTATAGGTTGAGGAAGACAGAAAGATTTCCAACATTCTCATTGGGATAGCTATTGGAGTAACTGTGTCAGAGATGGTGTTCAGATGCCTGAAAAGTGAGACAGGAAATCATATTCATAACTAAGATTTCATAAACATATTTAAATACAAAGATTCTTGAATACCAAAATTATCTTCAAAAATTGTTGAAGTCTCAAAAGTTTTTAATTTTAAACATCCATGACATCACATCCTAAATGAAACTGTAAATAACTGTAAGTTGTTTACCAAAAGTTTAACTCACCTTACAATAAGCCTTAAGATGGAATTGATTTGTCTAAACAAAGTTCCACTGTTTCCATTGAAACTTTTGAAATATTCATCTTTTTGTTTTATTAATTGTTGGCTCAATGTAATCTAGAAGAATGTTTCAATGACATAAGCACATTAATCTAACAAAGGCCAAAAAGAACAAGAAAAAATGTAATGATGTGCAATCAGAAATGTATTTTACCAAACGCTGGGCATCCAGATGATCATTGAAGAAAATCCAGAGTTTTGTTATACACCAGTGTAAAGTTGGTACATCTAGAGCAGTACTTTTCAACTGAAATTTTTTGTCATACTCCACTCGCAGCTGTGAAAACTAAAAACAAACAAAAAAAAAAACAATTCCAAATTGTATTAAATAAAGTTTTACGAAAAAATTGGGTTAATAACTTAATAACACAAGTTCCAAACAGCAAATATAATTATCAGACAAGGGAGTATATTAATAAACTTTCTCTTTTACAATCTATTGCATTCCTACAGTTCCAATAGGTTTGTTACATTTAGTAAAAAAAAAAGAAAAATAGTCACAATAGTTTACAAAATTACAAGTTATGGTGGAGAAATGTTACTAAATATCTTTAGCATCCAAAAATGTATTTTGTTTATATAAAATCAACTATTTCATTATATTAAATACAAGTACTTACCAGATTTTTTCTGATATTATAACCTCTATAGTGAGACTGAATTAAAGTGGCACTTGCTATCTGTAGTCTCAACTCCTATCAAAAAAAGAAAAGCAGAAATATTTTGTAAAAAATATATTTCTTTTCAAACTTTTCAATTCAAGCTATAAAATGTAGCAATATTATTATATACCAGTTGTCACAGCACAGTTTTGAGAACCATTGTATATAGTGATTGAAAATCACTTTACCCAAGTCCGTGCTTTTTGCACGAGTTTTTTGATCAGCTGAGTAGCTGACCAGCTGACAGAAGTCAGTTGTTTTCCCAGACTCCTAGGGATAAGGAGCATGTATATTTTATTGTCTAATTATTCTTGAAATACTAATGGACTTAGTGTAATCCTTGATTCATATATGTACGCATTGGATTGATTATTGTGTTCCTTGCTTATTCACTTGGATATCTGTATCTACTTGGCGTGAATTGCCAGTGTATTATTATTGTCTATTTTATGAATAAATTTTCGTCTGCTAAAGTGGAGTTAAGTTCTATATCAATATATGTACGTGTGTCATACACTAAGCACACAGTAACACTACGCGATGGCTGAAGGGGCCAGAGCAATTGCTTACTAATTACGGGACCAGAAGAGGTCTATGCAATTTACAAGATACTGTATTACACCCAGCATCCACTAGCATGACACCAGTATATTTCATTTCAACCAATGTTGCTAAACATCTTTCATTTAAACATGGTAGAAAATCTATATAAAAAGATGTCATGAAGCATATATTATGTTTATGAGTTAGTGGACATTTGTGATATTTGGAGTACTCAATGAATCAGAACAAAATGGAAAGATTTAGTCATCTGAGGACATACCTGCCTACCTAAAAAAGTCCAAATGTGTATTCCTGAGGGTCAAAATGTGTATTTTGGGACCTCAATGTGTAACACACACGCGAACGACTTTTTTTTAACCGTATAAACCGAAATGATATTAAAATTATATATATATATATATATATATATATATATATATATATATATATATAATATTAATATAGATAATATATTAATATAGACCTATGGATAGATAGATATTTAATTCTCATAATCATGATAATGTGAGAATAACTAGTAAATTTAGAAACTAAAATTTCTAGCCTAAATAAATATAGTAATATAGTCTATATAGTTAGATATAATATAATCATATCTAGATCTAACTAATACTCCTATTACTACATTAATTATGATTAATTTATATTAATAAATTTCTAATAGTAGGCCTATGCCATGTATATAGACTTAGAATCTAGAAATAGTAATAGAGATCTAGACTCAGAAATTCTAGACCTAGTCATTGCACTGCACTTTTTAATCTTTATTAAATTTAACCTAAATCTAAAATAAAATCAATAATCTAGATCAGATCTAGACTCTAAAATTTCATTCTAAGTCTAAGTGAGTAGTGAGTGTTACCGTGGATTGGCTACAATAGGACTAACGTAGACCAAGATCTAGAATGTAGACTAGTAGAACTAGATTTTCTAGATAACTAGAGAATTTCAATCTATCTTTAATAAGACGGTAGCTAGGAATATATCTACTGTATAATAAGTATTATAAGTAGATCTAGATTATTCTAGATCTAGTCTGTTATATGATATATAGATCTAAATCTAGATTCTTAGATCTAGAGGTCTATATACATCTAGATCCATATTCTAGATCTAGATTAGCTAAAATATGATGTTTATAATCAATAGCGCTTCGATATTTTTGATTAAAATTAATACGGGAATTTTTTATTTTTTTTTGCATTCGACTTTTTTAAAGCTCCAAATTAATTAATTTCTAATGAAAATAAAGTCACGTTGGTGACTGAATGATATCAAACAGCCTCTCGCAATCGCTCTTGCGTGGTACCAACTCCCTTCTCCCACCACTCCCGCGTTCTTCATTTGTAGACTAGATTTAATTGCTTGATTCCAATCAACGTAGATCTAGATCTGGGCTCAATGTGTCCACCCCACCTTTTCTGTTGTTTTTTTCCCCCACAGGATGGCTTAGCGCGTGACCTCCGTGGCCGCTCGTAAGCTAGTTTAGAGAGGAAAAAAAAAAAAAGGTACGAAATATGTAACGCGACGGGTTGAATTCGTATTTGCGTACTCGCTGTCATTTTTGGGGGATTTTGCGTAACGAATACGCATTTTGCGTAACAGTAGGCAGGTATGTGAGGATCAAATTAACTGCTGAATTTACTTTTTGTTTCTTACAACAGGCTTCCTGAATATATTAAACTACAAACTACAAAAGAGACTATTTAAGATAACCAGCAGGCTACTAATGAGAGTTTACAAATGCAAATGAGTAGATGATGGTTTATTATTTCACAACTATTCATCAGGCATAAAAACAGATAAATAAAATGGGTTTATAACAAAATATATTAGAGATTAACATTTTAAAATGTTTCTTATCATTAAGAAGTCTGATGCTACATTGTTAGTCTCCTGAAAATGGCAATAACAAAATCAAATACAAATTTCTATGGATAAATTCCCCTATAATACAAATTAAAATACAAAGACAACATTTTATTGATATTTTGTACCTACTTTAAGCAAAGATTTCATTATGAGACAATTTACTTTACCTCTCTTTTACGTCTTTCTTCCTGAGCTCTTTGTAGTAAATTTTCTTTCTTTTCCTAAAAAAAAACATTTTGGTGCAATCTAATACTCTTATTGTAGTACAAGACAATAAACAAATATTCACATTTATAAAAGCTTAAACTCATTTCTATCTCCATCACATAACCCACCTAAAACTAATCCCTTTTAGCATCTACATAATGAATATCAATTACTTTGAGATTCCATGTCCTGTTCAAAACAGTTATCTCTATTAGCATCCTGATATTAGGCCCTGCATTATACTGGCATCAACTTCACAACAATATTTCAGTCTATCTATTGACATTAGGGGTGCACTGAATAGCACTTTTATATATAGGACTCGAATCTGATTTGACTGGATAGTAAAATAAGATATACAGCCAGAACCAGATACATGTCTAGTATATGCTAAACATTTTGTAAACTTTCTAGATAGCGTACCTATGTTATATTTTTATTTTACTTTTTTCCCCCCCTTACTGTTTTAAACTATACCACTCATTGATGAGTTACAGTTGAAAAGCATTTATTTATAAATATTACAAACTAATCTGTATAACTTGTTTGTTGATGTAGAATATATACATGTAAATTGTACTAATGCAAATCTCTCAAAGGTCAAGTGCAATCTCTGGTCATCCGACTCGTGTTTTAAAGGTCACAAACCACTTATGGTACTAGCATGTAAGGCCTGATACTGATGGTGGCTAAGAACTGTGTGGCATTTTACGTCTCGAGAGACAATCTTTTCCCCTTGCGCTGGGGGAAAGCCTGGGCGGTAAATTTGCGAGTGCTGGGCTGCCCACACATCAGCACATGCCTCTCTTCCATACTGACCGGGTCCAAAGGGATGGCAAGCCATCATAATTTGGGGACAGGTGGCTGCAGGAGTTTGCCAGAGGGCAGTAGTCTTACTACTGTCCCCCCGCCTACGGGGCTCCAGGACCTGATTTTCTGTTAGGGTTTACTCCTTTAGCTTAAAACTTACTGGGACACACACAAGGCAGTGCGGCTATTAACCTATAGCTAGGGCTAATATAATAGGCTAAGAACAAATCCTAAGTAATAACAGTCATGGCAAATAATTACTTGACTCTCCAAAATTATTTAAAATATGGTTATCAAATCAAGACACTCAACACTCAAGTTTTCTGTTAATCCATTCTGGCTCATCAGTGTCATTCAATGTCATGGTCTAAATAAATAAGGAGTAAATGTAGTTTTGAGCACTGTAGTTTTGAGCGCTTCTTTTAAAGATAGACCCAGTCAATGTCTTTTATGCTAATAGGTTTTTATAAAATCTGAGCATTCAGCCTCCTAATTGATATTTATATCCATAAGCAAACCTGGCACACCTGTAGAGGTATGGCTTGTAGTCTAGCCCCTAATTGATTTAAATCTTTTAGTAAGCAAACTTATTATTTGGTTAACATTGTAGATAGAGGTATGGCTAGAAGTCCAGCCTCCTAATTAAGATTTTCACCTAGCAAACAAACTCAGTTCTCTCATAAGGCATAAGATGTGACCTCTAGACAGTTGGCATTATGTCCATCCTATCTAACTTAATTTGGTCACATGTCTAAACTGGCTGCCGGGTCATGCGGTTTGTGCGCTAGACTGTTGTTTGGATTTATCAATGGTCCAGGGTACAAACCCTGCCCGCTCCCATCAACCATTGTCCTACGGGAGGTTTGGACTAGGAAGTAAAGTATCTCCAACTCTGAAGGAACATGGGAAACATGTAAAACCTTTTACAAACACACAAACAAACCAATATAGGGGGTGTTCATCTCTAACTCTGAAGACAGATGTCTGTTCAACAAGATGTAGTTAAGGAATGTAACATGTTAACAAACCAGGACTGCGGTGGGGATTGTGGCCACCTGCATGAGAAAACAAAAAATTCCACCCCCTTTTTTCTAGAAAAATAATTATTTTATTAACTAAAATTTCAAGAGTCTCTTATTGGCACTGATAGTCTTTCTTGTGACATAGTTAATCTTGGGTAACTTTTTTTAAAATGTCCGTTCACTACATTAGACTTAGACTGATTTCAGGATAATCTATTGCTCTTAATTCTTTTTATAAAGTTTCTTTCCATCGAAATGCTATTTTGAAGGATCAGTTAATTGTGATTGTACACTTGCAACATGTTCCTGCAAATTTTCATTGCTACTAATAATTGTATAAAATTTTAAAAATGTCTGTAGACTATGTTTAACATCTCAAATCTGTCATTTAATGCATTTATTGTTTTGTCAAGTATGGGATACTTTTAACATCTTTATCATAAAAACAATAAGGTATTGTCCATTGTCTTTGATTGCGAAGATTAAGAATGAGTGAAGTATCTGAGATGCCTGAGCTGCAAGCTGCACTTAAACTTAACCCTCATTTGATGCAGACAAAATATTGTTTACCCAAGGGTCTTGATCTAAATAAAATGTTTTTTTGGTCGTCTGCACCTGTCTTATATCTCAAATCACAAATTTTAAAAATCTAGTGACTAGATCTAATACTAGTCCAACTCTAACACTAACAGTAACACCAACACTGGACAAAAGTACGTCTAAATAGAGTCTTATAATCTTAGATAGATCTATTCATCTATAATCATAATAATGAGTAAAAAATGAGATTGAATATTCATAATGTAATAAATATTCTATACAGACTATATATTAATAATATACTATGTTAGTAAAATAGTAAGTTAATGGTAATGTATCATTTGGGAGGTGTGGTCCCATTATTTGAAAAAAGGTAGTATCAGTTAGTAGTTAGTAGATCTAATCTGTAGAGGGACTAAAGCTCTTCAACTAGATCTATTAGACTAGATCCTAGATCTATATCTAATTGTCCTGGCGTAAAAGAAAAAAAAGTTAAATTTAAATTTTAACCTTTTTTTATATGTAGACATTGTGGATAGATACTGGTATATAACTTAATTCAAATTAATCAAATATGTAATGTTTAACTGTCACTAGTCTAAATTAATATATTTATGCTATAACTAGATTTATAATTTGTAATAATATATAGATTTAGAATATAGATCTAATATTAGAATCTATAGTTGAAAAGCTTTAGTCCCTCTACAGATTAATCTAATCATCCATCTAACTACTACTAACTAGTAACTAACTGATACTACCTTTTTTTCAATATATGAGACCACGCCTCCCATATATACATTACCGAAGTTAATTATTAATATATACTATTATAATATATATAGATTAGATCTAGAAGTATTTATAATATAATAAGTATAATAATATATTATAACTGTTATATAACACTAGCACTACTAACCGGCTAACCTACTAGTACTACAGTTTCAGTATCAGTAACAGTACTGTACCATTAACTGTCTTAGACTTAGTAATTAGATTGACTAGATCTACTTATTAAATTATATTAATATGTTCTTATGACTTTACTTGAAGTTTTATTTTTAACACTCAACAGTCAGTCACTCACAGTCTTCTGATCTGAGACTGAGTAATCTAGAGTAGATCTAGTCAAATCTAGTGTTCTAGTAAGACTAGTTCTACTTCTAGTCAATCTAGATTCTAGACCTAGACTCTAGATTAGCTGTGAATCAATGTTAGCTGCATGTGAGGTGAAATAATCAAATTAAAAACCATATAATCATAATGGGGTAGATGTGTTCCAAATTTCAAGCTTCTATCTATTACGGTTATAAAGTTATGATGAGATAAAGAGGAAAATTCATTTTTTCAATCAGTTTTTTAGATATTTTCTATAGTCCATTTTCAACACATAAAACCGCATAACTTTGCTCCTATATAACATAGAAAGATAAATTTGGTATCATTGTAATCCTCTCAGCAAGCTCTACATAACTAGATAGTTTCTTTTGTTATATATTTATTTTGAATTTTTTGTTAAAGTACCTATCTAGAGTTAGAATTAGAGTCACTCTAGACTCTAGGCTGTCTAGAGACGTAGAGTCTAGACTAGAGTAGATCAGTAGAATTCTATTTAAGACTATTGTCTGATTGACTATTCAATAATCGTCTATTGAGACAATTGAGTCTATTCATTCATCATTGTCAGTCACTCAGTCAACTCAGTGACGACAGTGATTGTGACTGTCAGTACTGTCACTATTTCTAGATTCTAGTATTTCTACTAATTCTAGTCTAAGTGTAGGTTTAAACAAATGTATTCTGATATTTACATTTTTACTTGCCCCTCGTAAAGACTGCACAGGCTTTTGTCGAAAGTCACCATTAAAACTATACATTCTCAAGTTTATGTTGAAAAAAAAATGCCCCAACAAGAAAAAGTTGTTTTTGGTAAAAATTACTAAACTACTACGGCTCTGCTAAATATAGCTTTGTCATTCCTTACAACGTTAATTTAGATTGGCTAAATGTGTGGAATTGGTCCAATAGTGAGGCACATAATAACAACAAAAAATATTGATTAACATGGGGCACTACTCTTATGAAAAAAGCATGCTTGCGTTTGTTGATATTATTTTTATTTTTAACGCATTGCGACTAGATTGTAGATCTAGAATATCATGTAGATATAATAAATCTAGACCAGAATAATTGTACAATCATATATATTTAATAGATCTCAATTATAACCTAGATTAGATCTAGATCTTGAATCCTAGAACTAGATCTAGGTTTAGTCTAGATCTCTGTCTGTGAGTGTGATCTGTGTCTTTAGAAAATGTTTTATTTAGTTGGTTTAGGTCTCGGTGATGCAAAGGACATCACAGTGAAAGGATTGGAAATTGTTAGACGCGCCAAGAGAGTTTATTTAGAGGCGTACACGTCAATACTGACTGTTGGAAAAGAAGCTCTGGTAATAAACAAAAGTCAATACCCTCTGACACATTTATTTGTATAAAAAAATAATAAATATAAGGCTAAGGCCTAAGGGAATATCCACTGACACATTTAAATAATAAATTTATTCAAAATTCAACTGATTATCACTGTATCAGAAATATTCATGGATCATGCCCAATCTTGGGCTTCCTAAAAATCCTAGAACTCAACTATTGAACTAGATCTAGAGTCTAGACATCCAAGGAATGGTGGATATGTCCTACTTTTTTTAAGGTTGCATCCTCTGTCCAGCAGGCATTGGGCTCATTGGCCTAAAGTGTGAAAATGGCTTTATCTCATTTTTTTTTTTATTTCAGTGCAATACTATCCAGCAATCAATGTCAAGACTGCATTAAAAATATTGATCCTAATTGAAAATTTGTAGTGATTACTAGAATTCATTTTTCAATTTAACAACATTCTATATAAATAGAATAAAGACACTCTAGAGTGCTATCAGAACATGGCCTGAGTCAGCCAGGAAAACCAGTGACTTGGCAGACATGCATAATTTTTTTTGACCTAGGGATACACATAGCCAGTGTAGAACATAATCATCTTCTTTTCTGAAGTAACTGTATTTGATAAAATAAGAAGACACAATACACAGAGAAGTTCATTAAGTGATTACACACAGTACCACACTCAGAACATATACACTCAGAAATGATGTACTATCATGCATGTACAGAAGACCTACCTAAAAGAATGGGCTATTATGTGAATGGTGTTCAATTTTTTCATAAATCATTTGCATAAAGGAGATTGAGGTGGAAAGTTCTGATGATCTTTATAATGACAAGTGTTTGTACATCCTAGACCTTACATGTGAAACTTCAAAGTTTCTCAAGATCTGTTCAATTTTGTTTTATGTCAAAAAAATATATATATTAGCTGATCAATGCACAGCAGGCAAAAGAAAAAATTACTGTTCATTGATGTGATGAGAAGCATTCTTTTCATTAAGTACAATCTTAAGAAAATGTGCATTGAGTTCCACACACATATGTATAGTGTGAAAGATATGCCATTTCAAAAAAAAAATAGTTTCTTGCACTTTAAAATGTGTTACTTGATATAGACCTAGTAATTTTGCAGATTTTTAACATTTTATCAATATATATACACATACATCATTCACTACTCTTCACTGTAGGTTTTTTAAAAATTTATTGTAATATTATTTAATTTGTATGTCCCTTATAAATCTATTTATATCTTATATCAATGCCTCAAATATGTATTTTCAGGAAGCATATTATGGTAGAAAAGTTATTCTAGCAGATCGTGAAATGGTTGAACAAGCTTCAGGTATTAGTTTTAAAATAAAGAGCTTAATATAAATTTAATATAATTTTTTATTGATCTATATTAATGGAACAAAAGTACATATTACCATTTTTTTAACATAATGTAAGAATGTTTATTAAACAACAATAAAAAAAATAGCAATATTTCATAGCAGTTGTAGCCAAACACATTACAAAATTTGGCTTTTGCACATTTCGGATTGATTCTTTATATTTGTATGTTTTCAGTGAATCATTACTATGCTTTATAACCTTTTGTTCCAAAGCTTCTGAATTTAAAAACCTCCTACCTAAATATTTATTTAGATAAATTTAAGATTTTTGTTTTTTGGGAGGAGGCAGGTTCATTTTTTTATTGTCTTCTTAAGTATTATTTATTGTTCTAAGTCATATTTTTAATGAAAAATAAATATGATTTTTTTTAATTCCATGAATGTTTGTAAATAGTAAAATTTGAAATTTTACTTTGTCAGCTTTTTCATTGGTTTTATTGTTGTTATTTGAGACTTGAGCATGTTATTATTGAATTCAAAAACTATTTTACTATTTCATTCTCTATTTTAGATGAATTGATGGCTGATTCTGATATTGAGGATATTGCTTTTCTGGTAGTTGGTGATCCTTTAGGGTATGAGATATTATATATATTTTTTTAATTTTATGCATATATTTATCTATTATGTTTATAAATCATTTTCTTTTTTTCTTTTTCTTTGAAGGGCCACTACTCATACAGACCTAATTTTGAGAGCTACTGAAAAAGGCATCCCTTACCATGTCATTCATAATGCTTCAATTATAAATGCTATAGGGTGTTGTGGATTGCAAGTAATTTTGTTATCTATTCTGATTATTTGAGAGCCACTAAACATTTGAAAGGATTACTTAATAAAAATCACCATGGCTTAATGTTATGAAATTATTATTAAATATGATCACAAATTTAACATCAAACTATCTTTCATAAAACATTCCAATGGACCTCATTCACCAATCATAAACAAACAACATTTAGCCATGTGATTCTCTATATCTTCTATACAAAGTATTTCATCCATCGTGGTTGTCATATGATACGCATTTTTCATTGTTTTATCAATATCATGACGTGGCTAAAATGTGTTTGTTTACAATTGATGAATGAGGTCCATTGCACCCATTAGTCTTGGTTGAACAATTTGTAAAAAAAAAAAAAAGTAAAACTCCCCTTTCAGACCTTGTGGTCTATAGGGCAGATGATGTAAAGGTCATCTGATTCTGTGGCCTACGGTTAACGAGGGTGTCATGTGGCCAGCACAACGACCAACCGCCTTTACTTTTCCCCAACTAATGTCAGGTACCCATTAGAGCTGGGTGGACTCAAGGGCGCCCGAAAATCCCCAAATAAAATCCCAGTCTTCACCAGGTTGAACAATTCGTACTAAGGTTTAAAGAATGTATTCAAGAAGTATTAGGCAGCAATAATAAAAATGTGAAAACACAAAGTATTATTACATGAACACTAATTTGGGCTGTTACATCAGTAACATTTTTGGTTGAAAAAGACAATACCTATAAATACCTATGTAGTTCATAATAGTAAATTCAAGAATTGATTCTGCAGCTGTGATTAAAATCTATGTTTATTTTCTATTGACCTAATTTAATCTTGTGCTAAAGTAATCACAAGTATTTTGTTTATGTAACAGTTATACAACTATGGTGAAGTAGTTTCTATTGTATTTTGGTCGGATGATTGGAAACCTGAAAGCTTCTATGACAAAATATTAACCAATAAGAAAAGGGGATTGCATACTTTATGTCTCTTAGGTAAGTTATTGGAATATAAGTCATTCTAAGAAATAGCCTTTCATAGTTCAGGTCAAAGAATTTGTATTAATAAGATTTTTTTTTAAGAACACACATACAAAAAAATTAAGAACTTTGATTCTGCAGCATGATATATAATGAGGTTATGTAAGTCATAGGGTCTCAAAATTGGTTATCTTGTAAATGCTTCGATTTTTATTTATGGATTTTGGACATGTTCTTGGTCATATGTTTCTATTGTAGTAACTTCAGGCAGTTGTCCAAATGATGATACATTCATTACTTGTGACTACTGGAACAATAAAACCAGAAGTAATAGACCAATTAGTAGCTCTTTGAACTATTTGTGAAAAGATTGTGTGTGGTCATAAAATTTACTTAAGAACATAAACTTAGTAGTTGCATACTTAGAGATGTTCGAAGATGATATATGTAATGAAATCAATTTGTTTAAACAAATATTATATGTAATCAAATCAATTTGTTTGAACAGATATTAAAATGAAAGAGCAGACAATAGAAAACCTCATGAAGTAAGTTTAATTAGATTATAAATGTATTTGATTTTGGTGCTTCTTTTTTTCTTTCTTTCTGTGTGAGTGCAACTGTGGTAGTGTTTTATGTACAGTATGTATATAAACTGATTGAATAATTTTTTTTATAGAGGGCGTCCAGTTTTTGAACCTCCACGTTTCTTAAGTGCATCCTTAGCAGCTCAACAGCTTTTAGAAATAATCAGAAATAGAAAGGAAGAATGTAGTTCAGGTTTGACTTTTTGTTTATCTCTCACATCTAGATCTAGTGTAGCTTTTTTCTGCTAACTTCTAATATTGTATAATTTTGTGTGTTTTTATTAAATACTGGTACTTAAGAACTTTCAAGGTTTTTCATTTAGTTAATTATAGTGCACTTAGAACAATTCATTAAACTGAGTACTATGTTTGTTCCCTACAGCATTAACTGCTGATTCCATTTGTGTAGCTGTAGCTAGAGTTGGATCACAAGATCAAAAAATAGTAGCAGCCACTCTGGAAGAAATGTCCACCACAGACATGGGAACACCTCTTCACTCCTTGGTTATTCCAGGAGACATGCATCCACTGGAAATAGAAATGCTACTGCTATTTGCAGAGAGTGAGAAAATAAAGTCTGTTTTGTCAACAGAGGACACATCATAGTAATTTTACTATATTATTATTAAGATATATTATTATTTCATTGAGTTCATCTGTAACATGTAATTGCAAATAAAAAAGGCTGCTTAGATTACTGATTTACAATCAAAACTTGTATGTTACTGGGGTCAGTGTATTTGAAACACTCATTTTAAATAACAGGATGTAGGTGAAGTACTTTTCATTACCGGTACTTAAGTTCAGTGTTAATAGTGTTAATTAAGAGAAAGAAATAACTAGGAATACAATTGTACTTTATTAAGAGAAAGAAATAACTAGGAATACAATTGTACTTCATTTTTAAGTTTTGTTTTCTAAGATTTGTGTGTATTTAAATAAAGATAATTTTTAGACCAATAATAAAAAAATGATTTCTTATATTGTGGTTTTATAGAAAATTGTTTACTATAGTCTTTGTGAACATTTTGTTTTATGTAATAAAACTGACTATAGCCAACTTCTTCTCAACCAAAACAAAGCACTGCAGACCCTCATGTCAACTATTATTAAACAAGCTGTTTTGAATGTAGCTATAACCAAATTTCATATCTTTGGATATAGTGTATAAATTAATAGAAATCTTAAAAAGTTAAATGTCATCTAAATGTTTCCACCCCTTGGTCTTGTTTCAAGAAGACACAAATCTTAGCAAACTTTCTAGCCTCAGTGTATGGGGCCAAGTAAGAGAGAAACCCATAGTTAAGAAGCTTAATAGATTTAGACTCCAAATAACAAATGAAAAATAGGTCAGTCAGTGATTGAAAGAAGTTAGTGGTGTAGACCAGGGGTGGACAAATTACGGTCCGCGGGCCACATCCGGCCCGCCGAAGTGTTTTATGCTGCCCGTGAAAACCTAAATAAATCATTCTAAATATCTATAGAAATTATTGATAGAAGAGGCTAAAGAAACATTGTCTCCAAACGTCTTTCTAAAGAGTTTTAGAATAACGAATATTATAGTTAATAGCAATACTTTATAAATTCAGTAAAAGACAAAAGCCCTAGCCATTATTTATTCAATGCTATGGAGAACTGTGTTGAAAGAGTTGGGTTGGCTTGTACAAGATGGCATGGGTAGCAACTGACGGAGCTTTTAAACCTTTTTATTAAAATAAAGAAAATATTTCAACCATAAACTAGTTAACAGGAAAGTTTACACAAAGTTACATTAAATTAACAACATGAGGGGAGAAATACCAGAATGAGTAGTATGTGCACAGGGGGTCGGCAATCTGCGGATCGCAAGCCACATGCGGCTCCTTAGTTTACCCTGTCACTTGATATAGATGAGCTTTACGAAATAAAAGACATTGCAAAAGTTGGCCTTTTGTCAGGTATCTGTCTTCCCAAGTTCCAAAAAGAAGAACTTCTAGGATTGCCACCGCTCTCGTGACAAACCAGAGGAAAAGATAGAGCTAATGTCGTGGGAAAATACATTAAAGACAATAAAAATGATATAAATAAATCGGTTCAATATCAACTGATCCAGTCAAAAGTATGACAGGAAAAATTAAGGGGCAACTTCGATTGTTTGGAATAAAATTAAATCATGAAATTTTTACATTTCACTGTATTATGTACCAAGAAGCGTTTTATGTTCAAGCATTTCCTGTCGAAATAGTTGAGGTCATGAGCCTGTGATCAAGCTTTTTAACAGAAACTTGTTAAAAGCATTCTACGATCGTCAGTTATAGAATTAACGAAATGTTCGTAAGAAAAAAAAATATTGTGGCTCTTTAGAAACGTTGAAATTTTGTAAATTGAAATTTTTGGCTCTTCCGACTCAAAAGGTTGCCGACCCCTGCCCTAGGCATAGTCAAAGTATGCAGCTGCGTCCATGATTGTTGAAGGGCTCGCTAAGGAACTATAGTTTGATATTACAGAAAAGAAATAGTAAAACTTGTACTCCATGTTATTGTTCAAAGTACACCAGGTCTTTAATAAATTGCAAAATTTTATTTTTTTTTCCTTTATTTGGTATATTCTTATTTTATTCGGGGCCACCAAATTGACTTCGCCTATGGCCTCCAATTATCCAAGGCAGGTACCAACTGGCAGTTCCGAAAAGTAGGTGAAGATTTGGAATTAAAACATTCTGATGTTCGGTAACACATTTGTATTCACTGGCCAATCATTAGATCAATATGGAATCTAAATGAAGAAATTTTTAGGTTCCTTGATTGACATTGACTGTGACCCTTTCCTAATATTTCTAATGAAGAGTTGAAGACAGACTTCATGTTCATCATCGGAAGCATTGTAATTTGTTGTTTGCACATGACATGTATGTGCATCTTAAATCTTTTCAAACAAAGCATATATATATATATATGCTGCCCGCCTAGTCCCCAAATTTCATTAATGCGGCCCTCGGCTGAAAAAGGTTGCCCACCCCTGGTGTAGACAAAATCCGGTGGTCAACTCACTTTGTATGGAAGCTATAAGGCACTACGCCGCACAGCAGAGTTCATTTCCAGGGCAGTACGGGAGACCTGAGGTCTCCCTGCCCTGTTTTTCATTTGGAGTTCATCTCAGGTGTAGACAAAAGTGTGATAAAAATTGTAAGGCAGAGGTTGAAGTGTGGCAGAAGTGGTGTGGTGGTAGATCACTGCTGGCAAAGTGGCATGTTTAAATATTATCTCCTGTTAAAACACATCTATAATAGAATAACCATTAGCATGTTGAATACATTATACTTTCCAATGATACATTTATTCAAGATCACAACAATGTTGTTAAAACAATAGAATAAAGAGATAAAGAAACAAATTTCTCATCACACCAAAGCAGGTAATATTAAAATTAAAGCTAATAGCATAAAACCATTAGCTAGTTTGGTTCCTGTTTTCATTTTGTCCTAATGATTTAAAAAAATGTCTATCTACAGGTTATGAAAAGCTGATAAGAGCAATAAAATAACTGCCTATTATATTATAAAATTTGATACATAAAATTTCATATTGAGCATATTAGTATCAATAAAACACAACATGGAGTTAAGAGACTTTAAAATATCTCAATGTCTTAGTTATTGTTAATATTTTGTACAAGGTTTTAAGACAGTTTAAAATGTAATAACTTCATTTGAGTCACAAGATTGTGCTTTATTCAAACAAATGTCCGGACAGCATTCTCAAATTTTAAGAATAATAATCTAATTTCTTTTTGTATTTTAATTCTGCAATCTCAATAATAGTACATATGTATCAAACTTAGCTAAGAAATATGATCCCTATTGCTATAAAAACAACTGAATACTGTTGGTAAAGAATATGATATCTCAAAATCAATTTTTATTATTTGATCATAAAAAAAACAAAACACAAGCACTAATCCTAATAGTGAATACTTTGTACAAGGTAACGATACAAGGTTGTGCATTATTTATCATTTATTGACAGTTTGAAAGACAGTCTTCTCAACTTTTATTAATGATTAGAAATGATCTTTTTTTTTTCCATTATTTAATCTCAAAACAAGTAGTACATCAATATTATGAAAATCTTTGGACTGTCATTAAATAATTTTAGTAATGCTAGAAAAAACAACATACAGTGACATTAAGTACTGTGTTTTCTCCAATTCAAGTACAAAACTCACCAAACTTGTGGAGGAAAGTGAGTGCACATGTTATGTCATGGTATACACATGAAAACTGAATATAACTTTCAAGAAGTTTCATTTGTATTTCAATTAGTTATTGCATGGCTTCAAAATTAATTACTGGAAAGATCAGAAATTTCATTCATTCTACTGATGTTTCTCTTGAAATATTTTAAACATGAAATACTGGTATTTAATATAAAAAATTAGATTGCTCTAATTGTTCTTTCATGTCATTATAGTTCTAAAATGAAGAAAACAGACCAAAGGTACAATATAATTAACATTTTAAATAATCAAATGTGCATTGAAAAAGTTCTTTAGGCCAGAATCTGATCATCTTATTGAATCAAGATGTTTCTAAATGTTAGGATTGAAGATGCTGGTGTCTAATTTGAAACACTCTCCTAAAATCATTAACAATTAAAGGACTAGGTTGTTTAAAAATCTGCAGTTTTAGGAAACTTCAAAACCTTACTTATAGAAATATTTGTCAAATGGTAAAATAGCAAAGAATAATAATGCCAATAACAAAATACAAATCATAATCCAGTAATTATGAACTCATGAAATGTATATAAATTCATAATAAAATATTTTAAAAAATTGTATTAACAATGAACAAGTTAAAAGTTAATTTATCTATCAACAATGAATAAATAGCCATAAGTTAGTTTATGTATCAATGTATATATTACTAGAATCATTGCCAATGAATAATGAAATTATATAATTAAAATATTGCAATGACAACAATCACATTATAAAAAAATAATTTCATTTTTCTTAATATTTCTACAGTTTAGCATTTGTATAATTAGAACTTAACTTTGATGACACACACACACATGCATATAATGAACACACACATATAAATATAAACACCTCATTTTGATAGACACTTAATAGTGGCATGGTAGAGCAATCATGAAATAAATGTTAACTGTCAAGCAAAATTTTTTAAACTATTCAATGCAGCAGGGACTCCTATCAAAGATAACTCTTTCCCACTGAAATCAACAGAAGCAGTATGTACAAGAGTGGGCCAAGTACGGGCTAAGATGACATAAAGAAACTTTGAACAAAAATAGAACTATGTACTATTTTTCTTAGGTAACAAAACAATTGTATCAAAATAATCAGATTTAGGTCTATACATGTTGAACTGAAAGAAATTATTTATAGAATTTACACTCAAACTATCACTTATTAGCTGTAACTTTGATTCCATAGACTTTATTATAATAAAAAGACAAGCACACAATTCTTAAGTAATTAGGGCAGAAAGTCAATGACCAATACTAGCAGTAGCTTGTGAAGAAATCAGTTTGGTATAAACTATTTAATAAAGAAACCTGTCAATGTTATTTATTTTAAAAAGTGCTAATTTAAAAAAAAAGATAGGTTTGGTGGTAAATATGAAATAAATTTCCTGTAGCCTAGACCCCCATCCTGTTGTCTTGAAAATATCTGTCTAAACATACTTGGTGAAGCTGCAACTGGTCATGTAAGCTGGTCATTAATATACAAAGGAAAAAATTAAGGTCAGAAAAAAATAAGGACACAATTTAGGAAGTTGGAATGTCTGTGGACTGTCTGCATTTGAGAAGCTTACAACTCTGCAAAAATCTTTTCTGATATTTACTGACTGCAGAGGAAATTTGAATACATTCAAATTAAGATCTCAGCTGAAGCAAGTAATCCAGAATGATACTCATGGTGTAGGATTTATCACTATACATCCAGAACTGTCTAAATATCTCACAGAATCAGCATAATTAAAATATCTGCAAAGAAAGTATCAATTGAGCAGATGTACAATATACACTAAGTGGAGAACAATGTAGAAATTCCAAACTGACAAATCCAGGCCCATAAACAGGAGGCACTGAATATTTTTAAAAATATTATCATAACTTAAAGTGCATACAAGCACTATGATTACACTATTAGTGTATATGAAAGAAGCACAAGCTTCAAAGAATACTTAACTAAAAAGTGGCTACCAAAGAACAGGCAAAGATATAAACAGAGAAGTCATCAATGTTAGTAGTGAAAGTGGATTTAAGTAAATATCTATTATGCATCCTTAATAGGGAAGTTTCTGAAGACTGACTGAAATGGAAAAAGAAATATGAAAGACTGCAGCACATATCTTTTGATATAGAAAATAAAACAAGGGCAATATGGAACCAGAGATAAGCAGTGCTCAGTTTTGTTTCAGAAAGAGCAAAGTGTTTAGCTCTCCCTCAAATATATAAAGAGCCTAACAATAACAAAAACTTGTGTAATTGTGTTTTATTGACCAAGAAAAAATCAACAAGAAAATAAAACAAGCTCCCTTGGAACTGTTGGAGATACAGGACATCAGAGAAGTTTACTTCAACAACTATTTAGCAGAAACACTTTCAGAGTTACCTGAGTTTGGCCACATACTAAAAATGCTGGCCATAAAATAAGCCCTGAAAGCATTAAGAAAAAGAGTAAAACAAAAGATAGATTGACAAGAGTGAAACCAACATAACTAGGTCTTGCATTACATCAGGCTTCCAACAAGCAACTGATTTTTTAAAATTAAGTATATAAATGAACACAAAAAAGAAAAAAAAGTATTGGGTTGATAACAGAAAAAAAAAATACACACTCTGTACTTAATATTCACTGAATTTACATCAATTCAAAGTCTTGCTGAAAAAAAAAAAGCATAAATTTTTTTTTTCTCCTTTAAATTATAGCATGGCACAATGGAACAATGAAGACATAGGATAGTGAGCAAGAAATATCTTATTCTCTTCCTCAATATATTTACTCTTTAAATCTTAGACCTTGTCATAATACTCCAACATCAGATCATCAGTCAGATCTCTGAAGTCAAATCAATCTAATGTCACAGTCCTGAGTGCATTGTTTTCTGCTATTTCAAATGAAGCAATGGCCCCATCATTGAACTTGAAAGACATTCCACCATCAATGACAAGGCAAGCATCCCACATTCTAGATCGAATGGTGATTCTATCATTACATGAAATGAAAAAAAAAAAAAAAAAAGAATTCAATTCAAAAAAAAAAATATGGTTAATTTTTTAAAAAAATATTTTAGCGCTCTTATCTAGTTAGTAAATTTTGCAGAATTTTAATACACATTTAATCATCACTTACTTCTTAGCAAATCCACTGGTCCTCCCAACATTAAAAACAGCTGAATACAGAGAAAGAACACAAAAGTAGTAATATGAATTCCTTTAAAAATAAAATTTTTCTTTATTGTAAGTTCAAATAATACATGTACAAAAATGTGAAACAATATTAATGTAATTTAATATAAGTTACATGGTATGTGAGAATGTCATTTTCTATATGGCTGCATGTAGGTAGTGTGGATGTAATACAAGAAAGATCAAAGGTGTCACTTATAAAAACTGCACAAATGAAGAGATTAGAAACAAGATTCATACAGCAACTGGACCCTACAATGACCTGCTGACCACTGTCAAAAAAACTTAAACTCAACTCTTTGGTCACATCACAAGGTCCTCAGGGCTCGCAAAGACCTTCATCCAGGGAACAGTACCAAGAAGAAGAAGAAGAGAAAGACAGCGATGGGAAGACAGCATCAAAGAATGGACAGGTCTGTCAATGAATGAAATTCTATGCGCAGCAAAGGACAGAGAGGAATGGAGAAAGATGGTTGACATATCTTGTGTGGTGCCCTAACAGACTAAGGGATATGTGTAAATACCTGTATATAATTGTGGTTGGCATGGATTAAAGGATTCACTTTAAATGATAAAAATAGTTCAGATCCTTAAGCAGCAACACGTAAAAATTCTATATAATATTAATTTTTAAAAAAATGCTACTATGCTTAAATGACTTTACCATTTCTAATTGGATCACGTATTGTATAAGCCATGAGTGGTTCACTAGGATCAAAACGTAAACTACTGTTGAATTTGTTCATGATAGTTTCTATGGTGTTGTGATCCTGCACAGGATAATTAGAGCCAGTTACATCATTAGCTGGAAAATATTAAATTGAAATCATACATTTTGGTCTGCATGCCTTTGCCTTTACTGTATATACAAAATCTTCCAAATAAATATACTTTATCAAAAATATTCATTCTGTTCTTTAAATTCAAATATCAACTCACCTATTTCTAGTATCTTTCTGACAGAGCCTTCTGACAAATGATTGATGTGAAAATGCCAGGAACTTGATCCTGTTCCTGTGCAAATTGTTACGCCAGAGCTTTTTTGCTTTTCTTTAGCTAATGTATCAGTGGAGAATTCATAGTAAGATACTCTGCGAAAAGCAATGATTGTTTTAGAAAAAAAACAGCCTAATCATAATCAAATGAACAGTATTTAATTAAATAAAACTCATTAAATCTAAAAGAGTTTTTATATAAATAAGAAAGGTAGTTACTTTAAAAAACAAAAATAATTATTTAAATTCTCTCTATAGCAAACAAACTTGTTAATAACATATGCTATGGTAATCTGTGTTTGTAGCCTATTTACCGAGATGAAAGTGATTCTCCAACAAAACACTCATTCAATGCTAAACAGGGTAATGTCCTTTGAGGATAAAAACGTTGCTGACTGCTTCCATGTTTAAGCAGCCGCACTTGCTCATCTTCAGCAATGTGCTCTGTAAATCGGTGTTCAGGAAAAATCAGTTGCTGATCATGTAGTTCTATTGGATCATCATTCATGTGACTTCCTGACATTGTAACTTGTATACGCTGCCTCCATTTCCACCTGTAAAATGAATGCAATTGATTTTAATTAAAGAAAACAAAAGAGTTGGAAAACTTTGATATTGTAAAAAAAAATATTAAGTTTTAGCTCAAGCAATTATTAAGATAAAATTTAAGAAACAAGCAATTATCAAGATAAAATTTAAGAAACAAGAAATTATCAAGATAAAATTTAAGAAACAAGAAATTATAATCAAGATAAAATTTAAGAAACAAGCAATTATGATCTGATATTGAAATATTATTGCTACAAATGATTGATTTACCCAAAATTGCCAGATAGCAGCCTTCTTAATGCTTGACCAAACTTACTAGCTGCATAATCTCGTTTTGGAAGACAAAGATGTCCTTCAGATCTAAAAATATATCATAAATAGTAATAATGAACGATGTTAACATTGATGTTATATAACAAAAAATACAGATCAGATATTTAGAATGGTACACACTGAGATTACCTATCAGGGTCAGTATTAATCCCAATGAGAGGTTTACAAGTATTTACAAACTTGTTTGCAGCTAAAAGATATGTGCCATCACCTCCAGCAGTGAACACAACATCAGCCCAATCAACCACACTTTGAACTAAGCCAAATCTATGCACCACTCTTGTCTCTATATTGGCATTTCTGCAGAAAGATATAAATTTTGACAAATTATTACTGGTAATATTATTTCTTCTATTATGAAGTTTTTTTCCTCTTAAAGTTATACCCCAACATGTAAATTAACCAACAGTAGAATAATCTTGCTACTTTCTTTTGTATGCAAGTGTTATAGGATGATGTAGCAGTTTTCTTTCCCTTTTAGTAATGTAAGAAAAAAAAAAACTTCTAAGGAACTAATATTAATCAAAGAGTAAATAGACTCTTTTGAAGTGGACATTACAAACAAAGACAAAGAATATTGAAACAAATTTAAAGCAGAAAATAATTTTCATTAATTATTTGAGCAAGCATTTAAAATTTATATATAATATATATATTTTTTAAAAAAATCTACTGAAACAAACAAATTGTGTAATGTTAAAAAACAAACACATTTACAAGATATATTTCACCAGATATATTTTGGTAGTATAGATCTAAGTATAACAACAAACACATATAAACCAAATAAAAGTTATTTTTATTTCTTTTCTCAGCAACAATTACAACAAATACAAAGATTGAAATTATTAGAGCTGATGATAGAATAGATGATGAAACATGCAACACTTTTTAAGCCTATTATGGCCAAGAGTCAGTGAGTCAGAGTAGACTAGTTAGATCTAGAATCTAGTAGAGTAGTCTAGGGCTAGGGCTATATCTTAAAAGTGATCAAAAACTAGAAGATCTAAATCTTGATAATAGTTCATTTAATATTAGATCTTTTCTAGTCTAAAATTATACATATCTATAACCTTTATCTAAAATTGATATAAATAGTACATCATAGTACAGTACATGTTAAAACATGGAGAAAAAAAAGTGACTTTTTATGGTAGTAGGGTGAGCCAAAGAGAGGGCTTATATAAATTTATTAGTTATATTTAAATACTTTTTAAAGCTTTTTTTTTTTTTCAAATGTTCTATAAATATACTATGCTTTGTGACACAGTTGTAAGCTAATAATATTGTGAATTTGTGTGAAATTCATGGATTATTGGACATATATTCTGTGAATGATGGATTTTTCGGTCATTATTAGGGGTAAGTGTGTTTGACCTCATTTTTTATGTTAAATACTTGTCTGATGATAATGAATTTACTTTTTTTTGGATTCCTCTCTTCTTGGGCATTAAAATTGATACATAATATGCCAAAACTGATAATGGTTTTGTTATTTAGGATGGTGATAAAGTATAATTTGCAACTTTTATTTTTTACGGAGGGGGTGGGGTCTGGGAAGGCTCAATTAATAGGCATAAATGTCTTTAAAAACTTGTTATATATATATTTTTTTTTTTCAAAGTTTCTATAAATATACTTTACTTTGTGATACATTTTTCTATTAATAATATTGTGAACTTGTGAAATTCATGGATTATTGGACATATCTTCTGTCATGGATTTTTCATTATTAGGGGTAAGTGTGTTTGATCT
This sequence comes from Biomphalaria straminea, assembly GCA_021533235.1. Classification (NCBI taxonomy): domain Eukaryota; kingdom Metazoa; phylum Mollusca; class Gastropoda; family Planorbidae; genus Biomphalaria; species Biomphalaria straminea. The sequence continues at coordinate 18,065,639 of JADKLZ010000130.1, forward strand.
CATTTTTGCAAGTTAAATAATTGTCTGCTGCTTCTGATTTTATTTTTTTTTTAATTCCTCTATTCTTGGGCAATAAAATTGATATATAATATGTCAATAAAAGCCAATTTGAAATTGGTCAAAAAAATGGTCCTAAAAGTAGAATGTTGAGAGCTCAATCTGTTTTCCACCACACATTATTTCAATATTAAGATGTAAAATAAGATGTACAAAAATATGTTCAACTTACAAAAGTTCTTTCTTGATAACATCAAGAGCTGCATAGTGATTCTTATGACGATCTAATAATCCTTTGTAATCTGAATCTTTAGAGTCAAGCTAAAAAAATTAAAGTTATAAAGTACAAACATTGTGATTATAAAGTATTAATACTTATCTCCTCAACTCTAATAAACATTACTCACAATCTATTTTTTTTTTTAAATGATTTACATGGATATCTTTAACTAGACTGTGAAGTCTGTACCATAATAATTTGACTTCTCTAACTGGTACCCATTAGTTAAATGCCAACTCCATTAAATCAAAGTCCTAAATATGAAATAATGGCTGGGTGGAAATAAAAGCCCATGACAAAAGATCTCAGTTCAAGCCTTAGATCTATAAATCACAAACATGTGCATCCGAAAAGAAAAAAAAAAGGTTTGAAATTCACAAAAATTCTTCGCCACTTCACCAAAGTAGAACTGTTGAAAATAAGGAGATATATAGTGTCAATGGGTTACAATGCACCAGGACGCCCTTTGACCACTTCAGCCTGCTTTTCTTTTTAAGTGTGCTTCCATAGCCTTTGATCACCCAAGATCAATTGCAAGGCAGCAGTTGTTTATTTTTGGAGTTGTCTCTCCTAGATGAACCACTATCCCTAGCTAACAAGCTTCATTTACCCGGGATTAGAGTTAGAGAGCCCTACATACTCACTTTTGCAATAATATTTAATATAATCTAGATATTTTTAGTGAATATCATAACCAATGGAATCACTGGAATACCCCACCTCATCCTCCATGACTGCAAACCAGTTGGTTGTGGCTATTTATTTGGTTACATTCACAGCTAACCCTTATTAAGTATCTGAGGGTCCTTCCCTTACCTTCACCTGAGGAAGCCCTTGGTAGAAGGCGGTAACTCCCTCAACAGAATAAGACATTATATTATATGATCCAGAAGCTAAAAATTGGAACTAGCTAAATCTGCCCTTGAGGGGTGTCACCAGAGAATGTCAACTATGTTTGTTTTTGTAAAATGTTTTACATGGTTCGGAAATTCCTTCAGAGTTGAAGATAGTTATTTCCTAGTCCAAACCTCCCGCAGGACGACGGGGAATGGGAGCGGGCAGGGTTTGAACCCGGGACCATCGGTAAATCGATACGACAGTCCAGCGTGCAAACCGCTCGACTTCAAAACTGCAATCTTTATCATGAGGCCTGAGGCTGAAATAGTCACTGGCCCCAATCCGCCCCCCCCCCCCCAGAGAGAGAACAGAATTGAGGTAGAAGTAGAAAACAAAATATCAAACATGATATTATTATGGCAGAATCTATAGTATATATTTGTCTACCAGTATAAATATTGCGAAAGATATAGGAGCGGGAGAGCTGCCTGATTTGGAAACCAATATAATATAATAAAAGTCATCTGAATGCTTTAACATAACAATGAGAATAAGGAAGAAGATAAAAATAATGATTACTTACATATGCTTTAAATTCATCATCTGTCATTGCATGACACAGCTTCCTTTCATATTCATACCTAGTCATTTTTGTTAAAATCACAGCTCTTCTAGGTTGAAAAAGTGGTTCCTCATCTTCACTAAAACCAATGCCCCTATGGTTACTTTTATAATGAGAATCATCAATTCCATAGCTGTTTCTGCATGTTGCTTCGGAACAAAATCTTATAACGTTATTTAAATTACAACGCAAAATCAGATCGTTCAACGGCTGATAGTGAGACCGCTGTGTATGACATTGTTTTGCCCAGTTACAAACACGAAGAACTTTGGAAAATGCAATACCATGCATAGCGTTTCGTCGCTTATTTCCTTTAAGTGTATTATTTTCTCTCTCTCGAAGAAACAAGCATCTACTAGATGTAGACTTAAGACTAGATCTAGTCTAAATTTTAAAAATATTATATATTTCTCTAGATCTATATATCTAGATATATTCATGCATTTTCAATTTGTTAGGATTTTATTGGAGCAGCCATTTTTCAGCTAATCTATCCCTAGAGCTAGATCTAGTATTAACTCTATGAAAGTCAATAATAATAGATCTAGATCTGTAGATTCTAAATGTGACTTGGTGTGAAACTAAATAAGACCTGGAAAGTGTGCCGAGTAACTTCAAATTTTAAAGTCTGTATGGTTACATCTCAATAGATATTGCATGCAAAGCTAGCAATAATTTTAAAACATTTCTAAAAACTGATCTGAAATCTATCTAGAATCTATTAGTTTAATAATCTTTTCTGATTAAAGGAAATTTTAAAAGATATAGATTTAGATTTATTATAAAGTTTTATTTAGAAATAAAATCTTATTTTGATATTCCAAAATATTTTTATTTAGCTTTGCATATGAAGGCCACGACAGCTGTGTTGAATTTCACCGTGTCGGTGTATAAAATAAGTAAATAATCAACCGTGGCATGTTTCTTCGGGTTATGTTAAAGATTTATCTTATCTGTTAAAATGTTGCCTTTGCATACCGGTGATAAGTATCGCCCTGGATCAAGAATAAAAGAAAAAATTTGGGGATGGATTAGGTAATACTTATAAAATAATAGATTTAATAGATCTAGCAATCTAGCTAGATCTACTACTCATCTAGATTTCTAGATAGAATCTACATTATGATTATCTAGTAGATCTAGGTCACCTAGATTCTAGATTTTTAACTAGATACTCTATTTATCTCATAATTGACATAATGATCATGATGATAATCTAGTATAAGTATAAATATAGATCTAGTAGATACTAGATCTATACTATAATTTTAATCTATAGACTTTAAAAAGATACTATACACATAAGTCATAATACTGACTAGAGTCTAGTAGAGTAATTTATGTCTTCCGAACAAATTAAGCGCTGCCACCGCGATTTTTGCATTTATATGAATTTTTATAGCTCCGTAGTCGTAGGCGTAATGCCAGTAATGGTTAGTCCTACTTACTACTACTATACTACTAGGAAAAAACTATAAACTCGTCATCCATTTGCCCATAAAAATAGTTAAAATATTGTTTTATTACGCTATGCATAGTTACATATATTATATTACAATAAAATATGATGTTGAAGAGG
>JADKLZ010000130.1:18099788-18114760 GCA_021533235.1 Biomphalaria straminea
ATATATATTTTATAACCATGGTGGTGACACTGGTAGGAATAGCAGTGCGTGTGCTGATAGCAGTTAAAGTTGGCAGCTTGCTGTGAGGTCAACTGTGTGGAGAGATGGACCTAAAAAAAAGTGAATATCATCCTTAATATGGTCATGAGATCCTGTAGCAGCTGTTTTCTCTGATTTACAGAGAGAAAGCCTTGATGGACCCTATATAAAATGTCTATCATGTTCCACTTTTGCCAAGGGCTAAGGACTTATGCACTGGGGTTTTGTGCCTCCTAATGTGGCTGGTTTTGCTGCACACTGGGCAGGTTATTCCAGGTGGGACTATTGTCATTGGCCTTGGTTTTCTTCTCTGGCGCCTTTCTCTTTTCCTCAGCAATTTGTATGCCAGTTTTTACAGCATGATGCCTTGATGCTCTGTCATGTGCTTCTGTCTCCCAGGTTGCTGGGTTTATGCTGAACACTTTCAGAGAAGCTTTGTAGGTGTCCCTATATAAAAACAACAAGTGTATCAGAGTTGTTTGATTCGGTCTAGGACAGTTTAACACAACAAGACAGGCTGGTACTGTGATTCCAGAGTGAATCAGTAAGAGTCAAGGTTGAGACAGAGACCAATAGAGTTTAGTATGGCAGGATGGTTTTTATCTTATCTTCTTATATGACACAGACGTTTCTTCAAAGAAGAAGATGATTATGTCCTACCCGTCATGCATTTAGTCAATGAAGGATTTTTAATCGATTGCCAATTTATAGTATTGGTTGTTGATTTATTAGTTATTTAAGTATCGCTTTAAAAACTACTTAAAATATAAGGTTTATTTTAAATATAAATATGTAAGGAGTGTCAAAGTATATTGCATCCTGAAACAGTATTGTATATATATATATATATATATATATATATATATAAATATATACCCATTCTTACATTTATACTATTTAATGTACCAAATAACAAAAGATTGTATATATATCTTTTCAATGTTTTATTTATCTTAATCTATATGTATCAAATTATTATGACAGACTGAATCATTAATAATTTTTTTTAAAATATATTTTATCTAAATAGAATTGTTATAATATCTGTGAAGTTTATATGTAAAAGAAATTTTTTTTTATAGCATTGAAGAGCCTAAGGAGTCGTCCTCTGCTTTACCTATTCCAAAACAAGCAGGTTTTGTTGAGGCAGATAAATACTTTCTACCCTTTGAGTTAGCTTGTCAGTCAAAATGTGCGAGAATAGTGAACATTGCTTTGGATTGCTTGCAGGTGATGAGGACAGTTCTTATTGCAATGACTTGAGATAAAATGGAAATATTGTTAAAATTTAATATGTTATATTATAATATTGTATATAATTATTAAGTATCACTATTATTTCATAAGTAATTGGATTGTTATTTCCCTGTTGCCTTTTCTAGTTTCTATTTAAAATATATAAATAAATGTAGTTTTAAAATCTAATATTTTTCTGCTACCTGAATTTATTACAGTGTTGGAGTTTTAAATTATTATTTCCTTATTTTTTTTTTAGAAACTAATTGCATATGGTCACCTAACTGGCAATATTCCAGACTCCACAACTCCTGGAAAGCGGCTTATAGATCGAATAGTTGAAACAATTTGTGGATGTTTTAATGGTCCTCAGACAGATGAAGGAGTGCAGTTACAAATAATAAAAGTAATTATGGTCTTAAATACAAAAACAATGCAATAAAAAAATAAAGAGCTGATAACAATTCATTCATATTGATTTTTATTATTTTTTTATTATTTCCTTTTTTTTTTCTCCAGGCCTTGTTGACAGTAGTGACATCTTCAACTTGTGAAATCCATGAAGGGACTGTACTTCAGACTGTTCGTACTTGTTATAACATTTATTTGGCCAGCCGCAATCTTGTTAATCGGTTAACTGCAAAGGCAACTCTTACTCAAATGCTTAATGTCATTTTTAGCCGTATGGAAGCTCAAGCGGTAATTATTTTTTTTTTTTTACATATTTCACAAACTTTTTTGCTATTTATATTCTTGTAAGTAAACAAATCACATCTTGTCATAGGTTCAAGATGAAAAATCCAATGAACGTTCCGATAATAAAGATAAAAAGCTGCATAAAGATACTAATGAGCAGAAGGTAGAGTTTAGAGATTTCATACAAATTTATTTCCAAGTATAGTGTTATATATACTTCAATTTTCATGTGAACTTCAACAAAAATTTGTTATCATTACAAGTAAGTTTTGCATATTATATTTCATTTTTTTGTTGATGTGCTATGTGTATGACAGGAAAAACAAGAAAATGTGGATGAAGGTGTGTCAGTTCAACAAGATGATGTGACGGACAGCAGCGAAGACAAAAATACTGTCATGCTAGAAAGTAAGATGTTTTAATATTTTAGGTTTATTTTTTTAAAAGAAAAGGAAATAATAAGCAACAAAAAGATTCTTCTTAATCACTTTCTTTTCAAGATAAATGTACATTTCTAAAAAAAAATGTATTTTTAAATTTAACATTTCCAAAAAAATGTAATTTTTGGACTGTCAACTAAAAAAAGGAGTAGAAAATTATTGTGCAAATAACAAAATAAGTTAAGAGGGAAGAGGAATTAAAACAATTTAAACTAATCAGTTTGTAAAGATATTAAGCCATGATGGGAAAACGTCCATCTTATCATTACAGAAAGTCATGCAGAAGTTACAGAAACAGTATCAGAAGAACCATTGAAAAATGGAGAAGATGCAGGTGCAGATATCACAGCTGAATCTATTGCTTCAAGTATTATAACTGAAATTTTGCATAATGTGACAAAAGGTTATCTCATCTCGTTTATATATTTATATATTATATAAGATTTTCAATTTCAAAGGTACTTAAAAATTCTTTATAAAATAAAAAATATACCTGAAAAATCACTAAAATGAAATGAATAACATTTTTTTTACTAGGAAATAAAAATTAAGTTTATTACAAAATAACATTATTTAACTACAACTGTACAGATAATGTGGATGAGAATAAAGAAAAAGAAGTTGCAGTTGAAGACACCAATAAATTGGATAACAGAACTCAGGTGTCACCAGAGCAACAGTCTTCTCAAGCTATGATGAACTCCACAGAGGGTAATAAGATAATCTTGTCTCCAACAACAGCATCCATCTATAAGGCTTATTTGTTAGGATAACTACAACATCCATCTATAAGGCTTATTTGTTAGGATAACTACAGCATCCATCTATAAGGCTTATTTGTAAGGATAACTACAGCTCCCATCTATAAGGCTGATATGTAAGGGCAATTACAGCATACATCTATAAACATTTTACCATACTAACAGACAGACAGAGTGAGTTGATAGAAAGCTTTGTAAAAAATATAGTTCTATTTATAAATTATTTTGGTCCTATATTTTCCAATAAGTTTACCAAAAAGAGACTGTACAGATTGAGGTCTAAATTGAACATTATACATCAGCTGGTTTTCCATGTATTTCCGTCACTTTCATTATAACTTTAACTTGTCTATGAATCCTGAGTTTTTATTTATTACTTCGTCTACTGCTTTGCTATATTTTTAAAATCCAGAATTTTTACCTTGAAAATCATTATTGAAATTGGCTATGAATCCTGTTATATCCTAGGTCAGATATCTCTGCTTTAAAAAAAAAAAAGTTTGGCATTAATTTTCATTCTTTGTACCATATTTCATTTAGTAAGACCTTAAAAAGTATTTTGAGTATTGGAGATTGGATGTTGTGAACTATTCATTGTGTTGAGTTATTCTATCTTGAATGAGATCTGGTCCATTTGTGTCTTTTGGTTTTAAGTTACTTCACTGATTCCTTTTGTAGCTCTCTCCCCTCCCTTTAGCTGGACAGCTAAGAATGCTATTCAGTTAGTTTTTGTTGAATTATTTGAAAGTTTTATTGTGTCTACCAGTTTATATGATCATGCAGGTTAAAATGTATTTTGTCTCTGGTAACTTGTTACAATAAAAAAAATGTAATAAAATTCATTTATTTCTATCCAGGAGCACCCAATGCTTCACCTGATGATGGGCATGAAAATGAACAGTTTCAAGGAGCATTTAGTCACATATTACAGAAAGATGCTTTCCTTGTATTCAGAAGCTTGTGTAAACTTTCAATGAAACCTTTAGGGGATGGACCTCCTGACCCCAAGTATGTGTTTCAATAAGTCTAATGGAGTAAAAAAAACAACTAGCTAATTTGTTTTGAAATTTCTACATTAAATTTGGCTTTACAAAAGCAACTTATATCTAATCTGTTCTAATCCTTGTGTGTTCTTTGCAATAGGTCCCATGAACTGCGCTCTAAAGTTTTATCCCTCCAACTTCTTCTGTCTATACTACAAAGTGCTGGTCCAGTTTTTCGCACCAATGCAATGTTCATTAATGCCATCAAGCAATATTTGTGTGTTGCTCTTTCAAAGAATGGTGTCAGCTCAGTTCCTGAAGTGTTTGAACTTTCTCTTGCTATATTTATAACATTACTTGCTCATTTCAAGCAACACCTGAAAATGCAGATTGAGGTAATTATATTTATTGTTAAATTTTAATGTCTCAGGATTTTTAGTTTTTTTTGGGAGAATAATGAAATATATAGGGTACAACTGAATATAAAATAGCTATTGTCAATTTCTTTTCCTTTAGGTGTTTTTCAAAGAAATTTTTCTCTACATCCTTGAAACTCCAAGCAGTTCATTTGAACACAAGTGGATGGTCATTCAGGCACTGACTAGAATTTGTGCAGGTACTACTACTGGCCTAATCTGAAGCCTGAAACACCCACACACCACTTTTATATATTGATTTTGTTAGACCTGCTTCATTAATCAGTAACGAAAAATGTTTTAAAATTTACCCCTAAAAGATTTATTGTTGTTAACTAATAATTTGTATGATGAAATTGAGTGTACTGTTTAGAATTGATGTTACCTAATAATATATCATTCATTCTGTTTAATAATGATTGACTTACTCTTTGATAATGACTGACTTCCTCTTCTTCCACCAGATGCGCAGAGTGTGGTTGATATTTATCTTAACTATGACTGTGATTTGGCTTTAGCAAATATCTTTGAACGACTCATCAATGACTTGTCCAAGATAGCTCAAGGGAGACATGCCTTAGAACTAGGTTGTTGTTTTTTATTTGTGCTAGTATAATTTTAATTAAAGGAATTGTACAATGTAGACATTTAGTTTTTCTTTGCCATTGATTTATGCTCATCTTTGTCTTCCAGGTGCCACCCCCAATCAAGAAAAGAGCATGAGAATCAAGGGGCTCCAGTGTTTAGTGTCTATCCTTAAGTGTATGGTTGAGTGGAGTAAAGACTTGTACATAAACCCTCATTCTCAATCTAATTTAGGTATTTATCAAACCACTTTGTTTGTTCTACTGTCACTCTACTAGTGTAATGTACAGACTTAGAAGGGCCAAACAATTGACCTTCTTTCAGCATGTTTACCTTCTTTGTTCAGACATTTCATAATTGTTCTGCAATTATTATTGTTATTAGTGGTTGAAATTTAAAAAAATTGAAATCATTGACATTTATGAGTTTTGTTAAACATTGTCTTAACTTGAAATGTTTGCTTGAAGGGCAAGACAGTAAACCTTATACAGAAACTGACAATGATTCTGGAAGTGGAACTATGACTAGCTATGGAAGCACCAACTCTCTTAGTTCAAACTCAAGTGCACCTACTAATTTAAATGGACCCACTTCTGGGAATGTACCTGCAGATAATCCTGAACAATTTGAAGTCCTTAAGCAGCAGAAAGAAGTCATGGAGATTGGAATAGATCTGTATGTTTGATTGTATTCTTATTTAGGAATAAATTTAAATGTTTAAAAGAAAATAAATAAAAAGCTGTCAAAGCATGTATATATCTAGTTTATTGGCAGACATTGTTTTATTATGATTGTATTGGCTGGTAGGTTCAACAAGAAGCCTCTGAAAGGTATTCAGTATCTACAAGAACAAGAAATGCTTGGGAAACTACCTGAAGACATAGCAGAGTTCTTACTTAATGAAGAACGTTTAAACAAAGTAAGATACTCTGTTGTTTTTTTATGTTCATATTGATTTGCTTTCAAGTATTGACAGAGACATTGATGAAGTTAATCTTATAGTAATGTAAAAACCAGACTAGGTTAACTTTTATCATTGAAAATTCTGTTGCTAATCAATTCTGCCTCTGGGTGATGTTTGACAACTTTTTTGTTTCTCAAGAATAGACATATTCAGTCATGTTCTGAAGCAACCAACTCTCCAAATTAGGTCCCAAAGATTTCTGGGCCAGACTAAAACAAAGGACAGTACAATGAAATGGGGAAAAACACACTACTCCCTTTCCATAGACACCCACTCTTTTGTGAAACTGTCACAATCACCTACTTTCAACATTAGTCCTTCACTCTCCTCTTTATAATTTTTACCTGGGCATTTCTCATTGGCTTCTATGGTCAACCACAACATTAGACAGTTCATTTTTTATTATTATGTTATTAGCTTTTTGTTCATTATCTTCCTTGTTTGTGTTTAACTGATAAGGGCTTTGGATTTGTTTTTATTTTGGTCCAGCAGGATTTCCTTTATCTATTCCTTATTGTATATCTATACAGTTGTTTTCCCTTACAGCAGCTAATTTCAAAATATATTTAACCTGGGATTTTTTTTTTAGACCTTTCCATCTAAAAAATCTTAATATATAATTATATTTGCATACACTCACACTGACCCAATGAGGCTTGTGTAATTACTTTTCTTTTTTGAATGCATCAATTTGTAAATCTTTGTATTTTGTTTTGTTTTAGACTGCTGTGGGAGATTTTCTGGGTGAGAATGAAAAGTAAGCATTTATTTTGCTTGTTCATACATTTACTTGGAAGTTATTTGTTCAAACATTTCATCTATCTTCTTCTGTATTGTTGCCTTTATTTTACTGCAAAGGAAGCATTGTATTTACCTTATATTATTTTTTATTACTTGAGGCTACACAAAGAAGTGATGTATGCTTACATTGACCAGATGGACTTTTCGGGTATGGACATTGTGTCTGCTATGAGGAAATTCCTAGAAGGTTTTAGACTTCCAGGAGAATCACAGAAGATTGACAGGCTTATGGAAAAATTTGCATCAAGATATTTTGAATGTAATCAAGGGTAAGCACTTGCTTGTTATAAAACTTTCTGACTTATCTGTTAAAGAAAAAAATTATAAAGGTGTTTATGTAATATATATGCCAAATATTTTGTTGTTTTATCTATATTTTTAGGCTTGAGATCTTTGCTAGTGCTGACACAGCCTATGTTTTGGCATTTTCAATCATCATGTTAACAACTGATCTACATAATCCACAGGTACATTCTTCAATCTAGAAGTACAATTTTCTTCCATACAATATTTGAATGCAGCTTTAGCTCAATGTTTTTATTTATTTATTTATTTATTTTTCCCTAATGTTTAGAGTCAAAAAGGAAACAGATTTGTGACACTCTGAATAATTTTTCTGTGTTTTATTAATGTAGGTTAAGCCTAGCTCAAAGATGACCAAAGAACAATACATTCGCATGAATCGGGGCATCAATGATAGCAAAGATCTACCTGCAGACTATTTGTCAGCCATCTATGATGAAATAGCTGGCAAAGAAATTAAAATGAAAGTTCATGGTGGTGCTAAGCCTAACACAACAGCTAGTACGTATTCTCATTCTACTTATATTATTGTATGCTTTTACCCTTTTCTCTTCTTTCATCTCCTGTTTCTTTGCTAACTTTTTGAGTTGAATCAAAGAAGACATGTATATTGAAGATTAAATTGAAAAAAAAAAAAGCAAGCAATGAATTCATGTTTACATTTGATTAATTGCAAGAATGTTTCTCTTGTGTACAGAAGATATTACATCTGACAAACAAAGACGTTTGCTATACAATCTAGAGATGGAGAACATGGCGCAAACAGCTAAAGCCTTGATGGAGAGTGTCAGCCACTGTCAAGTCAGTTTTACTAGTGCTACTCACCAAGAACATGTTAGACCTATGTTCAAGGTTAGTTTAACAATTAAGAATCATGTTTTTAGAATGAGTAATCAATTATAACTAAAATTGCTAAATTGATATCCTGTAGGTCCTAACAGACAGTATGCCACTAAAACTATATTTTTGTGAATGTTCAGAGATAGAAAAAAAATGTGAAGATATATTTTAAAATGTGTGACTTTTGTGTTTCAGTTAGCATGGACACCTTTTTTAGCAGCTTTCAGTGTTGGGCTACAAGACTGTGATGACAATGAGATAGCTTTGTTGTGTTTAGATGGCATTCGATGTGCCATTAGAATAGCCTGTATCTTTCATATGGAGGTCAGTTTTTGTGTTGAGATGGATGGGGGGGGGGATACCTCAACTTTATTTACATCTCTGATTGTATAGTAGCTTTGTAGTTCTTTTTAGAATACAAATAATAGAAAACTGTCTCACTTCATCATTTGTATGATTAGACTAGGCTAACAAAATGTTAATACTGTTTCTTTTCTAATTCAACTTGATCAGCTGGAGAGAGATGCTTATGTCCAAGCCTTGGCTAGGTTCACTCTACTCACTTGTGCAACTCCTATCACAGAAATGAAGACCAAGAATATTGACACAATAAAAACATTAATTTCTGTAGCACACACTGATGGAAACTATTTGGGCAAGTCTTGGCTTGAGGTAAAGATTTTATCATTGAAATTGTAGTTATTTCATACTGCTTGGTTCATTCATGTTGGGGTAGTCAGTCATCTTTCTTCAATTTCAGATCCTAAGATGTATCTCCCAGCTTGAACTAGCCCAGTTGATTGGCACAGGAGTGAAAACCAAATATATCACTAGTGGCCCTCACTCTAACAATCCTGTTGAAGCCCATGACCCAGAAGGTACAATTACAAAAGACTCAAATTATAGCCAAATAAAATGTTAAATTGAACTCAATTCAAAAATTAGTTTTTTTTTCTAATTTTTTTTTTTTTACTGAATTATAAAAGACTTGTCAAAGACTATCTGGCAGGAATGAAATTAGTGTTCTCCTCTGTATAATTCTAATGTTTCTCACTAACACTAACCCTTGAATTGACAGCCATAGTGAAAGGTAACATGGGACACATGAACAGAGAGAGACTAGCAAACTTCCAGGAAACTGTTGGGGAAACAAGCTCACAGAGTGTTGTAGTGGCAGTGGACAGAATATTTACTGGTTCTGTGAAACTGGATGGGGATGCCATAGGTAGGTTGAACTGAGGCGATTTGTGTATAAGTATAAATAGTTGTAAAATTTGAGCCTATTTTCAAAACATTGAAAATGAAAAGAAAATGTAATTAAACCATGCTGTAGGAATAATATAGATCAAAAAATGATTATATATTTAAAACTTTTATTTCTCCCTAGTTGAGTTCACTCGAGCTTTGTGTCAAGTGTCTATGGATGAACTTGCTAGTACATCCCATCCTCGAATGTTTAGCTTACAAAAAATTGTAGAGATATCTTACTATAACATGGGTCGTATTCGTCTTCAGTGGTCTCGCATTTGGCACTACCTTAGTGATCATTTTAATAAGGTAACACAATTTTTTTTTTCAATATGTATCTGCTTTTATCAACTTAGCTTTTTTTTTTGTGAGTAAATATTTTTTCTCTTTTAAAAATTACATTTGGTCAAAAGATATACCTGTAATACTTAACTTTGTATAACTATAAATTGATTGACAATGTAATGCTTGTTATCAGATTCAACTTGTTGCTGCTATTATTTAAAGATTTGACATGTTATTGCAGGTTGGCTGTAATCCAAATGAAGACATTGCATTTTTTGCTGTTGACTCTCTTCGTCAACTTTCAATGAAGTTTATTGAGAAAGGAGAGTTTGCCAACTTCAGATTTCAAAAAGATTTTTTGCGTCCTTTTGAGCACATAATGAAAAGAAATAAGTAAGTTAACACTATATCTAGTGGTTTTGTATTTGTGTTATATATAAATAAGTGCTCTGAGTTGATACAAATTTGTCATCTTACATCCAAGATCTCCAGCTATTCGTGATATGGTGGTAAGATGTGTGGCTCAAATGGTCAATTCTCAGGCAGCTAACATCAAATCTGGATGGAAAAATATCTTTAGTGTTTTTCATTTGGCTGCTTCAGACATCGATGAAGGCATAGTGGATCTCTCTTTTCAGACCACTGGAAAAATTATTTGTAAGTGAAGTTATTATTTCACTCAGTTATTATAATAATGTTTTTTAATTTAGCTGATGATTTGTTATTTTGATATTGAATTGTTATTGCTTTTTAATACAGTTGTCTATAAGTAATTGGGGTTAAAATTGTTAAAGTAATTTTTTTTTCTTGTCAACAGTGAATGTGTTTGAGAAACACTTTGCAGCTATCATTGATTCCTTTCAAGATGCAGTGAAATGTCTTTCAGAATTTGCTTGTAATGCTGCATTCCCTGACACCAGCATGGAGGCCATTAGATTGATTAGAAACTGTGCCAAGTATGTAGCTGAAAAACCAAATGTAAGTGAAAAGTGACACAATTATTTTTATTTTTTGTTGTTGAGGTGTTTAGAAATGTGAACTTCTTGAGTTTTAATCCAAGTGAAGGTTTGACATTTTTCATTTGGGATTCAACTTCATCTAAGTTGTGCTTGTAGAGGGTCTAAAGAAACTTTTCACAAATACTTTTCATCTAGGAAAGCATTGTGAATCTAAGCTTAGGATGATTTGATTTCATGGATACACAATATACTCAAATAGAACTGTATATAAAATAGCACTGTCATGTCAGTTGGTTCTATGTACACTTAGAGTAACTCACATTTTTAAATATAGTTTTCATGTGTATTACTTTTAAATTATATGAATTTACAACAGAGTTTTCATCTTTCAATATTCTATGAGCCTCACTACAAATATGTTTTTGATATGCTGAGTAGCTTAGAACAGTTTACAAAATGAATAAGTTCCTATTTTCATTTTTAGATGTTCCGGGAACATGCTGGTGAAGAGATCTCTGTGCCTGAAGAAGATAGAGTATGGGTCAAGGGTTGGTTCCCTGTGCTTTTTGAATTGTCTTGTGTGATCAACAGGTGTAAATTGGATGTCAGAACAAGGTAGCTCAGATAATTTGAGTTTTAACAATGTACACCAATTCTTAGAGTATACTTATAAAACTTCAACTTTGCTGTAGTCACTCAGTTCATTCTAATTGTTTTAGTATTTGAAAAAGAAAGAGAAGGGCATTATAATTATTTATTTATTATTGGCTGTTTTTTTAACATAACGTTTTTTCTCTTTAAAAAAATAATTAATTTTAAATAAAAAATCAATAACAAGTTAACCAATCTAACCCTATTATATAATGTCTGTACTTTTCAAGAGACTATTTCTTATCTCCCCAGAGGTCTGACTGTTATGTTTGAAATCATGAAGACTTACGGAGAAAGCTTTCAGTCACATTGGTGGAAGGATTTGTTCAAAATCGTCTTTCGTATATTTGATGTAATGAAGTTACCTGAACAACAGAATGAGGTTGGTTGTAGATATTTGGAAAAAGAGTATTTCATCCTATGGCATTGGCTGAATGTGCTGCAGCAAAGTCCATGTCTTCATTAATTCTATATTTATATTAGTACTTGAAAATTAGTGCAATCAAAGTTCTAACAATTTCTTGGGGATTGACTCCAAACTAAAGGTTTTAAGCTATGAGTTGTTGAGTAGTGGATGTCCCCCATTCAACTCTATTCTAAAGGGTGTCTGACATTTGTTATCTAGACATTTGATTGTTGTCCTAGTCTCCAAAAATAGCTCATGGATGTGACTAGGATACTTTGGGTTTTATCAAGTTTTACTTCACTTGCTAAATCTACAAGTAGAATCTGCACCATACAAAGTAATTAAGTAATTTCCTGTGGTGAAGAATTATTTTAATTTTTTTGTTGTTGTTAGAAAGCTGAATGGATGACCACCACCTGTAACCATGCTCTTTATGCCATTGTGGATGTATTTACACAATATTATGAGCAGCTG
The DNA here is from genome assembly GCA_021533235.1 of Biomphalaria straminea. NCBI lineage: Eukaryota > Metazoa > Mollusca > Gastropoda > Planorbidae > Biomphalaria > Biomphalaria straminea. Next base: position 18,111,876 of record JADKLZ010000130.1, read on the forward strand.
TCAGCTTTACTTTTAAAAGATCTTTATCATATGCTGCAGTGGTGTGTGGCACAGGATAATGAACAGCTTGCCAGGTAAGCTATTAAATATATGTTAACCAGAAAATTTATTTTTTATTCTGTTTTAGGGATTATAATCATATAACAGCTTTTAACTTTTTTTTCCTTTCTTATTTCAGATCTGGTACTAACTGTTTGGAAAATCTGGTCATTTCAAATGGAAGCAAATTTTCCAATGCTGCCTGGGATGAAACATGTCAATGCATGCTGGACATATTCAAGTCAACAATACCACATAAGTTAGTTCTCTCAAATGTTGGCTAATCTAGTTGGCACAAAGAAATATTGCTACCTACTATTAATTAAACTCTTGCTATTAATGTTTTAGTGTTATTGCATACATATCAATAGTACTAACTTTTATAAATAGATGGAACATTGAAATACAATACTTCTTAGATATCTATGTGTACACTGTAAATTTAATAGGTTACTTAGTTGGCAGCCTGAATGTGTGTCCGAGTTAGTGTCCCCTGTCAGACATGATGGTCCAGCCATCAATGAGAATCATGTAAGTAAGAAATAAAAGATTGATTGCTTAGCAATCAATTTTCTTTAGTCATCAGGGCCATTAGCTCTAACTTTAGTTGACATAAGAAGTTTTAAGAACTTCAGAATCTAACTTCAGTCAACAGAACCTGCCTTTCAATACCTAGATTTCTGTTAATTTAACTCATGTATTTTACAGGAAGATTATCTGCCTGAGTCTGGTCGTATGGGCAGAGCTGAGAGCTTACAGAGTGTCCAGAGCTCTGTCTCACAGCAGGACTGGCAGGAACAGAAACCTATCAAAAGTAGGCTGTTCTACTTTCACTTACTGCTTATATATAAATCATCTTATATGTCAAGAGTGTTCTAGTTATTGAATGAATTTTCTTGTTCTAGAAACTGCTAGTGACCAACAACTATTCCAAGGACTTTTAATTCGCTGTGTTGTCCAGCTGGAACTAATTCAGACTATTGACAACATTGTTTTCTTTCCTGCCACCAGTAGACGAGAGGATGCTGAAAATTTAGCAGCGGCTCAAGTAAGTCTAAGACTTTGTAATGAACCATTTGCAATCTGGGGGCGCGGTGGTCGAATGGTTAAGCGCTTGGCTTCCGAACCTGAGGTCCTGGGTTCGAATCCCAGTGAAGACTGGGATTTTGAATTTCGAGATTTTTAGGGCGCCCCTGAGTCCACCCAACTCTAATGGGTACCTGACTTTAGTTGGGGAAAGTAAAGGCGGTTGGTCGTTGTGTTGGCCACATAACACCCTGCTCGTTAACCGTTGGCCAAAGAAACAGATGATCTTAACATCATCTGCCCCATAGATCGCAAGGTCTGAAGGGGACACTTTACTTTTACTTTACTTTATTTGCAATCTAATCACACTGAACAGTGAGGAAAGACATTTTCAAAGTTAACTTTTAGTGATACAAATATGCTGAGGTTTATCAGGCTTACATCTCAATCAAATACTAACAAAAATAAATGTTTTTTTATTAACCCATTATCTCCTTCTACGGTTGGAAACGTTTTCCCGTTTTTGTCCTAAACAGTTGTAGAACGTTTCTAAAACACCCTATTTAATATATTTGATTTAAACTTTTTAAAAAGAAGATTTCTTCTAGTCTCTTTGCAAGCATGATTGCAAATCATTTTGGAGATTACCAATTCTATTTTTAATTAAATCGGAAAGGTTTTTATTTTTTAAATAATTTTTCAAACGAAAAGGCCCATAGCCCCAGTGTATAAGCCCCCAAGTGGCAAAATGAGTATTTTTGAAGTTTTTTATATTCTAGTGGTATTAAACGTATATATTTTTTAAAAACTTTGTTTATATGTATTAGATCTTGAATTTGATTATTTTTTCAAAATAAATATTTTTTAGGATTTTTAAAATACAGAGTTATCCCTCTTTGCTTAGGAGGGTTTTTCGTAACCAAAAATAGGAGCTATTGGGTTAATTGCATGATTATTAATTTATAAAAAAAAAACACATCAGCATTCATTATAAGTGAGTCTGGTTTTTGTTTTAGATTTTAAGTTATCTGATTTTGTCTTTGTTCAGGGTGGTGACAATGATTCCCTATCAGACTCCTATCATGAACATGCTGGTGATGAACAAGGCATGTATCAGTATCTATCCTCCAGTCAACTGCTCATGTTTGTAGATTGTCTTCTACAGTCTCACAGGTTTGCCAAATCTTTCAATTCTAACCATGAACAGAGAAATATTCTGTGGAAGGCAGGTTAGTAAATAATTTTCAGTCCGTTATTGTTAGTTAGACAAGTACGCTGTTGAAATGTTAGTCAGTTATTGAAATGAATTCTCAAATTTTTATCACTGTTTACAAAGTTTCTAGGAACAACATGTTGATGACTCTCTGCTTTAATACTTTATTTTTAATACACAAAATATAAGTATAGATTAATTTGTTTACTTTTTTTTTTCAAGGTTTCAAAGGAAAAGCCAAACCCAACCTTTTGAAACAAGAAACTCAAAGTTTAGCTTGTCTTTTTAGGATTTTATTTAGAGTTTATGATGACAACAGCAGGAAGTCTTCATGGCCTGAAGTAGAGCAAAAATTACTAGGGTAAGTAACTGATTTCTGATGGTCTTTGTCAATCATCACTTGTTATTAAGATTACATAAGACTAATTAATTAGATCTATGTACCAGATGCTACATTATTTTTTTCTGTCTTATATTTGTTGATTTTTATTTAGACTCTGTCCTGTTGTATTTGTATTAAAATGTAATACTAGCCTCCAATGAGTTTGTGATGTCCTTCTCTCTTCTCCTGCAATACTAGCCTCCAATGAGTTTGTTATGTCATCCC
>JADKLZ010000130.1:18125609-18138584 GCA_021533235.1 Biomphalaria straminea
AGTTCAGAAAATGTCTACATGTTCTATTATATTTCATTGCTATAGTTTAGAAAATGCCTAGATGGTCTTACCTCCCAGACAAACAGACGACCATTTTTTGTTACTGCTGCTCTCTGAGTTCTTCCAATGGCTACTTGAACAACTTGAGTTTCCATGTTTGGTAAGGACAACTTGGTAGGTGTGTTCATTCCTCCTCCCCAACAGAACACAGAACTGAGTGGCTGTGGTGTTGAAGATAAATTCTCTGAAATATGTTCACATTTGATAGAGATGTTACTAGTGCTGTATTACAAAAGATTAAATAAAATATTGGCATGGCAATCAAGAATATATTAATTGTCTGGTTGGTTAAAACTTTATGTTCAAATAAATAAATTGTTAAGAAATACCTCTTGATGTGATATTCCCTTTTATTGACAGCCTTCCCCTGCCAGTTCCCTGAATGTTGGTTAAAGGCCAATTGATTCTGTTGGAAATTACTAACTCAATATATTTGTTAAGATATATTATATAGATATATTATATAATGCACCAAAATAATTAAAATCATTTTGACATATTTTAATTCATTGTCTTCAATCTTTAATATAATGATATGACTTTAAGCTCAAAAGGTTAATTTTTTAAAATTCTTATGCTAATTTTTCTGATGTTTTTTTTAGTAGAATTGATTTTAAAAAATATTGCATGTGTTTGACATAAAAAGGCTAGAAAAAATTGTTACCATTGGAACATTACTTCAAGAAATAAATCTTTAATAGTAATGTTTTTTAAAAATTGAAGTTGCAAGTGGGTTTTAAAATTGAAATTAATAGGAATGCTATGACAAGATTCCAAATTTCCACATGGATAATAAAGATTTAATTATTATTATTATCATTATTATTAGATCAGTTAAAATATTTGATTTCTTATGAGAGTAGTAAAGATTTATCTTACCTGACACAAGGCACTTTCCCCATGTCTGTGTGGAGATTCATTATAGTGTTGATAATGATGGGCTGAGCCATGATCTGATTGATGGTTGGTCTTTTTGTAGGATCAAGGTGAAGCATGCTGAGAATTAAATCTCGCAAATGAGAACTGTAGCGGGAAGAAATAGGGGAGAATGTCCCCCTCATGATCTTCAAAATTAAAGCTGGAAGGTTCTGTTTAAGAATAAAAAGTGTCATATATTAAACAAAACAATTCTATTTTAACTCAATCATTACAAACTGTAAAGAGCTTCATTCTCCAATAAGTTTCATTATTTTTTTTTAGCTAATTTTTGTCTAAATGTTGTTAAGATATTGTATGAAATAAACAAACAAATAAAAAAAAACCTACAGCAGCTTCAAAAGCTCTTTTTAAACTAGCTAGTTCATAGAGAACACAGCCTAGAGCCCAGATATCACTTTTTTGGTTATATCAGTTGAAGAGTTAAGAAAATGATGGTTAAATAGGAACACCAGAATGGAAGATTTATTGTGTAAAAAAACAATGCAGTGAAAATACTAAATCTTGATATTTTCAATATGTTTTATATAGTATGCATTAGCAGATTTAATTTTAAAGCATTTAATTATTTGGAAAATGTAATCTTAAAAAATAAAACAGTTTTGGAATACAACTATTTACAGCTAATTTACAGTAATATAGATTTGTTTTAGAAAGATACGGTTTTCCTTCACACAATTCAGGAGATATATAGCATGGTGTTCCAACAACCTACAAATGCATTGCAGATAAAAAAAGTTATTAGATACCAGCAAAAATTATTTAATTAATTAATTGAATATAATGAGTCATATTAATAAAATTTGATTCCATATATAATACTAAACATGTCAGCTTTGATTATTTATATTAATATATTTTTCTCTCAATTATTTTACAGTTAAAATAAGCAAATGGAATAGATGCCTTATGATTGTAATCAAGCTAAAAATTTAAAGCTCTATGTCTATTTATATAGTAATGAAACTGACTTACAGTGTATGCTTTACTTTTGCTACTAAGTACTTTAGAAATACCAAAGTCTCCAATTTTAACAATCTCCTTTTTTTTATCCAATAAAATATTTTGTGTCTTCAAATCTCTGTGCAGGATTTGTTTGGAGTGGACATGTTGGAGTGATAAGAGCATCTGAGCCAGAAACTTCAAGATTTCCTTCAGAACAAATTGGACGTTTGAATAGATTATCTCCATATATTTAATTTTAAAAAATTATAAATAGTACTTTTTTAAAAGCAAAGTGTGTACTAAGCATAGTTGTATCAATTAGTTAGGATCATTTATCTAATTACATTTTCTAATAGATCTAGACTAATAATAATAAATCTTCTCAATATGCTATGATCCTATTACTTGCCTGGACCAGTTGTGAAAGGAGTGGGGGAGAAAGAAAGGGGTATCTGAGTGATCACTTTTTAAATGCATTCATAAAAAAAATTAAAAAGGAGAATGACTTGAATTCAAACTCAGTGCTTAAGCCTCCCCAAGTTGACGCTATACCACGATGCTAGCAAATTGGTAATGAAAGAGGAAGGTTTTATAATCTATTGTTATCTTCAAACTTTAAAGCATCGACATATAAAGGGGACTTATTCAGCTTATACCAACACATCAGTCAAATACGATTTCTTTTCCATGTTCAAGATACCAAACAAAATAATTTATTACTAATAGTAAATTAACAAATTTTTAAATTTTTCTTAATGATTCTTGCATTGTCAGGTAAAAGAAATAATTTTACAAAATTTAGGGTCAATTCAAGATTGTATGTTGGAGAAATAACATGTACAAACATTGAGCCATGCTAATAAGACTAAAACAATTCTGAGAGAGATGCATAGAAGAGCTAACAAGAAAAATAAAAAAAATACTTTAAAAAAAACAACAAAGCTTATCTATAGGGGAAGAATTATGCCCTTAAAACTATATCTATCAATAATTACAACTTGATCAACTGGATCGGAGAATGCGCGAGGGAGAAATGGCGTTAACAATTATTTAAGGGGAGTGAATCCAACAAATTTAACCTTATCTGTGAATGCTGAATAATTAGTTTCCCTTGTTGGTATCAAACAAAATAGTTAATTATCAGTAATTAATTGACTAATTGGTTACTTTTTAAAAATAAATTCATGCCTTGTCTATACCAATGAATAATTTGTGCAATCAAATTGATATGAGAATGGGTGTGGGAGAAAAAACTTGTACATACGTTTTACCAGACAGACAGACAGTTAGTTGATATAAGCTTTGAAAAAAAAAAGGTAATAAAAGTATGCTCTAAGTATAATCTAAATGATCCAAAAATTTTGTATTGAATCTAAAGAGTTGCACATAATGAATAAGTCTCAAGTCTATGGTTTAAAGTAATGGTAATGGTGACACTTGCCAAATAGGTGTTCTGAATTGTGTGTGCTAGTGTAGCCAATACAACTTTTAAGATGCTCTGTCTTACTCTAACTATATAGCTAAAACAACTTTTAAGATGCTCAATCTTACTCTAACTATACAGTCAAAATAATTTTTAAGATGCTCAATCTTACTCTAACTATATAGTCAAAACAATTTTTAAGATGCTCAATCTTACTCTAGCTATACATTCAAAACAATTTTTAAGATGCTCAATCTTACTCTAACTGTTGACAAACCTACACAATTAATTTCCTCCCATCTAAAAATCAGTTGTAACTCTTCTATCAGAATAATGTAAAATAATTAAAATTAATGAGAATATTTTGTGCAAATAAATACAAGTGGAAAGAACTTACTTCTTCTTCCAATAGGCAACCATTCCTACTCTGTAGAAAATCTAGCAAAGTTCCCCCTTTAAATAGTAATATAAAATTAAGTGCGCAAAGTAAAAATTATTTTTTTTTAAAGTAATATTAAATTCATAAGTTATTCTTTGTATACATAAATAAACAAATGTTACCTTCAGCATATTCCATCACAATCATGAGAGCTTTGTCTTCTAGAAAATTCTCATAGTACTGAATAATATTTGGGTGATGCAGCATTGATAGCACTTTGACCTCATTGAGAGCTGCTTGTCGTTCATCTTTTGTCATTTGTTCAACAGGAATTTGTTTAATAATGACATTTTTACGGTCACTTAAGTGCACACACAAATGTACAGTCCTGAGAATTAACATTTTTTTTCTAATTAATAGAAACCACACTTTTATTTTCTAAAACAAAATACTTTTATTGTACTTAATTGTAAAATGTGCAGATAAAAACAAAATGTGAAATGAAATTTTATCTTAATTCTTTTATTATACAGTTGGTTCTGGTCAATCAAACCATGTTGAAAAATTATCAACTATCCTAATAATAAGCTAATACAGTTATACAAATATTTGCTATGTTGCAAGATTTTGTTGGTAGTTCAGGATAGAAAAGAAATGTTCTTTTTTCCTAATGTATTTCTAAATGTAAAATAATTTCTTAGATTATAGATATAATTTTGAATTAGAAAGTTATTGTGGTTTAGTTTTTACTTTATTATTATTTTTGATACATTACTTTTACTTAGATGTACCATATCTTATTGTTTAAAAAAAAAAATGAAGAACTTTATAATTCCCTTATGTTGTCATATATATATAGTAAAAAAGTAAAGTATCCCTTTCAGACCATGCAATCTATGGAGCAGATAATGTAATGGTCATCTGTTTCTGTGGCCAACAGTTAAGAACCATATCAGCACAAGGATCAAGTGCATTATTTTTCCCCAAACAATTTCAGTTACTCACCCATTAGTGTTGGGTGGACTCAGAGGTGGCTTAAAAATTTTGAGACACACAATCCCAATTTTTACCAGGATTTGAACCTGAAACCAGCTAGGAATTTTCCATCTATATATGAAAGAAGATGAGCACATTTCTCATTTTCCATGAACTCAATAATGGCTATAGAGTCAAATCCTCACATTAAAAAGAAAGCATGGGTAAGTTGGGTCTAATGCAGATAAGCCTGCTGTATCTTCTCTCAACCTAGTATTTTGAGACTCTGACATCAGAGGTGATTAAGAGCTAGTGTTTTTTTCAGCCAAGAATGTCCATATCACACCCTTGAGAGAGCTCTTAAAGGTGTCTTTGTAATGCTTTTGTTAACCCCACTGAGAGCACTTTCCCGCATTAAACTTCTCCAAGAAGTTGTCCCACCCATTGGAACTTTTTTGCTGTGGCTGTGGCTTGGATACTGTTCATATGTAACAACTGTATGATTTCAACATCTGATATGTGGTCAAACCATTTCACCTGATGAATTTTTTTAGCGTAGGTGGAAGGAGTAGAGTAGAGTCTATCGCTTTTCTAGTCAAGATTTAGTCCTATTTAATAATATGCTGGTTTTTTTTTTACCTTTACATATGTACCCATATCCCTTAGTCTGTTGGACCAAGCATTTTTTACAATTCTTTTTATATTCTATAAAATATTAATTAAATAGTAATTTAAATTACCCATAAGCTCCTCTACCAACAACTCCAATTTTTTCATACTTTTCCATGTCTTATAGAATAATAGATAGATTCACTAGAGTAGAGTAGATCAGATCAGTAGATTTTGATCTTTACGATTTATCGTGGTGACATATAGATCTAGATCTACATACTGATAATGTTATTATCTCTACCAGAGTAATCTAGACCTAATAATAATAGGCTTGTCTTCGAGTCCGAAGATTAGTGAGGAATACAGTGTTTTTGCCTCCAGCCTGCGCTGAGTATTTTTATAGTGATAATCGGCTCGCGCAGACCAATACCACTCTTTAAGCTAAATGCAGCCCACAGTGGCACAGAAATCTGAGACGGCTGTGAACAGCAGATAGCCGTAGGTGTTATTTCGGAGTTTCCGTCTCCTAGACTGGCTGCCGACCAAAGCTATAGAGTATAGAGCATTAGAGCTATCTAGACCTAGATAACTAGTTAACAGTGGATCTAGTACAGATGTGAGATAGCCTTGAGCATTGATTCGAGTCTTGACTAACTTTTGGTTGACTGACTTGAGTGAGACTTAGTCTTAAGTGACTTAAGTCTAGATTTCTAGATCTTATCACCTTATGAAATATGATGACTTATCGAGTCTAGAATTAAGAATAGATCAACGTCCGACAACTTATAATTTTCAAAGACTCAAGAGTCAAGTCCAAGTGAAGTGTAGAGACTATCCTAGAGTCAACTAGATATAGATGACCATGATAATGATCTCAATTAGTAGATCATATTCTTTTTTTTAAGTAACGTCTGTATTGTAGATCTATAAAAAGACTTTATAATAAGATCTCTAGCCTAGAAGTAGCTGTAGCTGACCATTTGTAAACAAAGTAACTTAGTAATGTAAAAACAAGAACTTGCTAAAGTGAAAGTAAGCAGACTTTTTTGTTTTTAAGATCTAGAGAGACTAGATCGATCTCTAGATCTAGATCTAGATATCTAAGCTAGATCTAGATCTAGATCTAATTACTGTATTCATCACTAATCTTAGGACTCGAAGACAAGCCTTATTATTATAGATCTAGAATCTAGTCTATAGATATTTTTTATGAACTGAATTTCTGAACATTCTCAAGTAGACTAGATCTCGATTCTAGACGTCTACTCTAGGTATTGTTCCGCTCATCCGTTTTTTCTTAAGTTTATGTTTTACAGAAAACAATGGCGACCTTCATCTGTAAAAGGCTTGTGCAAAAAACAATTTCTCATATTCACAAAGCCAAGGTAATATTTTACTATATTAAAAGCATAGATCTAGACCTATATGGTGCAGTATATTGTATTTTAAAATACATGTATTTCTGTATTCAATCTAGATTTAGTAATAGATCTACAATATTATTAGACTCAGTCTCAGATGTTGAGTCAGACAGTGACAATTATTTTATTATTTTTTAATTATAGGGAGGTGAAATAAAAAAAATTATCTTTGAAAAAACAATTTTTCGTTAGTACAACGTTAAAATACTTTAAAAGAACTTTCCAATGGTGTATAAATAATATAACTGTAGTGTATGTTTAGCAGTTAGAAAGTTATGAATTTTTTTGCATCGTTTTGCACTAACACTGGTTGAAACAGACAAACGAAGACAAGAGGGCTTTCACGAGAACTGACAAGACACACCCACTGTGACCTACCGCTTTAAAAGTAAAAAAATTGGAATTGAGTTTCGTGGAGGAAAAAATCTACTTATTAAATAAGAAATTTAATAGTTGATCTAGCATTCGTAGTCAATTTCTAGCTCACAAATCGGATTTCATTTATATTTATGAACTTTAGTTGTTTAAAATGCAAATATCGATGAAATAAACAAATGATCGGGTCTAGAGAGGCGTGAACAAAATGGCGGGGATGTGATGGCAAAAAAAAACAAAATATTTAAAAGAGTGGGATCAAAATCGCCTGAAACATTTTTTTTTCAAATTATGCGTTTTTTAAAAAATCGCAAGGTACAAAATCTTTAAAACGTATCTAAATATATAGCTGATAAAATCTACTACAAGATTATAATTTCACTCTTTGTTGACACACAATATCTTCTATAAAAAAAATAAAAACTGGAAAAGTCCATTGGGGTCAGTGCAATATCGTTTTTTTATAGTTTGGACGATGCTAGCAATAGATCGATCTGAAAATTGGTAGGAATATAGCCAGACACATGTACTATTAGCAGAAAAATTTCAACACTTGACGACTTACCATTAATGAGTATCAGTAAAAATAAAAATGTATATACTTTCAATGCAAAATATTAATATAAATATTTTATTTTTCAAAAAATTTTCATAAACAAAAATGTTCTTCATCATCAAAAGTAATCACCTCACACTTCTTTAGGCAATGATATCTTTACATATACTGAGCATAATCGATTTCAAACCAAGACCTATGTTAGAAGTAAGGAAACCCCCCTCTCAAGATTTTACAGTATTTTTGGACACGAGAATTTCCGGGATTTCACATAGCTACATTATAGTAGTATTTTTAGTTCTCATACAGTCATAGTCATCTCATACTCATATTCATAGAGAGAGAGATACACACTCACAAGTTAATCAACTCATGTCATAACTCATACTAGATCTAGTATTACTATTAGTAACTAATACTAACTAATACTTGATCAATACTATTAGTATAACTATTCATAGTCCTACTCGGGAGCCCAAATAACCTGGAAATGCGGAAGTAAAAAATGACAGATAAAGTTGAAATTGCGTAATTGACTTTTTTTACATAGTGTAACGTAGGCCGCAATTGGAAATATTTATTAGATCTAGTCTACATTTTTTGAATGAAACGTGAGCTGAGAAGATTTAAACTTGTGTTATGAATTAATTTAGACAATGGCCTAAATAATGCTTAATGACGTTTTTTTTTAAAATTATTAATTTATAATTTTTAAATATATTATTTTAAATCAAAAATACCCCTTTTTTGTTTTTACCAATACAGAGTCCAGGAGAATGGTAGTTCTACCAAATTTTTTTCTACGCTAGATATCATGTATGGCTATAATTCTACCAAGTTTAATCGCGATATATTACACACATCATATCGAAAAGTTTAAAATACGGTTAGCATTGTTAGCGGCCCCCGTAAGTGGAAAAGCCGCTATTAGGTTTGTGCAAAATGTCAGTCTGTCACACTCAGGGCGCCAAAACTAGAAGAGATATGAAAAATATTATTTCACCATTAAATGTGGCTTGAAAAGTTTAGGTGCAACGGCTACTGTCAGTTTTCTAAAAGCAAACCGTTTAATTTATAAAATTAATAATGCAAGCGATTTTTTAATAACAAAACACCAATTCTGAAACAATTACGTAAATGTAAGGGAGGAAATGTTACTATAAGAAATGCTCATGGCATGTAGATATCAAGCACATTTTTTAAAATGAACTTTTAGCAGCGACTTTCGTGTACTAGCGTAAAGCTCGGCAATGACATGATTCTAAACTAATTTCTTAAATTTTTTAAAAAATCAGATTTAAAAAAAAATAAATTGTTTAGTGCCCCCATTAGAATCAAAGAAGCATATTTTTGTGCGTTTTGTCTGTTGGTTGGTCTGGTAACAAATACGCTTTAGGCCATGTTTACTAAGGCCTAATATTCTGCATGTATTAAAATAGTTATTATTGTACTAAAAATACTAGCATAAGTCTAAATACTCAAGTATTACTAGATATTTTCTTTTAATACAAATGCTTATAAGCATCTTGAATACCAATCTTTGTTCTTTTAAAAAAAAAATAACCATGCTTTATTATTCAAATAAATTTCTAGCAAAGTGACATACAATCTTGAAAGTAGAGGAAAAAACTTCATGCTGAATCTTTTTTAAGAGTATTTCTTAGGCTGCTCTGATCTAGTTGTAAATTTTGATAACCTTAAACCTGTTAAACAAGTCAGATATTTCTCATCCAAAGCATAGGAAATACTCAAACATGTTTTTCTATTTGTGTTTAACCTTGCCAAACTGAAGTGTAACTACATGTAACTTATATCTTATAAAGTTATTTTTTAAAGAAAATTTAAAACATTCAAACATAGAAGGAAAAAAAAAAGTGAAGATAAGTTTAAAGAATATGTATGTCTAATGTTGGTTGTGTGGGCTATTGTGCAGTGGTGTAACCTAAAGACTAATTGCTTAATAATGATACAAATAATATAATTAAGTTGTATTCTAATTATTTTTTGAATTAATTAATGCTTAGTTACAGAGACACATTTGTCAGTCAACCAACCTGCATCAAGTACTCCCTTGTTTCTCAAATACCAATTGTATTTTAAACAAAACTAATTCACTCATTGTGTCTGGAATCTCAAAAGATAGACAACTCCATTTATCAAGAGGTAACTAGTGTTATCTAGTTCTTAATTATGGAATACTCAATACATTATATAATATGTGAATAATTCATGCAATAAAAAGGGTTCATTGCATATTCCGTTGATTACTGCAATTATCACAATTACTTTTCAGGTTCATTATAAATTTATGTCTGTTATTTTTATATTTTGCATATTCAATGTCTTAGTGTATTAATAATACTATTGATAGTTTTTAATTTTAATTAATATTAGCATATTATTCATCCTATTAGTTGTTTCAATTTCCTGTTATGTAATAAATAAGTAAGATTAATTTTGTTTTTCAAAATAAATATGTTACAACTTGACTAGAATACTGTTGTTGTTCTCTATCCCAATAAGCTCTCAATGTCCTTGTCCAGTATAAATTATCAGACATTGGTGAAGGTATCCGTGAAGTTGTTATATTAGAATGGTAAGGATTTTTTTATCTCTCTTTCTACTTAGACATATGTATATATAATTATTATTATGTATCTATCTCTCTATATATTTCTATTCTTTTGCTGGGTAGCAAGAAGTAAAGGAAAGATCACTCTGCGGATAGTCCACGATAAAACAAAGGGAGGGAAGGAGAACAAAATCACAAAATAGCAGGGCTGGACCATTGCAATATTATTCTTTTTTTTAAATTTCTACCTCACGTTATAAGGGGGGTGGAGTAATCTACTCTGCAGTAATTATCGAGGCAACAGAGCACACTCAAGAGTTTGGACACGATGGAAAGATCACTCTTTTATTTTTGCAACTCGGATGGAAGAAGTTATCCTAGGTAATTTAAGAGGCGAAAAAAAAAAGAAAATGTTCGTCTATATATTTCAGGAAATTTGTATGAGTTTTCAAAAGATTATAATACCTTTTTGATATTTCCAGGACTTTTTCATATATTTTGCAATTTCAGGAGATTTCCAGGACCTGTTAAATCTGTTATAAGCTATAAAATGGTTTAATTTAATAATTTATACAACTAAAATTAGCGCAGGTCATATAAAAGTGCGATCCCACTGCGGTCGCATAGGTTGCAGTGGCCTGTGGTTGCCCTGCAAAATAGCGGGGTATGCTACGCGCCTGTTGACTAGTATGATATATATATATATATATTTATATTTATATATTTATAGATAGATAGATTGATATAGATATTTCTAAATAAGTTAATGTGCTTCTCTCTTTACCAATCTCTCTCTACACACACACATATAGATGTAGATATAAAAACAGACAGAAAGGCAGACATTTAAATATATATATATAGATAGATTGATAGATAGATTGATATTGATTAATATTGTCTAAATATCATTAAATATGTTAGTACTCCTTTTTATTCATTCTAAGCTTTTTGCTACTTTTTTCTAACAGTAGTGATATTGATCATAAGCAGTATTTTTTTTTTAAATAAATTATTGATGATTAGGACCTTGTCACATCTGAATCTCAAAGGTGTACTAAACATGCTTTCATTCCTTCATGATGTTAGGTTTGTAAAACCTGGAGATAAAGTTCATCAATTTGATAGTATTTGTGAAGTGAAAAGTGATAAGGCTTCTGTCACCATAACCAGCCGTTATGACGGTGTCGTGAAGAAATTATACCATGAAGTAGATGCTGTTGCATTAGTTGGCCAGCCATTAGTGGACATTGAAACTGAAAGTTCTGAAGGTATTGGCTGCATAATTAATGTCTAGTGCTTAGGAATGTTACTATAGACTCAAGTCATCCTATTGATTTTTGTTTCAACCTTGCTAACAGAATGTATCAAGCAGCAAGAAGATGTGAATGAGGCTGATACTGGAACAGAAGTCTCTAGAGCAGCAGATGGTGTGAAGACTTTAGCTACACCAGCTGTTAGGAGATTAGCTTCTGAAAATAATGTAATGTCTTCCAACAGTCTGTACTTGTTAAATCACAATTGTAATAGGGGGAAAAGAATACATAGAGGAAGATATGCTATAAAAACTTAATTATAATTAACTGAACAAAGTAAAAAGTGCTAACATTATTTATGCTTATTTTAAAAACAACAGTCTTTCTAAAATTCTTGTATCTATTCTCTAAACATGTAATTGTGTTTATATTATAAATAATTCTAGCTGGCAAAGATTTTTAGTGATTTCTTTCAGATGAGAAATAATAGTCCAACAATTATTAATTGGCTAGTTTAGTGTGGGTATTGAGGGAAACAAGATGGCAGACAGAGAAGCAAAGAGAGGAAGTAGTGACAGGAACCCTAATATTCTCTACTCAGACCTGAGAACAGTGCATAACATCTGTCACTTCTGAGATGATTGGCCACATTGACCTACATTACACACTTCTTTATATTAAAAGAGCCCCCCTCATCCTCTTTGGTGACAGCAGATTATTATAAGGAAATATCTAACACAAGTAACACCAGAACACTGTTCGACAGTGTAGATCCTGGGTGGGAAAATTCTGGGTTTTGTTAGGAAATTGGAACTGTTTGCTAGAATCACATATATTAAAAAAAATTTTTTATTAGTACCTGGAACTAGAATTTTAATATTTAAATAATAAATAACCTAGTTACTTATATTGTAACTTATATATATTTTTATCATTCCTTTTGTATTTACTGAGTAGAGGAATAGAATCCTTGCAGGATTAAAGGGCACAACTTGGCCTAAAGTTGACCTATGTGTCAAATAATCACAATCATGGCCTCACTGAAATATATTGCAAATACTACTACAGAATATACACACTTTTTGTTGTCTTTGGGCAACTATTTAAATTTTTTAAATTGTATTTTTGTCTGTTGTTTTTTTTTTTATAATCACTTCAGATAAAATGCAAAATGATATTTGAATTATTTTTTCTAACAATGTGTCTTACAAAGTTTTCTTTCAAATGTAAACATCATTTATTTCAAACAAATGACAGATTAAACTTGCAGATGTGAAAGGTACTGGTAAAGAAGGCAGGGTACTGAAAGAAGATGTTCTCAAGTATTTGGAAGCAAGACAAGGTAAATATTCATTATTGCACTATGTAAACAAATAAAAAGTTAAGAGAAGCACTTATCATACATATGCATTTGGTTTGGTAATATTATTAAAACATTGAATATTTTCTTTATTGTATCTTTGTT
>JADKLZ010000130.1:18172787-18214009 GCA_021533235.1 Biomphalaria straminea
ATATATATATATATATATATATATATATAGTCTACATTTACGGCTAGGGGCCCCGCACATGACGCTCGCCCAGGGCCCCGCGCACTGCTAGGGCCGCCCCTGGATGTATGTTTAAGGCAATCTTTTGTTGGATTTTTAAACCTGTGTCAAAAAAACTGTCACGTCATAGCCATTGTATATTACGTAATTTGTATAGAAGCTATAGAGAATCGCGTGACAGTTTTTTTCCTTGTTTTATCAATATTATCACGTGACTAAATGTTGTTTGTTTACGATTGGTGAGTGAGGTCCATTAGGGATTGCCAGAAGGATGCTGTGACCGTATTGTTGCTGCTGCCGAGCTCCAGACCTCGATCCCAGAGCTCTTGCTAAGTTCTTTCAACAACAGTTGGTCTAACAGTTTTAGATCAGGGAAAGCCAAAGCCATTGACGATCCTGCCTCCCGTTTCCAGACACGAGTTGCAAATTTACGGGAAGCAACTCAACGACAGGGAGAAAACAATGACAAAATGAACAAATAGGCGCAATTGGGGGGGGGAGGGGGTGCAAGAACAAATGGCCATAATTAGGAGCGGAATAAGCTGGACGAACTGTTGTTTACACAGGATGGCCAGATAGACTCGTTGAAGAACAAACAGTTAGCTAGCTAATAGAGGCTGCCACTTTGCAGGCAGTTGCTATGGAGGCCCTGGTGGCTAAGGCGGTGGCTGTGACTGTGATGGCAAGTCGTACGAGTGCGGCTTTCATGACTAGAAACCTGACACAGATCTTAATGATAAAGAAAACATTCGTAACATAGCGATACACAAGAGTTCACTATGTTAACTATTAACAAAGTGGTGGTCAAACTAGAGGTGCTTCTTCTATTTTGTTTTAACATCAAAAGCATGGCCTTCGTGGTGGAGGCTGTCCAGGCCTGAGCAAGTTATTATAGCACAGTACAGGACATGCCACTGTCCTGTTGGCTCGTATTTCTCGCGGCTATGGTGAATTTTTTATTCACGGTTCCCCCGCTGCGGGGAAGAAGAGGAAACCATGCCTCATTTTCTTTTTGACTACCCCAGACTTGCTGATCTCCGTCTCGACATGTCTTTTTGTAAAAGAATAAGTGCCTGTACTCTGTGATGGATCGTCTAACTTTTGACTACCAGTTCGCACGTCGATGTAAATAGATACTAAATGTCTAAAACAATGTTACTTTATAATTAACCATCTTAAATTGTTTTATTATTACTTTATTAGTATACCGTACCATAGTGATCCAACTAATCTGATAAATAACAGTAAAGATAAAGTTGTTATCAATGAACTTTTTGTCAGGGTGATGCAATGATTCATTTGCGAAAATTAATAATATAGGCCTACGTTAAAATACAAAAAAGTCATATTTTCCCTACATTGAAAAAGGTGCCGGTACGCCGTACCAGTGCGTACAGTCACACAAAAAAAAAGCACTGGTGACATGTATGCACTACACAAAACAGCAGGGTTTCTGTCCAGAGTTTTTGTAAGGAAGGATTTGAGCCTCTCAAGCCCTCAATGGAGTTGGATGATGATGAACGTCATGGGAAAATTGCTTTTTAAAATTGAAGTTCATTATGTTTTATTTAAGATAGACAATTTTGGCCATAGAAAGCGATATTGTAGAAGATATTGGATTTAATGAGGTTATGGATAGTTTGCAAGTTTGAAACCAGAAAAGGAAACTTTGTATGTGCATTATATTAGCTCTTGTATACTTTAAAATGCTAACTTTAAAAAAAAAACATTTTTTTTCCTAGTTTTGTACTTCTTAATTGTATTTTAATAAAGTTTGAATTGTTTCACACGTCGTTACAAACATGTCAGTAGAATGTGGACCAGTTTCCGTAACAAGTAGACTTACTCAAAGGTATAATAATGTTCTTAGACTTTCTAATGTTCATTATTGTGTTATTATGTTCACTATTGACAAAGAGTTATAAAGTCATTTGTCGTCATCGAGAAGTACATAGAAGTCTAATTAATAAAGCGCTGGTTGTGAGTGTGTATGTGATTCGTGTGTGAATGTTGTTCGTATTTGCATCTATGTTGCTATTGTACAGTAGTTACGCTGAGGGGATCAATTGTAGTCAAACTGAATTTCCATTTGATTGGACTAATACAAATTATATTATCTATCTTATCTTAAATTGTCATAAACAAACAATTTTCAAAAAAAAAAAAAAAGACAATCATTTTACAGTTGTCTAACAATCGATGACTGTGGGGAATTAGCTCAATCTTTTTTAGGGTTCAACAAAAGAATCAACCAACGAGAATTTTTTTTGGGGGGGTGGGGGTGGGGTGAAACCCTGAACTGACCGCATCAAGTGACACGTCCCACCCTAATGGTGTTACATTTGATATCACAATATTGAGACAAAGTAAACAAATTTAACATTGTCATCTATAGAAGACGGAACTTGCTAGAAGAGGATAATGTTATCTGTCCTCACCGTTCACTAATTATCATTGGATAAGACCGGACTGTTCACATAAGAACACATCTCTAACATATAATAGAGTCTATGTCTATGTCTATTATCTAGCTAGCTCTCTAGGTCTCTGCATAACATGATTCAAGCAAATTCGTGCTGTCGGCGCTTGGATTGAGCGGAAAAATCAGTATAAGGCCTACTATATGACATCTGTATACAAATCGCTAATTGAACGCTAATGACATCTCGCTATATGAATTTCGGTTATTTGTTAATTTAGATTTCGATGAAGGAAATTTTTTAATTCATTGCGTATTTTTAGGTCTTAATTTTTTTTCTATAACATTTGGGGTACCTTATTCACTTCGCAGAGAACGTCCAATTACCCAAGGCCGGCCATGTTACGAGAATAGGCCTGTATATAGAAAAGTAATTGCCTAATAATATAATATAGGTAGCCTATCTACCACCGTCATACCACTGTCCTTTGCAGCATATATGAGCCATCTAGCTAGTAGGCCTAGTCCTCGAATTGCACATAAGGCCTAGAGTATAATAGGCTTTTTTTAATAGGTTATATAGATTAGCAAAAATAGACCCGTTTAAAATGTTTTTCTTTGAGTCCTGTGTGACGCCACTACCAATAGGAGACCCTATTAAACCAGCTGCCTAGTTTGCCCATACATATAAGGCCGGTCCTGCTTGGGACTTCAAGAAGTCGCATGTCTATAATATATAATACAATACATTGGAAGATAATTATATATTAATTAATGAGTATCAGTTAATACGGTTTGTGTGCGTGTGTGTGAAATAAAAAAATGTATGGACAGTGGAACTATATAAATATTTTGACCATCCTACCAATATTCAATTAATTTCTATAGCATTCTGGTGTTATATAGTCTACTCCGTATAATGTATAACTTAAAATTATGGGATAGAATTTCGTTTAGAAATTATGGTATACATTCTAGAAATTATGGGATGGCAAATAGACGACGAATGCGCATGTTCCATTTACTTAGCGGCTTTTCCAGCGACGTCGATTACAATCACCTTCTGGACAGCTTCTAACTCGATCTAGATCCATATTTATTGTTTGAAAAGCCTGTTTATTGTTGTTTTAGGACATTAACACACACTGGACTGGCAATGTCCAGGAAAGATGAAGACGATTTCAGTGTCGATGGAGATGATGATATTGATGAAGGTTAGTTTCAATCGTAATCAATGAGTCACTTGAGACATTTGTTACGGGGTACGGTAGGGGGAGTTCTTGTTCTAGCCCTAGATCTAGATCTAGATTCTAATTTTAGACTAGAGTCAAGAGTGTAAAGTAGGTTTACCGAAAGCATGTGTAGTGTAGGAAAATAAACTTTATTAATACTTCATTGAAGTTCATACAGTCCCTCACCTCCCTTTATTTTTATTAGGCTAATCTATGTTTAATGTTATGTAGAAGTAGAACAAATCTAGAATAGTCTATAGAGTATAGTTATAGAATTATAGATCTACACCGGCTATTCAATATTGTGACCTATATCTATCTAGAGACTAGACTAGTAGATCTAGATCTAGAAATTAGTTCAATAGTAGATAGAGATAGATCTAGATTAGATTTAGATCTAGTCTAGATCTACTCAGAGAGTTAAGAGTAAGAGAGACTGTCTACACTCTACACTACTCACTACAGACTACAGACAGAGTTGTCACAGACTGAGAGAGTAATAAGAGTATAAGAGTAATATAAAATAACAATGATAAATAATAAGAGCCTAAAAGTTGTAATTAAGGCTAAAACTAAAAGTAGATCTACTAGAACTAGAATAATTCAATTTCAATAGATCATCTGATCTAAGTAAAATTGCCCTAAAAAATTTTTTATATTCAATTTATTGTTAAGCCAAAATGTTGTAAAATGTTATAGCTACATGTTTGGTTGTTCCTTCAAAGTTGAAGATACTTACTTCTTAGTAATCTTAGTCCAAACCTCCCGCAGGACGACTGGGAATGGGAGCGGTCAGGGTTTGAACCCTAGACTTAATCGACTTAAAGACCATTAGTCCATCTATTTAATCTATTAAAATTAAACTGAGCAACAGTCCAGCGCGCAAACAGCACGACCAGGTAGCCATCCGAAGCTTATTCATCTTATTGTTATTGTTGAGATTTAGAATAGTCATCTAGAATCTAGACTATTCTAGACTAGATCTAGATCTATAACAATGATAATTAGATCTAGATCTAGTTTAAATTCAAATTGATAATAATTGATCCAAAACTCTACATAATTTTTTTATGATTATAAAATACTTTTAAATAGTTCTAGTCTAGACTAGTAAAAGTAGGGCTAGACTCCGACTGTTAAAGACAGACATCTAGATCCGTAATCTAGATTTCTAGATCTAGAATCTATATAGTTTCTAGAAATTGGGCAAAAGTTAACTAAAAAACTAGATCTAGATTAATCAGGTGCTGAAGTTTAACTAGAAAATAAAATTAGTTTTAAAGTCTTAGTCTTAGTTGTTTTTTTTGTTTTTTTTTAGTTACAAAGTAAAAAGTTCAATTAAAATTTGTTAAACTTTTCAACATGTAGTAGGCTACTACTACTAGTAGCAGTAGTTACTTTAGCTCAACAAAAGAATATAATATATATTATAGTCAATGGATTCTAAGGATTGGATAATAGAAATAATAAATAATTTCTAAGACTTGTACAAACTCTTCTCTTTTATATTTTAATAACATAATAAATAAATATATATGTATATATATATATATCTACATCCTTGGTATTGCATAAATTATATTTACTGTTAATAAAATACAAAAAAAGAATTATTCAATTATTATTATACTTCATTCTTTTTTCAGAGGAAGATGATGATGATGAGGAGGAAATAGTAGAAAAACAGCCCAGCAAGAGAGGAAGAAAAAGAAAACAAAAAGATAGCAGTGAAAGGAAAAAGAAATCAAAAAAGAAAAAACGTAAACATGACAGTGATATTGAGGTAAAACAAAATATGACCCAAATTAAGTGCTTTTTTTTTTTTTTAGATTTCCACTCAGCTTTTTCTTTCCTTCTTTCATTTTTTTAAATTATTTTTTCATGAAACTTTTTTTTTTAATTATTATCCACTTTTGAAATCAAGAATTCAAAAATAATAATTTGTTATTTTGTGTGTGTGTGTAGTATTTGTACAATTGTAGTAAGCTATTGACTACGATAGCAAATAATATCTTAACTTTTAAAAAAATAATTCTTAAATAAAATCTTTATTTTGTTGTTTAAACTAGGAAAGTGAAGAAGGTTCAGATGATGACAAGTCTTTTGGCTTTAAGCCCCTCAAAGATAAGAAGAAAAAAGCTTCTTCATCACAGCAAACTCCTGTAACACCTGCTAGACCAGCTCAGGTAATTGACCTAACAAAATAATTAATAGGAATTTGAAAAAAAAAGTTTCCCTTACATGATAATAATAGATGTCTTTTATGATTAAAAAGTTTATACCTATCAAGTTATGATTCCATAAAAAAAAGTTAAAACTTATTTTATAAATGTTTGTTTAAAATTGCATCTGCTCTTATAGGAATTTAAGGGTAAACACATCTACAGTTCTTTATTCTGAAAGTAGAAGAATTTCCATTGTATTGGCTGTATCTGCTTCATGTACTCATACATTATCTGACTTACAGGACCTTTAAAAAAACACTGTTACTGGACTAAAAAATATTTATAAATAAATATAATTTAAACAAAAATATTCTAGGAAATTAATAATATTGTTGAATATATATATTACACACATATATACACAATTTGTTAATTTTTATTCAGAAAGGTTCTGATGAATTTTGTGAAGAAAATGGGATGAAAAATTCCACTATGGAGTTTACAGAAGAAGACTACAAAACAATTACAAATTATAAACTTTTCAGTCAGTGTATGAGACCTTTATTGACAAAGGAAAACCCAAAGGTGAGTTGTTGTAACTGGTGCATACATTATAGAAGAATATCAATTAGCACTGTAGATTTAAGGGGGTGTATGATATTAAAAATTAAACAAGTAGGTCTATTTTCCAGGTTCCACAACAAAAGCTAATCATGCTTCTTGGTATTAAGTGGCGTGAATTTGTAGCTAACAACCCTTTTAAAGGAGACAGACCACCAGATATTCCTGCTCCAGTTGTTGTGTCTGTGAAGACCCCTGTGGACTCTCCAGCTACTCCTCAGAGAGGTAAATACTGTTTCTTGTCACTTAAGTTGTTAAATTAAAAAAATTTAGTACTTATCTGACATCCCAAAGCTTAATGAAATAGTTTCCATGACCTAACCACAAGTCTGGACCCTGAACCACCACCCCTTTTCCCCCCAAAATAGTAGTAAAATTTAAACATAAAAGTGAATGTGTTTCTCTATTGTATATTTGACATTAACTATGTTGTTGACTATTTTGAAAGTTAGTTTAAATGAAGCTATTATTTGTGATTTAGCCATTCTATAGTTAGTTTCAATAAAGCTATAAACTGTTTCTACTAGATGCTGATGATGACGACTCTGAAGCTGAAGAAGAAAAAAGTGGATCTAAAAGAAGATCCAAGTCTAAAAAAGGACAGGCTGTTGCTCCTTTAAAAATCAAACTTTCAACTAAAAAAAGACGAAGAAAGAAAAATAGTTCTGTAAGTTTTTGTTCACTGTAAAATAACTAAGTGTGTTGACTTCGTGTCCTGGAAACAGTAGTTACAAGTCTCCTGTTTATTTCAGGATGATGACGGAGAGAAAGGTTTTAATACAAGTGATGAAGAGTTTGAGAGGCAGCTTGAAGAAGCAGCATTAGTGAAAGAACAAGAAAAAGATAAATCAGGTAAAAAGAAAACAAAGCGAGGTCGTGGCGGTAGGAAAAAGAAGACCAAGCTGACCAACAAATATCCCAATGATCCTGATGCTGATGGTTATGAAGTAAGTTGACTCTTAATATACTAGATATCTAGTGCTTTCAGAATTTGTGAATTTTCTCTTGTTAACTTTCTTTTCATTTCATTGTAGACAGAACATCAGGATTACTGCGAAGTTTGCCAACAAGGTGGGGAGATAATTCTTTGTGACACATGTCCTCGTGCTTACCATCTTGTATGTCTAGAACCAGAACTAGAAGAAGCTCCAGAAGGAAAATGGAGTTGTCCTCATTGTGTAAGTCATTTCACTTTCAGTGATCTAATTGATAATTTGTACATTTAGGAATGAATGTGTGATAGAATTATACTGGAACTTTTTACCTTCACTAGATATTAGCATCAGTATATCATAAGGAGGCATTGAATTCATAAAGCATTTTGGTTAACATAAATTGGATTTTGAAACTAAGGACTTTAGAAATATAATAGTTTTAGCTGTCATAGTCAAGTTTGTTTTTTTATTGCACATGATTTTTTAATATTTTTTTTGTCATAAGACAAAGGATTATTGTAATTTTAAAAGTGGGGATGCATGGCTGAGTGGTTAGCACTTGGCTTCTTAACCTGAATTTTTGGGTTTGAATCTTGGTGAAGACTCAGATTTTGAATATTGGGATGTTTTAGGGCGCCCATAGTCCACTCATCTTTAATAGGTACATCTCCTTAGTTAAGGAAAGTAAAGGCGGTTCGGTCCTTGTGCTGGCCACATGACACCTTGCTCATTAACTGTTGGCAGAAGATAACCTTAACATCATCTGTCTTACACAGGTCTGAAAGCGGAACTTACCTAATTTTAAAATAAAAGAAATTTCTTTCCATCCGTAATTAATTTCTTCGTTACCTAGCCTGTTACCTAATACAGTTTTGTATGTGAATGAGTACAAGTAATTGAGGTTTTTTGTCTATAGGAAGGGGAAGGAATTAAAGAACAAGAAGAAGATGATCATATGGAGTTCTGCAGAGTCTGTAAAGATGGAGGGGAACTACTTTGCTGTGACTTGTGTCCTTCAGCTTACCATACACATTGTCTGAATCCACCTATCAAAGGAGTGCCAGATGGTGAATGGCATTGTCCTAGATGCTCGGTAATATTAATTTATTAAACAGCTATCTCAAAGTGCATAAATTATTAATATCTAGTAGATTATTAAAGATAATTTTTTTTTATCATTCTTAATGTCTAATGTTTGTTTAGTGCAAACCATTAAAAGGAAAAGTAAAAAAAATTCTGACTTGGAGATGGTGTGAGCCTCCTAAAACAGAAGATGAACTGGACCATACTCACCATGACCCACCAAAGAAGCAGACATTAGTAAGTTTTATTTCTAAAAAAATCAACATCTTAAGTGTCTTTAGACAAGGGTGGGCAACCTTTTATAATATAGGACCACATAAAATTTGTTTTTGGCATGAGGGTTGTTTGTATGTGAGCACGTTCATGTTTCTAAATGTTGTTTTAAGTCAAGTAGTTCTCTGAACTTCCTGTAATTGAGACACTCCTGATAAGGTTGAACACTGACAGATGGGTGAAAAACATGCTTTATATGCAATGCAATTTTTTGCACAAACTTTTCTGATGAATGATGCAGAAGTGAGAAAAGAGTTGATGGTCAGAATATTGCTCTTATATTTTACAACTATCAGCTTGAACCAAACTTATGCTTTCCCCAGGTAAAGCACAGGTTCCATCTGTTGTTACACTTGCCCTCTTGTTCCATTCCAACTAACAAGATCTTAATAGCATTGAATAAATCTTAGCCTGAGCTTGATCTTTGAGCGATTTAGTAATGCTGTGTCCTTTTCGTCAGTACATTTGTACAAAGCCATCGAATACCACAAATAATCGATTGTGAAGTTGGTGCACCAAATTATCAGCTTTTCAACATCTAACTACAGTTCTACTTGAGAGAGTAATGCCATCAGTTTTTCTATGTTCAGTAAATATAATATTGGCTGAGTCTGAGTCTTTTTTTCTGATACGCATTCTTTAATAAGTTCATCCTCTGAAAAACTTATTCCTAAATTTACTATTCTGTGGCACAGCACCAAACTAGTTTCTGCTCCAGTTTTATTGTAATGAGGAAATTTTGGTGAATATCGTTTCCTGTTTTGACAATTTATTCCATATATCCCTGGCTTTTTTTTTCTTTCTTCATTTGTGAAATTGCATTCAAAATCAAGAGGCTTCGTTTGGTTTTGTCATTTGAAATTGAACCATGATCTGTTTAAAGCACACTGCTTTACCACTTAAGTTAGCATAAAAAAATAGTTGGTCAAACCATTCATAATTAAAACGGAACATCTATTTTTTTTTTTTTGAAGCATTCAAAACACTTTATCACCAATCCAACAATTCTTAAATATTCAAATATTACTCTTATTACACAACTTCGAAACAAAGCAAAGACAGCTTCCAGTTTAGCAAAAACATAATTCGAATCTTATCCTGAATGTATCAAAATATTGCCAAATAGAATAAATTTAGTTTCCATAAAACCTTTAAGGATTATAGAGAAAGTTGTCTTTAGTCTCTTCTCATTAGAATCGATGATATTAAAAATTATAATAAATATATAGTCATAAGTTTCAAAAATTATATAGATATTTAAGATTATTTATTTTAATATGTTTTTTATTGATATAATCTGTGGATACATGCCATTTTTGTAGGTGTCCGCTGGCCACATAAAATGCTCCATTGGACTGCATGTGGCCAGCATACCGTAATTTGCCCACCCAGTCTTACTTGCTACCTACTATGGAAAGATTTAATAATTGTTTTAAGTATGTATCTGAAGGCTCTTCTTATGTCTTACAATGCATGAATGAATACAAAAAAAGCAGATGAGCTAAAGAGGCGTGATAGGAGAATGGCCCTAATATCTGCTATATCATTTCATTTATATATGTTGAAAAAGGTAGTTAGAGATTAGTACACAAAGTGCATGGTTAAGACGCAGTCTATCTGGCCAGGGAGAGCATGACTGTTTTCTATCGAGGCTTTGAGAAAACACTGGTTTAACCATAACCTCCTGAATGACAAAGTTATTCTAATTATAAACAATATATTACATTGTAAATTATCTATTCTGTTTGTAGTGTTTACTATATATTTATTTCCTAAATTGTTTCATCAAATTTTTTTTTATCATTCCTTTTTTTTCAATTATTTATATATTTTATTTAATAGAAACCACTGCGTGAGTTTTTTATCAAGTGGGCAGATATGTCTTATTGGCATTGTTCTTGGGTATCAGAGTTACAGGTAGGTTACTAAGCCATTTAGACTTGTAAAAAATTTATCTGTTCACTTTTTACTATGTGTAAATCTCACTTGCTTATTTTTATTGCTCTTAAGCTTGATGTGTACCATCCAGCTTTGTATAGAAATTATATCAGAAGAGTGGACATGGATGAACCACCTCCACTAGAAGATGGAAGTAGTTACAAAGACAAAATGAAAGAAGAAGATCCACATAATCTGGAAGATAGATTTTATAGATATGGAGTTCGGCCAGAATGGCTCAATATACATAGGATCATCAATCACATGTAAAGATGTTTTTCTAATAGTACTGTTTTAGTTAAACCAAATATTTAGTTATTGTGTTTTAAGGCATTAGAGACAATCTACATCTTTGATTGCAGCTTCTATTTCTCTTTCATGCATTTTGAACAGGGATACAGATAAAGGTACTTACTATCTTGTTAAATGGAGAGATTTACCTTATGATCAAGCCACCTGGGAAAAAGAAGATGCTGATATTGCCAATTTACAGGCAGCTATTGATGACTACAAGAATCTAAGGTTTGTTGTTATTTTTTTCTAACATCACATTGTGTTGCTTCAAAACTTTCTTGGGTTTTATATTTTTTGACAGTACCATATAGACCTAGTTGTTTCTACTTCTAGACTTGTTATGTATGGCAATGATGAACCTGTACAAGCTAAAAAGGCTGGTAAAAAAAGTAAAGGAAAACAAAAGAAGGAGAGAAAGGAACTTGATGATGACATTTTGTCAAAGATGCCTCCAGCTTACCCAACCACAGATGTAAGTTGTGCTTTGCTCATAGTTTTCTTTTGGTTTATGGGATCCTTTTGTTTTTAATTGGGTAAAAAAGAAAGATTGCTGATATTTATTTTTTTTTTTTATATACTTTTTTTTTTCAGTTACGGAAACAGCTAGAAAGACAGCCACCATACCTGGATGAAACTGGTGGAAATCTTCACCCATATCAGCTTGAAGGTCTTAACTGGCTTAGATACTCTTGGGCCAATAATACAGATACCATTCTGGCAGATGAGATGGGTCTCGGCAAAACTATTCAAACTATAACCTTTTTATACTCACTCTATAAAGAGGTAACTTTGAACTGTTGTGTTTCACAAGGCAGTTAATTTTTTATGAAGAAAAAAAAACAATTTCTTATATGATGCTTTTTAGTTTTACCTCTAAAGCAACATACCACTTGTTGCTTTGATGATCTTTTCCTTTGGAGAGATACTCCAATTTATTTTGTTTTCTTTCTTCTCTGTGTTTTTAATTGCTCAAAATTCAATCTTTTATTCTTTGCTTTTGTTAAACATTTTTCTTTGAATAGAAGCTTCAATAGAACAATGAGGGAGATTATTGAAAGTAACTTTCTCATTATTTAATCATGAAATAATAAGCTCCTTATTTCCATTTTGTTTTAAATGTATTAGTTACTTTGTTTTGTGAAAGAATGGATAAACATCACTAAAATAGTTTTTACAAAGATTATATTAACTCACTCTGTTTGCCACGTTATTTCTCCCACACCCTTTATCAGATCAATTTGAAACTTAACACAAATATTTATTGTACCTAACAAAACATGAATCAATAAAAACAAAATTACATAAGTTGATTACTGGTAATTCATTATTTTGTATAATATCAACAAGGGAACTTAATCCTTCAGTATAGTCATAAGGTTAAATATGTGAGGTTTTGACCCCTTAGATAATTGTACACATTTCTCCCTCACCCATTCTCTGATGAAGTTGAAACTTTCCACAATTATTTAGTGTACCTAAGAAAACATGAATTAATTTAAAAAATTAGCCCATAAATTATTTTGTTTGATATAAAAAATGAAAAAAACATTTTTCATTATACTTGTAAATATGGAGTTCTTTCTCTTAGATAAGTTTTTTTTTTTAAAGTAGTTTTTCTATTTTGCTTTTTATTTAATTTGGATAATAAAATATTTCCTAGATTGGGTTTAATTTAATTTTATTTCACCACAAATGAGCTAAGTTAATAGTTGATCAGGACACGAAAGATAAGAGAACAAGTTAACAGAAAACAAGTTGAAGTTGAAAGAATGATCTATTAGAATCTAAAGCATGAGTTGGGTACATTACTTGCTTGTTTTTATCATTTATTGGTATTAAGTGTTTATGAATTATTATTTCAGGGTCACTGCAAAGGTCCGTTCTTGGTCAGCGCTCCTTTGTCAACTATCATTAACTGGGAGAGGGAGTTTGAGTTTTGGGCACCTGATTTATATGTAGTCACATATATTGGAGACAAAGATTCAAGAATTGTTATCAGGTATTTTTTTTCCCCACACTAGTCAATGTCTTGAATAAAACACAATTGCTGTTCCATCATATTATGTTAGTGCTTGAATTGATTTGAAACATATTTTTTTATAGGGAACATGAGTTTTCATTTGATGACAATGCCATACGAGGTGGTGCTAAGGCATCACGCATGAAGCAAGGCTGCAATGTCAAGTTTCATGTTCTTCTAACATCTTATGAATTGATAAGCATTGATGCAGCTTGCCTTGGCTCAGTTGATTGGGCAGTCTTGGTTGTAGATGAAGCACACAGGCTCAAAAATAACCAATCCAAAGTGAGTAAACTAAAGTTTTTTTGTGTAAGGCTCCCATTCAGTGTTTAGTGCTTGCAATACAACTAAGTCTAACTGAGGTAACACTGAACACAAACTGCTTCAAAAACACAGGTGAAAAGCCAAAACAATCAAAAGCTGCAGTCCACGCTAGTTTCAACTATAAAATACTTTTAATCTTCAAAAGGGAACACATCCTATATCTTCTGTCGCTAGCCGTTTAGATCTTGCCTATTAATTTAAATATTCTAATGAAAACATGTCTTGTTTATATTGTATCATAGAACTTCCCCCTTATTATTCCCGAAACAAATCTAACTAAATCGTAATCATGTCAGAACAAACAATAAATATCACTACATCCCCCACACACACACACACTTTTCTTTTTTTAGATAAAAAAAATATTAATTTGTTGAAATAAATGTTTTTTTTACATGGTTTATTTATTTTTTCTAAACATAGCTATTTTAATTTTAGTTTTTCAGAATTTTAACCAATTACAAACTGGGTTATAAACTCCTGTTAACTGGTACACCCCTACAGAATAATTTGGAGGAACTATTTCACCTCCTCAATTTTCTTACACCAGACAACTTTAGGTATGTATATTAAAGATCTTTCTTTTTGTCTTCACTTTACAAAAAGTACATTTTTAGTCTAGTTAAAATATAATTTTGTTTTTTCAAGTGATCTTCAAGGATTTCTGGATGAGTTTGCTGATATTTCCAAAGAAGACCAAGTGAAAAAACTTCATGATATGTTGGGACCACATCTCTTAAGAAGATTAAAAGCTGATGTTTTGAAAGGAATGCCTTCCAAATCTGAGTTCATTATTAGAGTTGAGCTGTCACCATTACAAAAGTAAGAAACCATTTTGCCTTTTCTTTGGCTTGCAATGTTTGAACTAGGACTGAGTAGTTTTATGAACAGTATTTTGAGCTTACCTTGATACTCTGGGTTCTTTTTGATCTTGCAAAATGTAAAAGGGAATCAACATTTGGGAGAAGAAAGGTGATAGATAATTTAAAAGTTTTGTATTGTTTTATTATTTCAACATTTGAGCTCTGCAAAGTGAGCTGTTATAGATGTTTAACAATAAAATGGTCAAGAGGATACAGAAATAAAATATTGGAGGAGAAAAAACAATTTTTTTTAAATTCTTCAAAACTAGTTTTTAATTAACATTTTTTACTTCATTGCGATAAGTATGATGGTATAATCCTCTTCAAAGATACCCTTTTATTGCCCATCTAAAATAATTTTTTTTTTTAAGGAAATATTACAAGTACATTTTAGCTCGTAATTATGAAGCTTTAAACATAAAAGGAGGCAGTAACCAGACTTCACTACTCAACATCATGATGGATTTAAAGAAATGTTGCAACCACCCCTACTTGTTTCCTATTGCTGCTCAGGTAGTCAAATATTTCTAACAATAAGTCTTTCTCATTGGATGTTTTATGTCAAAGCTAAGCAACTTCATTGACTTTATTGAACAGGAAGCTCCTAGAACTCACAACAATGCATTTGAAGGAACTGCTTTGATTAAAGCTTGTGGCAAGTTAGAACTTCTATCCAAAATGTTAAGAGAACTCTACACTACAGGCCATAGAGTTCTTATATTTTCTCAGGTTTGTGTTGTCACTGACAGTTATCTTTCCTAGTTAGTTTGTATATGCTGATGCCAGATGTGCTCCATGATATATGTATGTTACATGGTTTTAGATCAGATTTAGACTAATACTTCAAGGAGTAGAACAACAAATGGAACTGTTCAAAAAAGTAACTTTTTTCTTTGTTCAGATGACTAAAATGTTGGATTTGTTGGAGGATTTTATGGAGGCAGAGAACTACAGGTATGAGAGAATAGATGGTGGCATAACAGGAAATATGAGACAAGATGCCATTGACAGATTTAATTGTAAGTATTTTAGTTTTGGCTGTTACTGTTATATTGGTATAGTAAACATTCAATTTATTACAACCAAACTTTTTTTATTTTAATAACATTTTTCAGGCTTTTAGTAGAGAACTTGCATTTGCTTTGTAATTATATATCAATATTTAGTTATTAACATATTTTTCTTTCCAACAGCCAAAGAAGCTCCAGCTTTTGTATTTTTGTTGTCTACTAGAGCTGGAGGGCTGGGTATCAATTTAGCCACAGCTGATACTGTCATAATTTATGATTCTGATTGGAATCCTCACAATGATATCCAGGTTGGTATCTTCTTCTTCCTCCAGCCAGCTTTATTGCTGCTGTGCTGTCAGCTCTTTTGCAGATTATTGTAGAATTTATGTACAATTTATCTATATTGTAAGCTTTTAATTTATAACAAACTTTATTTTATTTTGCAGGCTTTTAGTAGAGCTCACAGAATTGGCCAGGCTAATAAAGTCATGATCTATCGATTTGTTACCCGTAATTCTGTTGAAGAACGTATCACACAAGTAGCCAAGAGGAAGATGATGTTGACACATTTGGTTGTCAGACCTGGTCTAGGCAACAAAGGAGGCGCCATGAGTAAAAAAGAATTAGATGATATTTTAAAGTTTGGAACAGAGGAACTGTTTAAAGATGATGAAGGAGCTAAAGAAGGTGAGTGTAATATTAACAGAAGTTGTCCAGAAATACACTGTAGAAGCAAGGGTTCTCAAACATTTATTTGTATAACTTTTCACAGGATCTGAAGACAGGATTGTCTATGACATGGAGGCTATTAGAAAACTACTGGACAGAACTCAAGCTGGTCAGGAAGAAAAAGAAATGGCAATGAATGAGTATCTGAGCTCCTTTAAAGTTGCTAATTACACAATTAAAGAAGGAGAGGAGGAAGTAAGTGGTTGTTATTTAAAGATCTATTTATTGATTTACCTTGTCATTGTAGATGTCTTAGATTTGTATGTGCTAACATTTTGTAGGAAGAACCAGAGACTGAAGTTTTGAAACAAGAAGCAGAGCATGCTGATCCAGCATATTGGGAAAAATTGTTACGTCACCACTATGAGCAACAACAAGAAGATCTGGCCAGGACTTTAGGAAAGGGCAAACGTATCAGGAAACAAGTCAATTATAATGATGCCATGAGTGGCCATGATGAAGAAGCATGGAAAGAAAATATTTCAGATTATGACTCAGATTTCAGTCAAGGTAAGTTGAAGATGTAGAAAGATGGATTGGTTACTGTACACAGCATCTCATTATATTCATTTTTTGTTTACCTCAGATCCATAAATGTTTATTAAATAAATGAATTCATTTGACTCCTTTCAGTGAATGAAGAGGATGATGATGATTTTGATGACAAACAAGAAGGACAAGCCACAAGTAAACAATGTTTCATTTTGAAAAATTTTCACACCAATGTTTTTGTAAGAAATAGATATATAGTAAATATATTTAGTATTATTATTTTATTTTTTTTTGACAATTTTTACACTGATATATTTTAAACCCAATGACTATTTCAGCTCGCAGTAGAAGACGAAATGAGAAAGACAAACCTTTGCCTCCACTGTTAGCTCGAGTAAATGGACAGATAGAGGTAAATATCTATTGTAGTACATAGTGAATCTTTTGTTTGGTTTTACATTGATTGTTTATTAATAATGCTAAGAAAAGCACACTACTCAAATCACTGTAGTCTTTTTTTTTGAATGTGTCCGTCACTAGAGTTGTCAATGTGAAGATAGTGATCAACTCTGTACACTTGGACAAACATCAACTATTAGCTGATAATGAAACTTAACAGCAAGTTACTGTTTTGTCTAAAGGCTCAGCTGTACAATTAACAATTGTATAAATTATTACTAACCAGCTGCATTTCACTTGTTTTTTTTTCAAAAGTGTTTTCATTATCCTTAGGTTTTGGGATTCAATGCTCGACAAAGAAAAGCTTTCCTTAATGCTGTCATGAGATGGGGAATGCCTCCTCAAGACGCATTTAACTCCCAGTGGTATGTTTAATTTACCAATTATCTTCAAGCTTGAAAATATCTACTTAAGGAAAAAAATATTGATTCCTTATAATTTATCTTCTAACTTATTTCTAGGTTGGTAAGAGATCTCAGAGGAAAAACAGAAAAAGTATTCAGGGCTTATGTATCACTGTTTATGCGCCATCTTTGTGAACCAGGTGCAGACAATGCTGAGTCTTTTGCAGATGGTGTCCCTCGTGAAGGTTTATCACGTCAGCATGTCCTCACAAGAATTGGAATCATGTCTCTGGTTAGAAAAAAGGTATGTGCAGAAGAACTACACAAATTATTTTAAATGCAGTCTTGAATTTTTGTTGTAGTAAAATGTATTTAAAGCTATTAATGGTCATTTTAGTGTTTTAATCATGCACTCATTTCTCATAACAATTGTGATAGTTACATTTGGTGTCAATAAAAAGTTTAAAGTTAACTTTGCTTTTTCAGGTTCAAGAGTTTGAACTTATCAATGGCACACACAGTATGCCTTATGTCAAAGCTGGTGAAGCTATTGAAAAACTGAAAACTGAAGCAGAGGCAGAAAAGGCAGAGAAAGATGCTTTGAAAGAAGATAAAGAAAAAGAGAAGATAGAGGAAGGAAAAAGTAAAGAGAAGGAAGAAGAAAGTGAAGAAAAAAAAAGAGAAGGGGAAGTTGAAAAAGTCAAAGTAAGTGTGTAACTTACTTTGGATTGATATGTTCAAATTAAACTTTAATATTACAAACTCTCTTGAGCTCCAAATAGTTGATTTTTAATAAAGAAAATACAAACTTTTAAATATTATCTGATATAGAAACTTTATCTTTATTATATCTAAATGAAATGCTACAAGATTAAGGTCAATTGGAAATGGAAAAAAAATGCTTAAATGGAGATATAAAAGAGAAACATATGAACATGCTTAGCATCTGTATTATGTCCTGGGCCACTGGTAATATGTCTATTGAATTGTGGTCTCATTACATTCCAGTCTTCACTTTTAAATGGTGGTTAAAGTTTGGGCATAAATTTGCTTTGATTTGCAATTGTAATGAGTTGCATTGTTAGTTGTTATTTTTTACATGCTGTTGACATCATTTCATAGGGATGGGCAGCATTTTTTTTTTTCATAAATGAGGATGAATATTTTTCCTTCATTTTATTTTCTTAAGCTAGTCTGCTTGTCATGTAACTACAAAGTGAGAATCAATATTACATAGAGGACCTGATCAATAGGAGGTCAATATTGTCTGCACAGAATGATAGTTTTTCTTGTCATTGTTGTTTAGGGTGAGGAGGTAGCTGATGAGAAGAAAGATTCTGCTGACATAAAGAAAGACGAAAGCATGGAGGTGGATGAACATCAAGAACGTAAAAAAGATGATGACAAAGTTGGGG
This sequence comes from Biomphalaria straminea, assembly GCA_021533235.1. Lineage (NCBI taxonomy): Eukaryota > Metazoa > Mollusca > Gastropoda > Planorbidae > Biomphalaria > Biomphalaria straminea. The sequence goes on from JADKLZ010000130.1 coordinate 18,191,443, forward strand.
AGAAGAAAGAAGAGAAGAAAGAAAGTGAAGAAGAAAAAATGGAAACAGATAATCCTAAACAGGCAAAAGGTAATCAGACATAGGCCATATTTTTAGGATTCACATACAATATACAAACCATAAGAAGTAGAAAAATCAAATTTGATAATGTACATTTTATTTATTGGTCATTTTCTTTCAGATACAGTCATAAATCCAGAAGCTGAGGAGAAGAAAGAAACTACTGAGGACAGTGAGTGACATTCAACTTTTGCTTCAGAATCATTTATTTTTGTTCTATAGAAACATTATCTCTTACCTTTAATTCTGGTATTTGGAATGGAGTTGATCTCCCATGTTTTAAGGCACCAATGTACACATCCAATGAAACTATTTATATTTCCAGAGAAGGATGATGAACCCAAAAAAGAAGAGGATAAAAAACCTGAGGAAGATAAGGGGGATAACTCTGAAGACAAAGATGATGATAAGAAAGAAACAGAAGAGTCCAGAAAACAGGATGAACAGTTTCAGAAGTTTATGTTTAACATTGCTGATGGAGGATTTACTGAGCTTCATACCCTGTGGTCCAATGAACAGAGAGCTTTAACCAAAGGAAGAGAACATGAAGTATGGCATCGTCGTCATGACTATTGGTTGCTAGCTGGAATTATAACGTATCCTTAAATTTGTGATGAAGACCAACATAAAAGTTGGCAAAACAGATTTCTAGCTATTAGCAAAATAATAAATAATGAAAATAATTAAAATAATCAAAATAATGTATTTTTAGTAATCATATGTAAACTGAAATTTCTCAAGGTCTCTTGAGCCAGCAGTATATTTTATCTTAAAAGAGCAGAATTTTTTATTTTTTTTTAACATTATAGATATTTTTACTTTACCAAGTATTTCTGATATATTTTTAATTAATAAGAAAACTAAAAGCTATTTTATTTCCAAATATATTATTACACTATTAATTTTAAAAAATATTTTTTTTAGGTTATCCATACATTAAATCTCTTTGAATCTTGTCTTTCAATTCTGTATTGTATAGCACAGAACAAATTGTTGTGAATCTATGTATTGTATGACAAAAAACAAATAGCTGATAATTATTATGCTGAAAACAAAAAGTTCTTTAACTAACACAAGTCATGGTTATGGCCGCTGGCAAGATATTCAGAATGACCCACGTTTTCAAATTATCAATGAGCCTTTCATATCTGAACAAGGGAAAGGAAACTTTTTGGAAATAAAAAACAAATTTCTAGCCAGAAGATTCAAGGTTTGTTTTTTATCTATTTGTACATTTGTTTAGGATGAATTACACCAGTCCAATAAAAGATTGATATCTACCCAGTTGACTCATTTCTATTTTACAGTTGTTAGAGCAAGCTTTAGTTATTGAGGAACAGTTGCGACGAGCAGCATATTTAAATCTAACTCAAGATCATGCTCACCCAGCTATGGCTCTCAATGCCAGGTAATTTTAGTGGTCAACATTTAGATAACATGCTAGAAGTGCTACATTCAATTTTATTTTGTTTGTAATACCCTTTCATCATTTCATTTGATCATTTCATTTAGAATTTATTCTTATCAACTTAAGGTTTGCTGAATTAGAATGTTTGGCAGAGAGTCACCAACATTTGAGTAAAGAATCTCTAGGAGGAAATAAACCAGCTAATGCTGTACTACATAAAGGTTAGTTCTAAGTTGTGTAATGTCTCAGTTTTCATGTGTGAAAAATAGCAAAAATGAAGTTTATAATGTTTTGGACTGACTAAATGTGTTTATCTTTTGTACAGTGTTGAACCAATTGGAGGAGCTTTTGAGTGACATGAAGCAAGATGTCTCTCGTCTGCCAGCTACACTGGCTCGAGTACCACCTGTAACACAGAGGCTACAGATGTCTGAGAGAAACATACTGAATAGACTTGTTACCCCTAGTGTCATTCCCGGAGCTAACTTGGTGCAACAACAACAGTTGCAAAATCAGCAGTTAACCACACAGCAATCATCAGCATCACGTACAGCTAGTCCAGCATTAATTAACCCAGCTCTCTCAGGTACTGGAGTTTAAACAGGCTGTGGCATTTTAACAGTAGTTTAATTTTAAGATATTCTAGTATAAGTGTCTGATATTTTTAGTCTTATGGTTTGAAACATTTAATGCTAGGGAACTCAAAAGTTAGTAGCAGGGAAATATCTTTCAATTAGTGTGACTTTATAAACATAGAGTCCATTTACTCCTAGTGATCTTCCAATTGATTTTATTATGTTTATGAATGTAACATTCTTTTTCTCAATTTTACTCAAATAACTGTAACCATACAAGTCTTGGGCCTAGGATGGAAATCAAGTGTTTGACCTGACTGCTGTATTTGCTTGGTGGAGGGATAAAAAGTGTATATCATAATTGGTCATGGTGGTTGAGTACTGTACTTTACTGCCAGACCATATGGGGTATAGAGTTTGAATCCTAGTGAAAACTGGAAATTAATTTCATGATTTTTAGATCAACCCCAAGTCCACCCAAATTTTGATGTGTACCTGTGGAGACTTTTAGGTGGACGGCCTCACTGGTCCCCTTCCAACCCCTAAATCTCTCACATGTGGCTCCAAGCGCCATGCCCTGGAAAACTGCTTCAGCTGGCGGACTAAACCATGTGAGGGGGTGGTGATAACATGGCACCACTGGGCGAAAGGCCTTCTAGACTAAGGTCACCGGCCAGGGCGGAAGAGTCCCAGGATGGACTACAACGGCCTCATGTTCAGGACCAAGGTGAACCACCTAAATGGAGGTACTCGGCTGTTGGTCAAGCATGGGGAGGGATGGGCGCCGCCATGCAAGTATATAGCCCTCGATACACCAATTGAGACAATGACCAAAAAAAACCTGTGGAGAAAGTTGTCAACTATCAAGCCATGGATCGCAATGTCTGAAAGGGGGGTTCAACATAAACAATATAAGCCTGAAAAATCTGTTGTTACATAGTGAGTCAAAGGCCAAATATGTTTGCAGTTTGTATTTAGGAATAAAAATAAAACATTGAAACATCAAATTGTGAAATGAAAATCATAAAGGAAGTTATATTGTAAACTAGACTAATCATTGTAATGTTGCTTTCAAAACTAAAATGGCTGTCTATATAATTACAAATACATTTTTGAACTTTTCCCCAGCTACTAAAACAACAGGAAGAGTCTCTCCAGCTACACAATCCAAATCCCCAGCTCCATCAGCAAATGGTTGGTATTTTTTGGTCTTTAATCATTTTGTTTGAGTTCACTAGCTGAATGTTAACATTACTTTGACACAAAGATTAATGTTCAAACTATGTTAACTAGTTTTTATTTATTTATTTTTTTTTTGCTCTGTAGTAAAGGGCATGAGCAGTAGTTAACAAAGTTTTTGTTTTTTTTTGTTATTTTCAATGAAATACTTGGCTAAATTTTGGACTTCTCTTCTTCACAGCTGATGATGAAGGCACTAAAGATAAAAGTGAAGACAAGAAATAGAGACTGTCTGGAAATTAAATATACTGTCTGGAAATTAAATATGTATTTAAAATTATTACTTATGAACATATTTTTGTAGATCTTGTATTAAAATGTCTAATTTACAAAAGAAAGAATTGTTTCATTATGTTTCTGTCTGTTGTCATGTACTAGATCTATAACTTTCTTTAATGGTCAACCAATGCTAAAAGTTGCCATGGTTTTATTCTAGATTTAAAATGTGTTAGTTCTGACCTGAAGTCAAATTACTACAAACCAAAAGTAGGTCAAAAACTTGTTTTTAAAGTAGTGACTTATTACTTGGCTCAATTTATCGTAATGAATATGTTGAGTCATAATAATTATCAGTTTTTAAAATATAAATAATGTACAAGTACCTGTTGGTACTGTTTTGACTATTATTACTTGTCTTGTGAAATTATTATTCATTCACTAGAAAACTCTTTAAAACTATTAGCATGGCTTAGTTCTTAATGCTTGAACTATGTGGAGACATGACCCTGGTCATCCAAAATTATTAATAAAAATGTCAAGATTGTTTAATGTAATATAGAAATATGTTTAAAATATGAACTCAAAAACACTGAATGACATAGAGGAATTATTAGTCAAGATTAAATCCCATGGTATCAAAAAGTAAATATCTTTTTTGTTAAATATTCATTTGACTTGTCAAGTTATTCAAGAAAAGTAATTAAAAATAATGTGGAAGAAAAGTACAATATAAATCTGTATGATGGCAACCAAGATACCACTAGTACTGCACATGAACCTGTGTAAATGTACTTTAGAAAGATGAGCATTTCAAAATAAAGTCTGAAAACAAATTGGATTCTGTGTGCTACCTCTAATAAATTAAGCTCCTGTGTAGTTGTAGAGGAACACAAGCTTAATATCTTTGAAGCTGTGGATCTTTGAAAAGTGCACAATTAGGCTGGATTAATTACTGCATCATTGTGTAATAGTTTATTCTATAAAAAAAAGTGCACAAGAAGGCTGGGTTATTACTGCATAATCAGCATAGTTTATTCTATAAAAAGTGCATGCCTCTGTTAACTGCATTTTATTAGTTGTTTTTTTTTTTTTTTTGTATTTGCTGAACATACCAGTACTTTAGACAAGATTTTCACCCATGGGTCATCTATTTGCTGGACAAAGAGGCAAGTTTCACTATTTTCAGCAGAATATCAGATGCTATAAAGTACAACTTCAATCCTCTCTCTCACAGGAGTGTGTGCAGGATGAAAGCGTTTCTCACATGATTCTTAGGTTGGCTGACATCATTATTAGATTGTTAATATTCTTTAGCAGTGGCGTCTCTAGGCAGGTGCGGGCCGCACCGGGTGACACCCAAGTGGGAAAAATGCACTTTTCTTAAATGCAGCTTTAAAAAAAATGACTGCCTCGAATTTCACTCACAATTTAGTATCAACATGTCCCAACCCTTCGTAATTTAATTCTTTTTGACTTTATTATATGTTTTCGACGCCAGGAGAAAGAGTTCAGCTCAAAAATGTAAAAAAAAACATCTTATATGGCCAGTTGAGATGTGAACGTAACATTTGTTGTTGCAATGTGTGGAAAAACACACATGCTTAAGCCTCTCGCACGCCATGCGACGCATAAGGTTGCAAGCTTTCTCTACGGAAATCAGTCTAAGGCGACTTTCACAGGCACTTCTGTTTGAGGCTTTCATGTTAAACGTGTTTCGTCTCGTCTCATGATATGTCTCACAAATGTCCATTGACGTTCAGTCGCCACTTCCCTTGGCGAAGCCTGCCTGTTTACGAAAAGATTTCTCTATTGGTAAAATTATCTCGGGAGGATTTGTAGGATCCTTCTCAGCCATCACTACTTAGCCTCTTTTCAACTTTCCAGGTCTTGAAGCGTAGATGACCATTGGGACAATGATTGTATTGAGTAGGTGGATTTTAATATCCAGGTTAATTGATGTGTTTGTTCAGATAGGCCGTACTTATTGAAAGACGGCTCTTGCTTTCCAATCCGACAAGCAACACGATGATATGCATCACCATCACTTGAGATATCTTTGCCTAAATAGGTTAACTTTACTATTTGTTCAAGATCTGTATGACCAATGTTGATCGAGAACTGGATAACCTGCACCCTATATGTATAACTTTGACGGCGTCTTTATCCGTCATCTCATGTATACATTTAATTGTATTTTAAAGTAATACTATGTTGCCTGCAAAATCCAAATCGGTTTGGTTTAGCCATGGGAACCCGAATGCAGCCTGTTTAATAGCATCCTCGGTGGCTACAAAAAAGAGAAATTAGGATAAGATACACCCTAATCTCATATCCGTATCGATGTTGAAGAATTCCAACGTCTGTCACACAACAGCTTGATTTGCTTTAGGCATGTCGCTGTATCTGGACAAATTGTTGCAAGATGTCTTGTTTTCTTTCTATTTTCCAGAGTGATTCCGATGGATGCTATCAAACTTTTTATTTTTTTAATCTACAAAACTGATTTTTTTTTTTTGCTTCGTTGGTATTCTAGGCTTTTTTTTTAACTTTAACGAAGTTTCGCATGGCTTCAGTGCTTGATTTGCCTTTTCGGAAGCAGCTGAGAAACACTAGTATAATTGAAGATCTTTTCTGTAAGAAGCTCTGAAATAATCTCTAGTAAAAATAAAATATGTTCAACTCAAGGTTTCTCAATTCTACGATATTACATTTCTAATTTATACAGTAACGTTTGATAAAATGTGAAAAACAACAAAATTTTAAAATAAAATCGAAAAACATTTTCCAGTAGAATATAAACAATTTTTAATTAGCTTACAGTTTTATCGTTCAGAATAAAGAAAGTTGTTTGTTTTCGAGGGGAAGATTATTTTTCCTGGGGGGTGGGGGTGGGGGGGGGGTTGACACCCCGATCTTACCGCACCGGGTGACACCGACCCTAGTGACGCCTCTGTTCTTTAGTATTGAATGAATGATTGTTAATGTGGTTCAGAGTGAGCCTAGTCTATGGGATGTGATTAAATGATCAATTAATTGGTGGTTGATCAAAAGGATTCATGGCCTAGGTAAGAGGTCCTTACATTAGATATATAGTCCATGGTCTTCATGGACTGAAGTACACTACTAATAAATACCAGTAAAAACTGCTTATTAACACTTTTTACAATAAATCAATGCCTCCTTTATAAAACTGAAGGTGGTCTATCATTTCTCTATTTATCTTGTATGTAGTGCTTCAACATTGTAACAAGTCAGTCCAGTGAGCATTACACAATCAAGTTCAGTTGACAGTTCAATTAATGGTTTCTACATATGACATTGCCCAAAATGTACATCTATTTATTAATTCAACTTTAATTAATTATTGAATAAAATGAAACCTCTGTCAGGGTGATTCCCAGTGAAACATCTTCAATTAAAAGATTGAAAACACATGTACCGGAAGCTCAAAATTGGAACCAGTGATATCTGCCCATGTGGAGTGTCATCAGAGAATGCAGACCACGTCCTCCAAGACTGCGCTCTTTACCAAGAGGCCCGACTAAGACACTGGCCCCAAAACACCCCAATAGAAAGAAAACTATATGGAGAGCTCCCTGACTTGGAAACCACTGCGCAGTTCATCTCAGATATTGGTGTAGTGATCTGAACCCTCCAACATAACAATGAGAACGAAGAAGAAAAAGATTGAAACCAAATTTAAAGATGATTACGGGTATATTTTGAAAAATTATAATGGTTAAAACCGTAGTCTTCAATGTGTGACCAAAAAGGTAGTTTTTTGTTTTTAAAATACATTTAAAGTGTCAAATTTCAAGGAAAATCTTTAGAACGTTTCAGTCCACACATAACCTATGACTTAGCAAAGTAAGAGGAGGAATAGTAATAAGGGTATTTGGTAAATTATTAGTAGCTTGTACAACAGAAGATACCATTTGGTAATCTATATACATGTATTTTTTGTAACCGTTTCGCATAGCCTTAGAAGACACTTCCTTCCTCATTGTTCTTTGGACTAAAAGACAAGCCTTGTTATACAAAATAATCTCTTTTTCTTTGTATTTGGGATTTATTTCTTAACCAATATTTTCAAAGATTTGTGAAACATGGTGTCATTATTTTTTGTGGTGCAAATTACATAAATGTGAGACTATTTACAGTAGGAATAGTGTCTAAACAAAAAACAAAATTAAATTTTGCTACCTGCAGTATAATACTTAACCATTAAGACTATGTAGAACTGCTGTAAAAGCTAGTAAGAATGAAGTCACTGAAGCATTGGTGAAATGACAAAGATATTTATTTGAGTGTACACATCATATACAGAGTAGTTGGACAAAGAAATCACAGACTAATTGATGCCTTCATCAAGAAATGGATTCTTACAAATATTTGTACAATAATAGTTTAAAAACAAATACAATTTTCTTGAACTAAATAAAATCAATTAAAACTTAGAAACCATTATAACAATTTACATTTATAATAATGAAAATATATATAATGTAAGAATGGAATATTGTGCTACCTAAACAGACACAAGATGACCTTGAAATATCTTGTTATGCCATAAGATCACTGGTGTACTCTAAAACTGAGCCCCTAACAATGATGACAGAGCCAAATAAAAAAAAAAAAGATTTATTATTCATGTGACTACTGATACCACTACAATGAAGTTGAGAAACCAAAGTAAAAAAGTTGAACAAATCCAGATAGCTCTATTTACAGGACAATTCTTGAGCTATACAAGTTCCTTTGGTAGGTAAACCCCCTTTCTGTTTTTATGCCTTTAATTATGTACACAGGAAACAATTGCATTCACCATTACCCTGTTATAAATTTCTTTTGCCACACTGTTCCATGTTTTGAATGATGATATAATAATAGTTATGTATGAAAAAATAGAAATTAATATATATATATAAATTGCACATCACATGTCTCTCTAGTTATGCTGATTGACTTTATCTTAAGACTAATGTTTAACAGTGCCAAAACCATAATTCCTCACATCTTAAGTAGGAGGTACAAAAGTTTTGAAGGGCTTGGTGTTGTGAGTCAAGAGATAAAGTTTCTCCACAGAAGACTGTACATCTATTTTACAAGTGAACACATTCATACCAACTCTCACTGGTGCCATTTAATATTTTGCATGAAAATAAATTATACAGTTTATATTGTTTCAAACCACAGCAAAATTACATCAAGTCACAAAACTAATTTGGTTTATTGCTTCACTTCATGTATCTACAAGACTTATGCATACACATTTCAAACGCCAACTGTCAAGAATGTAGTTTTTTTATCAAAAGTCCTTAAAAATATTTACCCAATTTGGTTAAGCATAGCAATGTTATTTAGTCTAATGAGGGTTTCCTACCTAAATTAATTTATATCATTAAATCATTCAATTTATCAGCACATTCTCCAGATACAAGATTCAAAGCTTCAAAACATTTCTGTACTACCAAATATTCCACAAGAAAGAACATTCTTGTTTCTCTACATTTGGATGGCTAGAAGTAGAGAAGAATAAAAGCTGGAGACAAAAATACTTATTTCAAAACAAAAATGATTATTTTCTTGGGCCCAACTGTTTATACATACATTTGAATGTAATAAAATTAGTCATGAGAAATAATTCCTCCTCTAGGCAGTCTTTCCTTGTACACTGATAAAACCCTCAAAGTCTACAGCAAAGTTAACATTTATTTATCTTAGTACTTGAGTCTTGCAGCACCACAAACTTCAGGACATAAGGTTACATTTTGAGATTTCATGAATATCAATCTATTGAACACAAAATGTAGTTATCATTTAGTGTCCATCTCTCATCTTATAGTGAAATTTTTTTTTTTTTAAATATTTATTTTGAGAGAAATAATATACAAATTAGAAAAAAAAAAACAGAAAAAGTAATAATAGCTCTTTGGAACAATATTTAATGTGAAATAAACAGAGCATGTGTTCATTGATAAATGTTTATGTTAAATAAACAAAGCATGTGTTCATTGATAAATGTTTATGTTAAATAAACAGAGCATGCACTACATTATGTCCAATAAAATATTTCTGATTTGACAATAAAACATGAGTTAACAAAGTAGTCTCTCATTAAATGCTAAAATAATAACAAACATTCAAAACTCCATTTCTTGACAGTATCTTACTGGTTTGCCCTTGTAGTCTTCAAGCTTATCCATAATTTCTTGACAGATGGTCATTACCTTGGGGTCAACAGTTATAGATGTCATAAGTCTCTGAATGTGTTCATGGCCACCTTCATTACTTAACAAGGTCAGATAACGCTTACCTGGCAAAATACAAAGCATTAAATTCTAAATCTTAGAACATTCACTCTTTCAAATGGAATATGTAATGATGAAAAAAAAAAAAGTTTTTTAATGTAAATGGCCTTTGGGGAATGACTTTTATACTTTTACCATCACAGAGAAGATACAATCCACCAATCACAAAAAAGACAAGACTTATTGGTTCCTTAAGCTATTTTAGTACTGAATAAAAGCCTCAGGTAAGCTCCACTTGTAATGTTGAAGTAAGATTTTATGGTGGAGGTACATTTTGAACACAGCATCTTCTCTATGTTTAAGTCTTTTTTTAAGCAAATAAAAAATTTAAAAACATAAAAAAAAAAAGAAATAGACAAAAATGCAATGTAGAGGCAATAAAATAAAAACCCGTATGAAAATAAAAGAGATGAGGATTGGGGGAGATTTTCAAATAAACAGACTAAGCAAAAAAAAGATTTAAAACTCATTTTTATGGTGCTAAAAATTTTATACAAAATTATGCTACAACTTTTGAACTACATAATTTATCAACACTTCATATATATGGTACACTGATTACACCAACAAGCTAGCTAGTTATCCCCCATTGATGGAAATCTCTACTAAATGTAAATTTCATTGTTTCAATATTTGTTATGTTGTTGATTTTATATAACAATATACCTTTGTAATCTCCATAAATAATAGTACAGATTTTCTTAATCAGAATATTTTGATCTACATTCAAAAATGATATAAATAAAAAAAAATCATACCATTTTTGGAACAAACATGGTGAATGGCCCAGACAGCCCACAACTGTATTGGAGTATCTTCACTTTGTAGAAGAGGAAAAAAAGGACTAAAAGACCTAAATTCAAAACAAAATGCAAATCATTAGACAATGAGAAATTAATAGATAAAAGAATCAGTAGAAATGCTTATAAATACCATGGACTGTATCTTATAAATGTTTTCAATAAGAAGACATGTTCTCAATGAACATTATTGGCTAGAGTATTAGGAAACTACTATTTCTGCCTTTTGAGTTTACATTAGGAATTAAAAAAAAATACAATAATCAAACAATCTTTTATTAAATAGAAACTTTTTTGGTAATGCATACCTGCCTACCTAAAAAAGTCCAAATGTGTATTCCTGAGGGTCAAAATGTGTATTTTGGGACCTCAATGTGTAACACACACGCGAACGACTTTTTTTTTTTTAACCGTATAAATCGAAATGATATTAAAATTATATTATATATATATATATATAATAGACCTATGGATAGATCTAATAGATAGATTATTTAATTCTCATATAATGTGAGAATAACTAGTAAATTTTGAAACTAAAATTTCTAGTCTAAATAAATATAGTATAGATCTAGATTAATCTAGAGTGACTAGATTTTTGTATCTCTACAGACTAGATCTACCTAACTGTTAGATTACAGTTAGATATATCTAGATCTAACTAATACTCCTATTACTACATTAATTTATAGGAATAAATTTCTAATAGTAGGCCTATGCCTATACCTATACTACGAGCCTATAAACTTAGAATCTAGAAATAGTAATAGAGATCTAGACCTAGTCATTGCACTTTAACCTAAATCTAAAATAAAATCAATAAGCTAGATCAGATCTAGACTCTAGAATTTCATTCTAAGTCTAAGTGAGTAGTGAGTGTTACCGGTCCCGTGGATCAGCTACAATTGGTACAATAGGACAAACGTAGACCAAGATCTAGAATGTAGTAGAACTAGATTTTCTAGATAACTAGAGAATTTCAATCTATCTTAGATGGTAGCTAGGTCTAGTCTAGATCTACTGTATAATAAGTATTATAAGTAGATCTAGTCTGATATATGATATAGATCTAAATCTAGATTCTTAGATCTAGAGGTCTATATAGATCCAGATTATTCTAGATCTAGACATCTAGATCTAGCTAAAATACGATGTTTTGAATCAATAGCGCTTCGTGATATTTTTGATTAAAATTAATACCGGAATTTTTTTTTTTTTTTTTGCATTCGACTTTTTTAAAGCTCCAAATTAATTAATTTCTAATGAAAATAAAGTCACATTGGTGACTGAATGATACCAATTCGCCTCTCCCAATCGCTCTCGCGTTCTTTATTTGTAGACAATTTCTAATTGCTTGATTCCAATCAACGTATATCTAGATCTGGGCGCAATGTGTCCACCCCACCTTTTCTGGTTTTTTTCCCCCAAAGGACGGCTTAGCGTGTGACCTCTATGTCAAAGTTGCCGCTTAGCGTGACCTCTGTGGTCGCTCGTAAGCTAGTTTAGAGAGGGAAAAAAAGGGTACAAAATGCGTAACGGGACAGGTTTAATTCATATTTGCGTACTCGCTGTCATTTTGGGGCGATTTTGCGTAACGAATACGCATTTTGCGTAACGGTAGGCAGGTATGGTAATGTAGCTGTCTAACACTGGTACTTAAAAGTGATGAAATAAAACTAACCTATAAGCCACCATTTCTGCTTTAGGCTGATCCCAACTAGATACAACAGTTTTCTGAAGGAGTGAAAGAGACATGTCAGTGAATGAAATTATTTGCACCATCAAATATTTTTTTCAATTGACATAATACATGCTACACATTTCAACTAAAAATAAAATGTTCCTTTAAAAAATGTCTCCTACCAATTCCTCTAGAATATCATATCTGTCAAGACCTGCTATACTTCTCCAAGCTTCATCTCCATCACTACATAAGTGAGCTAGTATACCAGCTGCAAAATAACTGACGTCTATGTGTTCCCCATGTAACATGTGCCTGGAAGTAAAGAAGCATTCAACACAATCAAAGACAGGTAACTCATTGGGGTGACATCCTTACACATAGTGGCAACTTTTTAAAAATGTAACCTATATATAGGAGCCCTGACTTCTTAAATGTTGCTACGTGCCCACAATGATCAACTTTCCACAAAATCCATTTATTTCATTGTTATTTATTTTAGTCTAATACAGATTGTTTTATCGTAAATCAGTAATTTTTAGTTCTTTCTTTTTTTTTTTGTTTAACACAATTCAAGTAAAAAAAATCATCAGCTAGATGTTAAAGTAATTTAGGAATTTGAAAAAAATAACATAGAAACTTACTTTATTAACATTATGAAATCTTCTCTCATTAATTTATATCTTAGTGCTTTGACTTCAGCAATGTTGTTCTGGACATAAAAAAAAAATACAACATTTGAAAAGAGCTTACATGAATGATACTATTAAAAATAATGATATTTTATCATAATATGGCTTCAAACTATAAGCCCATGATCAAACAATTCTATCAACTGACTTACCAACAAACCAAGAATTTTGGTTTCCACTTGAACATGACTTTCTGTTTCTTCTCCATCAGTTAGTTGTAGAAGCTTAATAAACAATTCCAGTCCTCCTTCTGTCAAGAACACGTTACACGTGGATGGTGCTTCATCTGACAACCAACCCAGTGACAATATAGGTCAATATAACAAGTAAAATTAAGATTAAGGCTAAGGCTGCTTTCTTGACTCATTAATCAGAAATGTGTTATGATTACATATAAGAACAATTGAAATATATGTTAGGATCAACTAGCTATCTTTTAGTTAATGACCTGTATATCTATCACCTTTTTAATTTGGTCTCTTAATTATAAGGTATAATAAGAACAATTTGTGTCTTTGTGCCAGCAATTGTTTGTATAATGGCGACTCAATAACAAATAAATGACATTATTGTAAAACCAAAAAAAAAAAAATTAATTTTAATCTAGCATTTAGAGAAATTATTTCAAGTGACTCCTGAATTGTACAAAATAATTGATATAGTTAATTCTTATGTAATTTACCTGTAAGATTCCACAGAGCACTCAGTGTAAACCTCAAAGTAATATCAAGCTCCCTTATCACAAGCCTTTCTTCTACCAACATTAATAATTTCTTCATATAGCGAGCTTTGGCACCAAGAATTGTTGTCTGTTCTGTTGAAATCTAATAAAATATTTGTTGAAAATAATGTAATAAATATTAGTGAAAACAAAAGAAAAATGTATATGGGATATTTATTTTATAACTATTTTAAGTTTGAAATAACAGGCCACCTTTGCAGCTAGTATAGAACAGATGGCTACTGACATCCGATTCATTGAAGCATCATCAAACTGACACATACATTCCATGACTAATCTTGAGCATCTGAACCGATCAAAGTTCTGCAGGGAAAAAAAAGAATATTAGTACAACCAAGTGATCCATTCAATAGTTTTATTTTCACATTGAGGACTGTCCAAAATGTCTTACCACTTCTTGTAATATCCTGTCACTGCATATTGTCAGTAGAGCATTTTTCTGTAGCTGAAATGCAATAGAACAAGACATTTAGTTAGAAAATAGCTCAGTTTTGTATACATGAACACATACATTGACTTGCATTGAAGTGACACACCTGCTGGTGATTAGGAAAATTTTCCATGGCTGTTAATGTGAGGTCTACACATTTAGATAATAGAACTGAGTGAATCTTGATCCCAACATCTCCTCTGGTTAAGTTATACAGACAAGCAGTGGCAGCCATTTGGACAGAAAGCAATTTGGGATGACTTTTCATTGCTGGCAAGACAAGCTGGAGAAAAAGTGAGATGGTGCCAATAAAATGTGTAAAAAAAAAAACAAAAACAAACAGTATTTAATGTAAGCTCTAACACAAACTCAATAGAATCTACTACATTCTTACCTTTATAATGTCTTCTCGTGGTTCTTCAGTACCTTGTGATAAGTTAAAAAGTTTGAACAATGCTTTCTGCATGTATGCACTTCTTGGCAAATAACGACGTAAGGATTCTATTATCTGAGACTCTGTGTACTCTCCTGAAATCTAGAGGATAATTACAAGATCCTTGGTCATATAAAATATATTATATACAGAAGTAAGAACCTTATGTATTATTGTAGAGAATACCAAAAAGTAAAAAATAAACTAAATGTACTCTATTTCTGTCAATAAATTTGATTTTGATTTTAGGCACATTGGCACAGTTTAGGCCATGTTGTGCCCATGTCAATAAATATTTTATTACATTGAAGCAATGTATTCAGAAAAAACAACAACAGCTGCTCGTGTGATATTTTTAAGCTAATGAAATTTCCTTTACCACCTTAAGTTTCATTGTCATCTTTTCAGAACTGCATCCAAAAGAGGAACAAGTAAGTTGAAATAAATTCTTTGAATGTTACCAATAATTCTAAAAATTGGACTGGACTGCAAACTTAAAATTTTATAAAATACAACCTCCAAGGAGGGATAAATGTTAATGTGCAATATATCATTTTTTATTCCTAGTGTATTCTCAAAAATGAACTCTTTATCAGTTTATTTCTCAAAAACTACTATCAATATAACATCAAATTTAATGTGACACGAATAATTTGCACCTCATGGCTTCAGTCTAGGATTGAAGTTACATTGAAACAAGAAAATCTCATTTTCATATTTTACATGTTTGTTTCAATAAAAGAACGCTTATGCATAAAATTTTTTTTTTTTAATTAATAAAAAGCTTAAATTTTTTGATAATTCAATATTAAGAAATGTTGATAACTGAATTGATAGATGAAAAAAAGTTATGAATTGCAAATGCAAGTTGAACAAAATTTATTGATGTTACCTTTAAATCTGGTCGATTGCGTAACCAGCTGCTCTCTGGTTGAAACATTTCATATTCCGATATTGATGTTAATGCCAAGCCAAGGAAATTCAACCTTTTGTGCCGATCTAAAAATGATCTAAAAAACAGAGCAAATGTTTTCTAAAATCAAGACCTTTAAAGAATATTTTTGTTTTCTAATTTAGTTGACACATACTACTAAATATTTTAAATTTTCTAAAGACAAAAGAACCCAACTTACTCCACAACACAGGGGGCAACATCAGCTGATCCAGATATATCCAATGAGACTAAATTTGGATTAGCATCACATCTAGATAAATATTCTGGCACTTGGAAACGCTCAGTGGCCACAGAAGTGATAATAGATTCCCTGGTGGCCTCATTGGACACATCTAAATGCACTAAATGAATCAGTTCACTTACGACTCCTATTGGATCAGAGTTTCTGTGGAGCTGTAAATTGTACATGCTCAATGATTTCAAGCGATTCTTGCACTTCTTAAGTGGAGATATATCATTAATTTCTGTGGATGAAATGTCTAGGACTTCAAGACAAGGTAAATCCTCAGCTATAATTTCAAGTCCATGCCGATTGAATTCAGTAGAACTGACATTTAATGTATGCAGATTCCTCAACTTGGAAAGGGAGACAACCACACAAAACTTTGAGTTATTCAAGAAAGTGTTTCTACTCACATTTAATAACCTGAGATTAGACAGAGTCCACTCCCCCAAACAACCAATGATGTCATTGACTGTCACCTCTTTAATGCCAGTTATTTCTAACTGAGACACCCTGTGACCTTTTAGAATTCGCAATCCTCGACTAGTGACTGGGGCATTATGAATATTTACGTGCCGCAGAGCAGTGACAGTGGGATCAAACAGAGAAAGAGACTCATCATTTAGTTTTCCTTTTTCACTCAAGGTTGATAAGAGCTGATCAGAAAGATTGGCATGAAAACATGTTTCTGGATCCTTAAAAACCATCTTAGTCTGTTTGAAATCAGAGTGAGCAGCAGGCTGCACCTCACACAAAGCAGTCAGATTATCACAAATGAAATCTACACAGCAGCTCTGAAGGCTCATTGGTGTGTCATACATTTTCAGTATGAATCAATGGCCCTGAAGCCCTGTGATGATAATTGACCCCCTGTTAATCTGTTAATGAAACAAAAAAAAAATGTTTACATAATAATGGAAATTATATCAATTTTACATTTACTTATTTTACTAATATGAAAAAAACCTTATAGTTACTATATATATATTATATCTAGTCACTAGTGCCATATAAAATATATTTTAGATCTTAGAATCTAGATCTACTTAGAATATATATATATTATAATATATATATATATATATATATCTATATATAGATATATGTGTAGAGTATAAATCTCTGAGTCTGCTTATTATTTCTATTATATTTCATGAATGAATGTTTTAATATATATATGACATGATCATCAATCATCATCTCATGTCTCATCATCAGACTCATGTCAATCAATTCAATCATGACATTTTTTTACATACTGTCACATACTCTCACATAGTATCATTTGACATAATGATAGTGCCATACTAAGTCGGCATAGAGGTGATTAATCATTAGATCTATGACCTATGAGTAGTATGAGTATGACTATAGTATTAGTATAGTATAGTCTATGTCTATAGACTATTCGTCACTAGTGATAGTGACTAAGTCGTCTAAGTAGTGTCTAGATCATATCTATTCATCTATCATCTAGATGATTATCTAGAAATACTAGAATCATGTCTCATGATCATGCCAATTATAGATGATCATCACCATCATGATCATCTGAATTTGTTTTTAAATGCCTAAACCAATGCAATGAATCTGAATTTTTTTATTTTCTGAATAATGATTTATAGTAGAGTCTTGTATATGGAACACCGACTTTGGGAACTAGGTCATTTTTTTATTTTATTTTTTTATTAGGTCAAGGTTTAAGTAAAAAAAAAACTGAAAGCAGATTCTTATTCTGCAACTAAAGGACTATAAAAATAGCAGTGTTTCTTCGAATTACCACTCACAGTCAAGATTTTATTTTAAAATACAGTAGGTCACTTCATGCTTCTATACGGCACGCAGTTTTTGTGCTGTCTCCTTTAGCGCACGGGGAACACCTTCAATAAACACCACTATGTAATTGCTAATAAATTATATCTAAAAAATATTTATTCATCCTTTATATGGCATTATGGGTAGGATAATTGCCTGGGGAGGTTAAAACATAGATTTTCATACGTGGTTTCTGAGAATCTCAAAAAGTGCCCTTTGCTTTGGAAAAGTGAAACAAAAATAAAGGAACTTATTTAAAATTGGACATTTGCAGTCCTGATACCCACGTCCTTTTTAGCTCCAAACATAAAAACAAATGAGTTATAAACAAAAAAAGCGACCTGTTTACTGAATGAGAATCGGATGAGTTGTTCCATATACAAGACTCTACTATATAATCTGAATGGTGAACCTGAATCAAATCAAAATAAATTTTATAAATGGAAAATCATTGATTCAATGATTGGCTGTGAACTTGCAGTTGCAGTAAATTCATTTAAATTGATTCTTGAATAATTGAAAAGTTGTTAGATTTACTGACCACAGATGAGCACTGACTGTGTTATAGCACGTTAATAAAAGTAGATGAATAGTTCTTTTAAAAATTTTCTTAAGCTTAAAATAACTATAATAAGTAGATCTAGATCTTTGCACAGATCATACAGATAATTTTCACAGAACAGATTATGTTTAAAGGATTAATAATGTCGGCCATTTTGTCTGCACCTGCCCTCTATAATCTATATAGATCTAGTTATTTTTATCCTTTTCTAGTTCTAGACTTAACCAGGTTTGTTACATTTTCTGTGTTAAAATATGTTCATTAAGATTTAAGAACTTTCTGTTATGATTCAGAGCAAAAAAAAACAAAATTTAAGTTTTTAAATAAAGAGATTTATATTTTAAGAATCTTTTAACCGAAACATAAAATGCTAATTTTTGTGAACTCCGATGTATGTATAATATTGATCTACAAACCCACTGGGCAATAGGGCAGTAAAGAAAACATTTTCCTTTAGCTTTCTATAGGAGAGTGTTGCTAAGAACGCTATAAGAATAAATAAAGTTATAAAGTAAGACAGTAATAATCCCAATAATCTTGTCTTAGATAATACAGAAATAATCGGAACTTATGCGCTTTGGAATGTAGATCTGGGAACATCTTTAACTTTCAAGTTAAGTCAAACAAACAAACAAAACAGAGTAGGTTGGACCTAATTTAGCAGAGTAATCATTTACTCTATTTTCTTTTGGCTGTCCATTTGCCTTACCTATCAATAAGGCGACAAGACGTTCTAACTTAGGCGTGACAGTCCCGATTGAACAATTTTTTTTTAATCTTCTTATCTTAGGCCTACATGTTACAGATGTTATTTCAAAAAAGAAGATGATTACGTCCTACGTGCCATGCATTTAGTCATGCATATTTACCAATGACCTAAACCCCGCCAAGTCATCTATATAATGCAGACGTTATGTCTACTTAGGCCTACTTCAAAAAAGAAGATGATTACGTCCTACGCGTCATGCATCTAGTCATGCATGTTAACCAATGACTTCAAAATTCTGCTAAGTCACTGGTTTTCCTAGCTGGCTCATGCAATTCATTCCATGCTCTAAAAGCACTAGGTAAGAAGGAGCATTTGTACAAATTCGTTCTAGCATATGAAGCGAGGAATGTGCATCTCTTTTTTTTCTTTTGAGTAGTTTATTAGATTTTGTTTTTGTATTTGATGATTATGGTTCACTATATGGAAGCGAAACATGGTCAACATACTCATGGCAGGAAAAAAAGCTGAATGTCTTCCACCTCCGATGCCTAAGGCGGATCTTTAAAATAAGGTGGCAAGATAAAATAACAAATGAGGAAGTGCTACAAAGAGCAGGGTGCCAGGACATCCGCTCTATTATCAGCAGCAGACGCCTTGGCTGGCTTGGCCACGTTTGCAGAATGCCAGTAGGTAGACTACCACAAGATATACTGTATGGCGATCTTATTGAAGGCAGGAGAGCCGCTGGTCGCCCACTTTTACGGTATACAGATGTGTGCAAACGTGACATGAAGCTATTTGAAATCGACACTAGCAGCTGGGAAAAAGTAGCACTGGATAGATCCACATGGAAAGAGAGCATAAGAGAAGGGTCTCGGATTGCAGATGCCATACACAACAGAGGCAGAAAGAAGGCTAAAAATGCAGCTACTCCTGGTGATTTTATATGCCCAACCTGCAACCGCAGCTGTGTATCAAGGATTGACCTCTTTAGCCACACAAGACGTTGCAAAGGGAAAAGATCGTCTCACGAGACGTAAAATGCCACAGAGTTTATGGTTCAGTGTTTTATGTAGCCTATAATTGCTACTTTACTTTTGAGTCTTCTGTCCTGAAGGCTTTCTAAATTTAGTGATTTTACTAAAGGTGTTACCCTAGTCAAATGTGAATATTGATTTGTTATGAATCTCACTGCTCTATTTTGTGTCTGTTCCAGTTTCTTAATGTTTTCTTGAGTTGAGGGGTCCCAAACAGTGGATGCATATTCTATTTTAGGCCTAACCAAGGTTAAATAACATATTTTAGTTGCTTTTTTTTTCTAACTTGATTTATAGAAATTTCTGTCACGTTTTCATTAAATGTCCGGGCGGCTCGTCTAATGTCCCGCTTTCATAAAAAAGTCAATCAACGTCATGCTTTCATTTTAAAATATTTCTTAGTCTTTTAACTAATAACTTTAAAGTTACCACATTGCGGCGTTTTCTTTTTGGTCCTTTTTATTCACTGCTTTAAAAACACCTATGTTAGAGGCATGGGTGGTGCTTTTACTTTTCTGCATCCTGCTTTCTTCTTAGAAACTAACGTCAGTACGTTTCCTGCCGACTCTTGGAGTGTTGTTCAGAATGGTTCTCGCTGATTCTTTAAATTAATCACATCAAGCAAACAGTAGTTCCATGATTGACACGTTTCTCGCTTTGGCTCCTCAAATATATGGCCACATTGCTAATAATAATGGTTTGACTTTTGTCTTTGCGTTATAAAGATAATTAATCGAGTCATTTAGAAATTAGATTCAATTAATTAATTTAAAATAGGTAAATAGAAATTATTTATTTAAAATATTTTAAAATAAAGATCTTTAATTTGAAAATCACCAGCAATCTAGAAATCATTTTAGCAACCACCAGGGCCGGATATTAGAAGGCAAGGCATAAAGGGCACAGGGCACAGGGTTACCACCCACAAGAATGATAACACGAGACTTCCTTCAAAAGGAGAGTTATGTCCTCCGTCGGGCAGAATTGTGAAAATGTCCTTCTTTTACTCTGTTGTATACTGCAGTGGCATATTACTCACATACTCAGCAATCACACTATTTCTCTCATACATTTAAACAAAAAGTTAGTTGCTTTTTTTAAGACTAAAACTAAGAATGCTTTATTGGTCCTTATGGAAATTTGTTGTGATAACAAGGACTCTTTTCTTATATAAAACAATACAACAGAATCATTCTTATAAATAGAGCAGATAAAACATGAAGAGTTCATTGAGCGACTACACACATATATCCTAACCCTTTTCATGTTTCTTGATCAACGAGTGGCGTTGATATAGACTAGTCTGACAGAGTAAGGAACGAACCAACTTTTGTACCGCTCGGTTTTGGTCTTGATAGATAGAAAGCCCCCATTTCGCGACGAGTTGGTGTAGCCTAGTTATGATGGAGCGGGTGGCTGTTGTCTACCAAAATTTTTCCGATTTTTCTGAGACATTTTTGTTCAGAAAGTTTATTTAAATATGGTAGAGTTGTGCTTGTGATTTTAGATGCTTTTTTAAATAATGTTGTCCATTGACATTTAAGTTACTCAGTTTGTTGATCATTAGATGTGGCTGCATTGTATTGAAAGTTGAGGAGAAATCTACGAAGAGGACTCGTGCATATGTTTTGGGTGTATCGAGTTGTTTATAGATCTTCTTTCTTTTCTATTTTCTATACTGATTAAAAGAAACCTGTAAAATGTAACGTTGAAAATGCGATTTCTCTGATTAATGCAGAACAAAAAAAGAACAATGGTTTACATATGCTTAGTGAGATAGTACAGTAGGCCTACCTACACAATTACACCAACTCATCATTATCTTCGAAACTGAATTTTAAACTTTGTAAGAGACTATAAAGCCAAGCGAAGCTTATATTAAGCGTAATTGTATCAACTTCGCAGTTTGGATCAAATTCATGTAGCAATTTTAAATCTGCGCGATCAGAAATTTGTTTGTAAACATTAATTCTCCGACACCCAATCTCGGATCAATCTGAATTTTTGCACAATTATTTCTTTTACCTGACAAAACAAGATTCCATAAAGAAAATTAATCAATTAGTTAATTAAAATTGGTACCGGTAATTAATTATTTTGTTTGGTATCTCGAATAAGGGAAAGAAACTGTAGTTGACTGAAATGATGTTATATGCTGAACTAGTCCCCCTTATAGGTCGCCGCCTTAAGGTTAGTTTGAAAAAAAAAGATAACTATAGAATCTTACTTTCATAAGCACTTCACTAGCAGAATTGTTAGTATGTCGGCTTGAGTCATGAGTTTTAATTCAGGTTGTTACCTTTAGTTTTTTTTTTCTGTATAAATGCTTTTAAAAACCAATTACGTAAAATTCACCCAGATATTCATTTCTTTTTCCTACTTCTCTATTTCCAAACTAGTCTAGTCAAGAGATGGGATCATAGCGTATTGAGAAAGCTAAAAGCATGAAATAGCGCTAAACAAAAACAACAGGTAAAAAATATTTATTATCGCACATATTTATTGTTGTTAGTCTAATTTTTACAAATTTAAATAGCATAACTGATCCAAACTAATTGATACAGTTGATACAATTACATTTACACTCAGTAGGCTATAAGCTTTTTTTTTTTTTTAAAGTAGGCCTATTTAAAAAATGTATTTCTTGTTTGATAACTGTGTACACACAAACACACG
>JADKLZ010000130.1:18268018-18279729 GCA_021533235.1 Biomphalaria straminea
TCAACTGAGACACAAATGTGCAGACACAATGATAGCATGGCTGGCTATGTCGTCACCATAGTCCAAGGTTTGAGTCTCCGCCCGTTTCCTTACTAGGACGTAATCCTTAGTTCTGTAAGATCGCCTGAAATGTTTGTTTGACGCGATATGTTATGACATTCAGTGGAGTCATTTGTTTGTTTGACGTGATGTTAAGTGACATTCAGTGTAGAGTCATTTGTTTGTTTGACGTGATGTCAAGTGGCATTCAGTGTAGACTTAATAAATATAGAGTTCAATGTTAGCCAGACTGTCCTGAAAATTAATTAGAAAAAGTCTTTCAATGTCTAGTTTCATAAGCTAACGTTTCTAGATTTCATAAGAGTCTTAATGGTGTCCTAAACCTCTGGCAGGTAGTGCATGAGTCCTTTAAGTCTTTTGAATATTGTTTTAATTCGCTACATTTGTACAACAATATTTGGCATATTTAATTGTAAAAACAAAATGCCTCGCTTTCAGAAAACAAAATGAGTCGTTGAACTTGTTTTAGCACGTCACAAAATATGATTTGAATAGAGCTTTAATATTTTGAGTTAAAACGTGACATACAGATGGGCAGACAGACTGAAAAAAATAAAAAGAAGCATTTTTTTTCTCCTACGAGATGCAGCTAAAAAATGAAACAACACACAAAACAGAATAAAGGAGGAACAAACATTTGCCATTACCTCAAACTTCCCGGTAAACTGATACTTAACTTTTTAGGGTGTTGCGAAATATCAGACAGTGAATTCTATAGTCCGAAAAAAAAAGACACAGATCTAGTTAATTCATCTCATAACTGTCAACGTAAGGGAAAAAATACTAATGAAAACTGAGTCGTCACAAAATATTCTATGTTGTGTCCTCCAATTGAGTGGGGCCCATGGTTTGTGACTCCCTATGGTTGTGACCCCGTAAGATTGTGACTCTCTAGGGTTGACACTCCCTAGGACTGTAACTCCTTAGGGGAGGGGAAGAGCTCCCAGTCCAAGCCATTTGAAAGCCTATCCAACGATTAATGGGATAATGGTGCCTTCAGTGCTGATTCCCTACTAAACTTAACCGAAGGTAACTCCTTAGGTTCATAACTACTAGTGTTAGACTAGTGCTACTATTATTACTTTCTTGCTTTCTATTTCCTGTCGCCTGTAATAGTTCATGTCTCTGGAGCTGTGGTCGGCTAACTTGTCATTCAAAGGAGCCAAATTAAAAAAAAAAATAAAAAAAATTGAAGTTTATTCAAAGAGCAATTTTTAAAAAATCTGGAGAGGGAAGATATTTTTTAATGTAAATTAGGATTAACAGTACAATATCGATCTCACCTTTGCTAAATATGTAACAATTTATCTAATGGTAGATCCACACCAAATACAAACTGGCCTAATCATACTCATATATAAATACAATTTATGAAAAAAAAATTAAAACAAAATAATATAAAAACTAACCTTAAAAAAAAACAACTACTAATTCTCCACTAATATAAAGCAGACCAATGCTAATGCCATTTCACCAATGTTCCTAAAAGTTCTACATTAATCTACAGTCACAAAGACGCTCGAAATTTGAACTCTTCAATTCTCAGAGTTGAAATCCAGCAACTGTGTTCTCAAGCTGCCAATATCAAATATTGAAGGACGAAGAATGTACTGTTGTTACAGTATCATTCTGTATTTTTAAAACAAAACTAACGTCACTCTTCTGTTATCGAAGTCTTTGAACCTACTGAGTATAGTTTCCTTCAAATTTAATTGCGTTGTTTTAATAGAGCAAATGTCAATGTAATAATTATTTTCTTGACAATATTTCAATAAGTATGGAAAGTTTATCTATCAAAATCTTTGGCGAAAAAGCAAAAAAATTTTTCGTTTGAAAATATTTTTTTCTAGAAAAAAAAAATCGAGTTTCCCTTTTATTGTAACTTTCGATTTAACTGATTTAGATAGAACTACTATTCATCATGAATAAAAATTGCTGGATCCTCGGATCGTTCGCTAGCTTTACAGGATGTTTTAAAATGTTTACTTGTTATAACAAAACTTGTTCAGTCGAGATCTGCTTACTCTCTACCTCAATTAGAAATTCTTTGAATTGGCGATGGTAATTAGCAATGGCTTCAGGAAATGTCTGCACACACAGTACTTTCTGATTAATTAAACCATGGTTGAGAAGTATTTGATGTTTAATGTTTTCTTTAAAAAAAGCAACAAACTCATTTCTTGGACCTGGTATACCTTCGCATAGTCATTTATATCAAGATATTTTTTTCTAATGGATTTTGATGTTAGAAGCAATCAATACAGTATTTAGGATATGTAATCCACGCGTTTTTCCTTGGAGTAAGGAGAGTACCAATGTTTTCTCTCTAGGACCTCTACTAAAGAGGAAAAGACACGTCCAACGTCTGTCGAATTGATGCCCTCCGAAATGCAGCAAGTCAAGGGAGACAATACTAAACATGTTTGTATTTATTGTTGCTTTCTAAAACTTTGTCTCTTTTATGTACAGCTGAACCCAAGGAGTCTAAAGTTGGCGACCACTGCTACAAAATAACACGAAGTAGGACTTTCAATAGCTACTCTAGCTTTTGAGATTTAAAACATAACAGACGGAAGGACAGACAGACGTACATTTTTGCACAAAACGAATAGCTGCTTTTCGCCGGTACAAAAATAGACATGAGTTGTTTTTGTTCTAATTCCTAGTCTCAGACAGTTAAAGTTTTGTTTTTGAATGCCTCCATGATGTCATTAGCTCTCCGTCTCAGTTTAGGAAACATTTCTTTCCCCAAAATTGAATTTCAAACTTTGAAAGAAACTGTAGACCCAAAATTAGAAGTTAGCTCCTTTGTGTTTGATCGTTCTTATGTTTTGAAGTTACTAACGTCATGTGATATTATATTTCAGTCTTGACATAACGATCCCAGATGTCATGACAGGTCATCGTCAATCACTGTTACAGGTGAATGAAATGGCGTCATCTGAAATGAGTGACGATGACATGGAAGGTGAAGATGATGCCATCCTGGACATTGACGATTCATTAGAAAAAGAACGAACAGTCGGACTAGATTATTCATCTCTAGGTAACCGAATCAATGGTCAAGAACTTCCTTTGAGCTCTTCAGATAGAGAAAAACAAATAAAGGCTAATAGTGGTAACAAGCGGCTACTTAGGACGCCTAAATGTGCACGATGCCGTAACCATGGAGTTGTCTCCTGTTTGAAAGGTCACAAAAGATACTGCAGATGGCGCGATTGTCAATGTGCGAATTGTCTGTTAGTTGTAGAGAGACAGAGGATCATGGCGGCACAAGTCGCTCTGAGAAGGTAAATGGTATTGTCTTTAGTTTTACTTACTGGGTACTGACTTTTTCAAAAGTAACATTTTTTATCAAATTCCTAACTTCTTATGAATAATTCCAACTAACCTTTGTTTTCAAAATCCTAACTTATTGTGAATAGTTCTTTAGAGTTTGATGTCTCATGTTTTTGTAGTATGAAATCAAATATCGTGTTACTGTAAGTCAGTGTATGTACTTAATGTAGGTCTATAGACGTCTTTCATTATTCCATATTCCATCCAAGAAATCTTAACCTGGCTTCGATCTAGTAGCGAATAAAAAAATTCCTGCATCCCTTAGATCAGAAACTAGATTTCGAAAGTACAATGATTCCATTGGGCTAAACATTTAGTAGAAACTAAATTGATGAGCCTTGTATGATGCCATGAGTTAAGAAATAACTTGTTATTGCTCCTGAATATTCTCCACTGTGTTATATTCTATCAAGTCGCCAATTCGTTAAGTTTAGGTCTACTTTAAAGTATTTCAATTGCTGTGTAGAAAGAGTCCATTAAAAATTAAGCTATTATTACCGCAGACTTATGAGAGTATTCCTTATACACAGTGGCTATACTTCATTCAATCTGGTGTTACTGTTTAGTTCTCGTTGCATGCTTCAAATACGGTTTCAGATTTTACAGAACAAATAATTATGATCTAGCTAGACACTAGTCTATTGTAAAGCTAGTTTATCCAAAAAGTCAAACAAATATATATATCTAAAATATAAAAGGAAAACAAAGGTGTATGTATATATGTATGTATGTCCCCGAATAGCAATCAAATCGGTTACATCGATCCTGATAAAACTTGGCAGAAATGTTCCTTGGGTACTAACTTAGACCTAAATGTATGTTTTGTAGCCCTAAAACAAACTTAAGACCCTAAAAAAAAATAAAGTTGACCAACTCTATTACAGCTATAGATCTAGGCTTTGTTTAGAATGTCGACATGAGAAAAGATCGAAAGGATTTAGATCTAGATCTAGATCTAATTTTAAGAAATACACTTTGCACTTATTGATTTTTACTTTGACGCATGAAAATACAAAATATAGTCTAATGATTTTATTATTTAAATTTATGTAAAAATCCTTTTGAAACACAAAAGGATTTTTACATAAATTCGTTCTTTGTATATGCGAATATAAATATCCTGTTGAACATACTTTCATTAGACATTACCGAAATGTTACACATCTCTCTATTCCTAGATCTAGGTCAATCTAGGTCTAGGTCTAAAACTGTATATCAACTCCAAGATGATAGAACTTAACTCTTCGCAAAGATAGTTTTAAGCTTTAACACATAACCATACTAATTATAGTCCATTCATTTCATATTTTAATCAAATTAACATTAAATTTTGTTTTCTAAAGCATTTTTTACATGAATGCAACTATTACCTAATATCGCGTAAATTAAGGTCAAGTTTCTATTTATAGCTCCATTCATGATTTCTTTTTTAACGTGAATTCAAGCATTCGCTTTACTTTAAACATTATTATTTTCTTTAATTGTTTTTAATGCACAATATCACTGACTACACCAGCAATACGCAAATTAATACCCGCGGGCAGCGGGTAATATCTGTCTAGTATATATATATATATATATATAGTATATATATACTATAATGTTGAATGTATGTATATAGGCCTATGTATGTTTGTATAGAAATCAAAACCGTTTCGCCGATCTTGACAAAACTTGACAGAAATGTTCCATTTAGACCTGTGTGTATGTATTGTAGCCCTAAAACAAACTTAAGACCCTCAAAAAAAAATAAAGTTATTACAGCTATTACAGATTTTACAGCTATTAATTACAGCTATACTATTATAAGGATCTAGGCTTTGTTACAATGTTGACATGAGAAAAGATCGAAAGGATTTAGTTCTAGATCTAATTTTAAGAACTACACTTTGCACTTATAGTTTTTTTTACTTCGACACTTATAGATATATAAGAATGTCCATTGATTTCATTATTTAATACAATTGATCTTCTAATTTGTGTTTTAAAAGCATTTTTACATAAATTCGTTTCTTATATCTACGAATGTCGATCTCCTGACGTACAATCTTTCATTAGACATTTCACGAAATGTTACACATCTCTATATTTCTAGGTCTATAATGATATAACTTCTCTTCGCAAAGATATTTTTATAATTAAACACATGAACATATTAATTATAGTCCATTCATTTCATATTTAACTCAAATTAACATTCAAATTTTGTCAAAGCACTTTTAATACAATCGTTCGCTAAATCTAGATCTACGAACTTAACGAATCCGTTTTCATCCAATAATTATAAATCAGTATATCTTATTAAAAAGGTCACGCATGCGCAGACCGAAATGTTACGAAACTTCTCTTCGCAAAAATCCGCTTTACTTAAAACATTATTATTTTCTTCAATTGTTTCTAATGCACTATATCAGTGACTTTATTAGCAATACGCAAGTTAAGACCCGCGGGCAGCGGGTAATACCTGTCTAGTATATATATATATATATACATTGGAATATTATTTATTTATATAATATTGCAACCAGCGGTGTCCAAACTTTTCCAAACATGGGTCGGATTAAAAACAAATAAACACGGTGTTAGCAATCTGCATAGCCTACAATTCTTACACATTTACTAGAAATGGTTTTAAAAGGTACCCAGAACGGAGAACGCTAAATTGTTTTTGAAATAGAGACTTTTCATTATTTTTCGTAAATTCAGTAGTCCAGTTTATATTTGAATGTCAGTAAACAAAAGAACAGTCTGAAATAATTCTCATTTTAATATGACATACATTTAGCACTTGACTTAAACATTTAAAAAATAAATGTGTATTTAAAATACATCAAGTTACTTCCTTTTTCCAGTCTATATTTATTTATGTCTATGAGTACAAATCTTTTGAGCAGCACAAAGAGATTATTTGTTTTAGATCATACAAGAACGGTTCATTAGTGGATTGTTATGGCACAATTAGGAATTAATTATTTGTTTATTGTTTCGGAGATAGAAGTTTTGACAATGACGTGACCATAGACATAAATAAATATAGACTGGAAAAAGGAAGTAACTTCATGTAACTTGAAAACATGTATATCTATTGAATTCGGATTTCCGAATTATGAAAAATTAAAAAATTGCATGATCTTCAGTCTTAGAGATTAAACAAAATTTATAGACATAAAATAAAGTACACACAATTGCAATTCACAAATTTTCAGTTCATAAAACTCTCTTATTGGCCAGTCTATATTTATTTATGTCTATGGACGTGACTTAAAATAGGGATGAGGTTTTTGTTTAGACAGAACGAAATATAGCCTAAGTCTAAGCCTATAGCCTAAGTCGACAAAAAAACAAAACAAAAACAGACGATCTTCATCATTGTAGAAATAAGTTAACATTTTATAAACGTAGCTAACATTCGATGGTACCCTTCATTGGTATTCAACTTGT
The DNA here is from genome assembly GCA_021533235.1 of Biomphalaria straminea. NCBI lineage: Eukaryota > Metazoa > Mollusca > Gastropoda > Planorbidae > Biomphalaria > Biomphalaria straminea. The sequence continues at coordinate 18,274,859 of JADKLZ010000130.1, forward strand.
TTGATATTCACTATTCAGCATCAGCGAAGACTAACTCCTATTGTTTGTTAGGCCATCTTATCTTATCTTATCTCTTATCATATCTTTAACATGTATGAACAGTCCTCATGGATAATAAAGTACGATAGCTCTGCTGAGGAATGGCACTCCCGTTTTGATTTTCTGCAATTAGTACTCTCCAGCTTTGTAATATTGTTATAGCGACATTGACTTGCGAATACATGCTATAGCACTGGCCCGATACCATAAACTCTCTCTCTCTCTTTATATGCATATGCGTATCTTTGCATTAACTACATCTATATTCTAAATAATATATCACGTAGATATCACCTGTAAACTGACTATATCACTGCAGGTATGCCTTGTGTAAGATAATTAATTCATTCATTATTTAAAGTGTAATTCAATATTTTGATAGTTTAGTCACGTGACTTTACCCTACTTACCAACAGGAAAAACAAACTAGTTCTGCAATGCACGTGCGAGAAAGAAGTACATAACTCCATAAATTTCTGTTTTGTCTTATCTTCTCTATTTAGAGTTACCTTCCCATGGGAAGTCGCCACAACTTCAGAACGCGCTGTTGGGCCACTACTAATGGAACATAAATGATCTGTTCCCGGGAACTTTCGCAGATAGTTGCATATTGTAAATTGTCATTAATTAGTTCTGTTCCAGCAGATAACGGTCTTGTAAGATTAGGATATCAGCTTTAAGGTCTTGGTAGTTCTCACTCTCGCCTTCTTTCTCTCTCTCTCTCTGTGTGTTTTTAACTGCCAGGTAGCTTTTGACTGCGGCGCAAACTCAAACTAGCTTTATCGGATATGAAGATATATTGAAGATATATTCTTTTTTCAGTTAGATGCCAAGTCATTAACGTCATAGCGATAGAAGTATCACCTTTAAAATATCTCTTGTGTTATGAGCAGCAAGAAATAAGAGAAACATTTGACAACTATACGATCAGAAGTGACATTTGGATCAGGAGAAGTTTTAAGAAGATTTAAGGGGGAGTACATCTTCGCGTCTGCGAAACCCCCCCCCCCCCTCGAATGTAATATCTTAACGGTGTTTCATTAATTGGGTGTTTGCTATCAGTATGTGAACATAATTTGGGTGTATAATGTAAGAATCGTACAGTATTGTTTTGTAAGATGTCAGACATGTACAGCATTGTGGTGTAAGATGTCAGACATGTACAGCATTGTGGTGTAAGATGTCAGACATGTACAGCATTGTGGTGTAAATTGAAAATTGAAATCTTCCATTACAATCCACCAGAGATTTGCTGATAAGATCGACACATTTGTTTAATTTGGCCATATAAACTTTAGATTGAATTCTTTAGTAATAATTTGGCTACAAACTAATTGATTGACAATAAAATGCTGTTTTTGCGAGACCAACCGTTACAGAAGGCCTGAGCATTGACCCGTGACGTCACAACCTGTGGGCAGTGGAGACTACAGGAGACCAATTGCTCGTTTCCGCGTCACAGGTCTGTTGGTCTCGTGTCGCGTAACTTAAACTACTTCCTTAACTAGACTTCTATGTTACATGTTACAATATCTGATATATATAATATTTCCTTAAAACATAATTTAATAAAATGTTTTGCAGTGGCGTAGCGAGGGCACCCTGGGCAACAAGACACTGCAGGAGTCGTTCCCCCGAGGGCCCCCTGGGCAACAAGACACTGCAGGAGTCGTTCCCCCGAGGGCACCCTGGGCAACAAGACACTGCAGGAGTCGTTCCCCCGAGGACACCCTGGGCAACAAGACACTGCAGGAATCGTTCCTCCGAGGGCCCCCTGGGCAACAAGACACTGCAGGAGTCGTTCCCCCGAGGGCACCCTGGGCAACAAGACACTGCAGGAGTCTTCCCCCACCTCCTATTAGTGTACTTCAATAGTTCCCAAACCTATACTAGTGGAGCCCCTTAGACCAAATACAATCGTTTGTCCCTCTGCCTCTAGTTAAATGGGGTCTGGGAGAGCGATCTAGGTTCACACGGTGGGTTTGAGAGGTTTGAACGTTAAGAAAAGGAAGAGTCAAACAATTTTTGGGTTTTCTTTCCATAAGATTAAAATGTTTGGAAATTCAATTGACAGAATGGCTGTTTAGTAAAGCGAGTCCATTTAGTCTAATACGACAGTCGAGAGAAATGTAATCATTCTGACACAGTAAAGTCAAGAAGAATCGCGTTAGCAGAGACGTTTTGATCTTCAAAAGCTTTTGAATCGATATTGTTAGAGATCGTCTCGCGGAAACGGTGTATATAGTTCAACGTTTCTGTTCAGTAAAGAATATATGAAGCATACAATTATTTATATTTTTTGAATTGTGATAGGATTGCTTCATTAGTAAACGAAGATGAAACAAAAAATTAATGATAAAATTTGTTGGATACTTTTTTTTTCTTTTGCCGAGGCTCGCGGGCCATATGTCGTTTGAAGTAGCGTGTTGCTAATTCCTGTGTTAAAAAAAATAATTGTATGTGTGTCTCACTTGCATGCTTGTATCAGACATATTTGCCTATGCCAGTAAACTATTATTCAAAATAGAATGAACATTCTTCTCCTTTCTCTTTGGTTTCTCGTCCAGACATCAAGCCAGTGAGATGACAAGTGCTCTTAAAGCTAAAGTCAAATCAGCAGCCACATTGCTGCAACAGAGAAAGATGCTGCAGAGAAATCTAAGAAGTCTTCAGCAACATTCTTTTTCCAGGGAGATTCTATCCAGTAAGTATCCACTAAACTGAGTTTGTATCATTACAAATATATATTACTTAAAATTATCATTGGAAACACACAGCAACATTATTAAGTTAACAATCCAGTTATATTTGTAAAAATTAGTCAAGTAAGATAAGGTCATCAGGGGGAACAAATTAATCCGGAGGATGGCCTGTAACTTTTCATAACCTGTGACGTTTTATGGCCATTGACATGGCATGGCTGTACAAAAGATTTGTTACTGAAAACATGGGCATGTTTCTTTGTAAAAGTATTGCATTAAAGTTAAGTTTCATAATTATTGGTAATTAATTGTTTGGTATCGATAAAGGGAAATAAAGGCTACTTACTGATAGATGTGATTGTATAAGTGGATTTATTCCCCATATTACGTTACGTACATGTACAGTTATCCACTTCTCATTCTCGAATCAAGTTGAAATTTAATAAGAATTATTCATAGTTGATGTCAATACATGAATCATTTGAACAATTTATCAATTTGTTAATCCATGTGTGTTAATTTATTTATTTTGTTATGTGTTTTTTTTTGTTTATATTTTATGTAACGATGTGGTGACACTCTAAGAGTCATCTCCTATTAATAGCCATGATGCTACAGTAATATGGTTTCCATTGATCTGCTATTTCGCTTTATATATAATATACAATATGATTTTATAGCAATAAATAATACAACGGTTTCAAGTTAAATTATGTACGAATTTGGGACTTTAAAATTCATTAAGTATATTTGGGACTTTATCCGGCAATGAACCCCTTCGCACCATGGTTCCAACGCCTCTGTTATTACTAAATGTGCAAATATTGGAGTTTAGTATATTTAATTAAATTCACATTGAACTCAGTGGAGTATACAAAGTACTAATACAAGTTGTTTTTTTTTTAATTGCATTGTCTATAGTAAGCAAACAAATAATTAGTGAGTGTTCAAAAAATGTCAACATTTATGAGATTAACTCAACTATTTGTGTCTGTTTAACTCAACTATTTGTGTCTGTTTCCAGACTATCGTTAACTCAACTATTTGTGTCTGTTTCCAGACTATCGTTAACTCAACTATTTGTGTCTGTTTCCAGACTATCGTTCTCGTCTCCATGCTTTGCCTACACCGGAAGTGGTCAAATCTATGTCTCCATTTGTCAACGAACGTATGAGGAAACGTCGCTGCTTCGCGGACAAAGAGCTTGAGATGGTGATGTTAGAGCGAGAGAGGCGAGCGGAGATGACCTACCACACTACACATCACAACAGCTTGCTGGCCAGGACACCACAGCAAACACTGACTCCTCTGAAGATGAGCGAACCTAGAATGTTGATAGACAACATGAACCCCAGAGAGCTGCTACAGAGGGTTTTCCCGAACCACAACCCAAGTGTCCTTGAACTCGTGTGGCAAGGATGTGGTGGCCAGTTGGAAAGGGCGATAGAGCAACTTGCTTCGGGCATCACGTCCTGGGTTCTTCCCGGCTCACTACAGCAGCAGCATGTACCATCTCCGGCACACTTTGCAGCTTCCCAAACCACACCACCGCCAGCCCCACCGACGTATTTTGCAAACCCTACGGTCAACATGTCCAAACTATTCAATATGTACCCATTCATTTTCCCAAGCTTTCTCACGTCTGCTGTACCCAGCAGAAATGAAAGCCACACAACAGAATCTGACGATGAGGCCTCCAGTGACCTCTGCCTTGCGGATGAGACACGGCCCGCGGTCTCACCGTCAACATCATCGACAGAAAAGTCTGCCTCTTACCAAGCGTTCGAATCCTCTCCACCTTCTGGTCCAGTGGATGAGGTCAACACACCGAAGCCAAAATCTGTTTGGCAGAACTTGAATAGCGCCATGTTGAATTGTAAAACGTACAGATCTTTCAGCGAAGGAAGTGACGTTGAAAGCGACGCCTCAAATCTTCCTGTCAATCATACAACTGTTGGTCAATATGACAGTGACAAAAAGACTATTACAGGTGATCCTCATGGGCTCAAGCACAAGACTTCACTTTTGAAATTTTCCGTAGAGGCTATCATGAGCAGAACGTGACAAATCGGCAACTGATTCTGAATAGTGAGATGTATGCAAAGTATTCTAAACAGTGACATATTGACA
>JADKLZ010000130.1:18296118-18308584 GCA_021533235.1 Biomphalaria straminea
TTTCTTTTCTTGTGCAATACTACATATCATTTCTCTGTTAGTATGTCATATATTTAGATCTATAATCTAATTCTAGTCTAGATCCATATATAAAACTCGAATAGATCTAGTAATAGTATAGATTCTATCCTATGCTATTCCTATAGTCATTTTTTTATTAGAATAAAGTATAGATATTAATAACGACTAAAGTTGATTAATTATTAGATTATTATATATAGACATAGGACATAGATCTAATAATTTAAGCTACCGTAATACATTTACCATAAAGCCATAATCTATACTTAACTTAATGTACTTAACTAGATCTATAGATCTATCTATAATTTAGTCAATCTAGATCCATACAATATTCATTATAATACTTCTACTTATTTAATAAGTTAGTACTTAGACTTAGATCTATTATAGTTTATAATAGATTTACTTTTCAATGCCTAGACCTAATAAAAAAATTGCTAATGATTTCTAATGACTGTTGTTTTTTTAATAGTAATAGGCCTACTAGATCTAGGTCTAGACTTAACTTAAATCTAGTCTAAAATAATGACTGTCTAAGACTCGAGATGATTGAGACTTTCACATACAGATGTTGTTAGTAATACGGTTAATAATGTCGGCTGAATGTCGGTGGGCAAAAACCAAGGTTAGGAGGATACTTATTAGGGAACTCTTGTATGCTGATGATGCAGCATTGTAGCTGACTCTGATATTCAGCTCCAGACCCTGGTTTACAAACTAGCTGCTGCTTGCCAGAAGTTCGGCAACCTGCAACCGCAGCTGTGTATCAAGGATTGGCCTCTTTAGCCACACAAGAAGTTGCAAAGGGAAAACATCGTCTCACGAGACGTAATATGCCACAGAGACAATGTCGGCTGAAAGTAAACTGTATTCATATATAAAATTCTTTTTTTTTTGTACTAAAAAAAAATGGTGCCGGTACTCATGATAGATTGCCTAACTTTCAACTACTAATAAATTAACAATTAACGTTGAAATACTATAAAAGTAATAATTTTTTCCCGACATTGAAAAAAGGTGCCGGTACAAGTACCGGTGCGTACCATCACAAAAATATATGTATAACTTAATCTTCTTTCATTTACATTTTTTTTGCGGGGTTATTGCTTCTTAATACATTGATACCGGATCGATTTATATAGGGCATAAGTATACAAGCAGGATCTCAAGCATTGGGTACATTTATTTTTTAAATACAAAGTTTTATGGAAGAGGCAATCATGGGCGCCCGCAGGGATGTGCCTCTGAATTCTGAGTAGTCACGTTTTAGCCATTAAAAAATATTAATGAAATACTTCTTCCAGGTGTGTTTTTTTTATTACGTAGATGTAGATTTAATGAGAATCCAGGCTACGCAGTATACTAGAGAAAGCCGAGAAGATTGAAAAGAGCTGGGAAACCATAAAAAAAAAACTAGCAATAGACTGGCCGGGATCCTAGCTTTTGCTGTCTTTGTTTACGTGACTGAGCCAACCTCTAAATTTGCAAAATAAAATAACCTATCAAAATTGCATCTTCAACCAATCAGAAATTCTCTATTAGACAAATGGTGCAGAGTTGGAAAAGCCTGGCTAAAATACCCCAGCTAACTAGGTCTTTCGGTTGACCTTGACCGGAGCTAGATTAAAATAATAATTACATGAAATGAAATTTTAAAAAATAGACAAACCAAAATGTCTGACGATTGGAACGTGACAGGGGGGTGCAAGTGCACCACAATGTACTTCCTTGCGGACGCCAATGCATTCTTGATTCAAAGAGTTAAATAAATTAATATTCAGAAAAAGTTTGCGCATCGTCTTCTAATTCTAAATCTAAAGGCCTATCATTGGATCATTGTTAGTTCCCGAACAAGTAATGCTTCTACTGAAGTACAGTTGTAAAGACATGCTATTATTTTAACTAGAATAGGCAAATCTGTAGTTCATGTCCGACCATGTATGATTTATTATAGGCTTGCAATTCTTTGCACATTTGTCTATATTTGCACATAGATTTAGTTATTATGAATGCCACAAGGTCGAATTTGACAGACATTCGTATGGTGATTTAACAGAAGGCAGGAGATCCGCTGGTCTTCCACTTCTTAGGTACAATGGTGTATGCAAACGCGACATAAAGCTCTTCAAAGTCGGCACTAACAGCTGGGAAAAAGTGACACTAGATAGATCCACAAGAAAAGTAACCTTTAAAAGAAAGTCCTGGATTGCAGATGCCAAGCACAATAGAAGCAGAAATAATGGTGAAAGTACAAAGGATTGGCCTCTTTACTCACACAAGAAGTTACAAGGAATAAAATCATTTAAAGTTTAAAATCACTAAAAAAAAATTATATTTTTTTTGTTCATGAAATTGTGTATCGAAAAATGCCGGGTACTTGAAATAAGCTAGTACTAAAAAAACAACACAGATCTTGTGTAAAATACTCATCAAATAAAGTACTGTAAATGTGCACTTTCCCGCGCTATTTTTAACTTTTTTTCTTTTTATAGCCTCTATCTGGTTTGATCTCAACCACCCGTATTTTTGTGCAGAATTTTTTTCTCTATCAGGCACACTTATTATTATAGCATAATAATGTCAGTTTAATTTATAAAGAGAACTGAAAAATGCAAAGTTATATAGGGAAAAAAGCCACTTCCGGCCCAATAGTTTTGAAAAAAGATACGAAACGGACTAGTGCAACAAACCCTATTGACTTGCACGTGACTAGGTACATAGAAACTATTCCATTACAGAATCTAGTGCATATACAAAGGCTACCAGCCAACACTATTAATGTAATGTAGCCTAAGTCGAAATACATTCTGAAGCATGAGATAACAGGCTGCATATTCAGTGGGTATTACTTAAATTAGTGTGGTATAGTAGTGATAAATAGGAGATAAAAGTGACAAATACAAAAGTCGTTTTAATTTTTTTTTCTGTAGCATGTCTCATGTAATTAGAGAGGCCAATCCTTTATACAAAGCTGCGGTCACCGGTTGGGTATCTGTAATCGCCAGGTACTGTTGCACTTTCAACAACTTTCTAGTACACTCACTGATACTATATGTAATGAATGTAATCCAGGACCCTTCCTTTATGCTTGATCTTCAAGTGGATCTAGCCAGTGCTTCTTTTCCCCAACTTTTAGTGTCGCGTTTGCATACATCGGTATATCTTTAAAGTGGGCGACCGGTGGCTCTCCTGCTTTCTGTTAGATCACAATACAGAATGTCTTGAGGAGTCGACCTTTTGGCATTCTGAGAACATAACCAATCCATCCAAGGCGTCTGCAGCTGATATCAGCGCGGATGTCCTGGCACGCTTCTTGTCGCAGCACTTCCTTGTTAGTTATTTTATCTTGCCATTTATTTAAAAAAATCGAAGGTGGAAGATATTCAGCTTTTTTCCCCTGCCAAGAGTTGGTTAACCATGTTTCACTAACGTAGAACAGAGTGCTCATCACACAGGTCAGGTAGATATAGGGCTTTGGTATTGATAGTCAGAAAGGTATTATCCCACACTCGCTAACCTGTTGTTGATGTCTTTATCCAGAAGCACATCGTTAGAGATGATAGAGCCAAGATAACAAAAAATGGTCAATAAATGCCCAGTGGTTGGCCATTACTGGTCAGGTGCAAAGCTTGTGTTCTAAAGAAGTATTTCGGTCTCGCTTTGACTAATATTTAAGCTAAACGTCTGGCATGCAGCAGATACTTTGTCTACCAGGGTTTGAAGTTGAGAAGCAGATTCAGAAATAATCGCTGCATCATCTGCGTAAATTAGTACCTTCCTTACTTTGGTTTTTGCTTTTAATCTGGATATATTGAAGAGTTTTCTTGAAATTCTTCTGCAGAAGTCTTAGAGGGGGATCTACCTCCCCTGAATCCACATTGGGTAGACTCTCGAGGCTATCATGTGAAGCCTGGATAGTGCCACTGTATACCCCTAGAATTGTTGCAATCACTTCGATCTCCTTTGTTCTTATATATTCTGACTATATTTGCGTCACGAATGTCCTTTGGGAACTGACCCGATTCCCACCACGGCTAATGTGTTTATAGAGTAGAAGTGTTTGGTTGGCCTTAACTACTTCCATTGGGATATCATCACTTTGTAGAGATTTTATATTTTTCATGCTTTTTATTGCCTTTTTAAGATCATCAGAGCTCGGTAGCTCATCTATACCGTCTAATACTGGAAGATGTAGTAGAGAAGCCAGAGCGACATTGCCTACTGTATTCTGTGTGACATAGATATCGAGCTAGTGGTCCGTCCATCGTTCTAACTGCTTAATTTCTTGTTGTTTTTTTTTTGGTAAAAGGGAGGGGGGGTAGACACTGTGGGCCCAGTACCGCTTTTACGCTTTCTTGAATTCTGTTGCAGGTTTTCCACTTTTTCACATAAATAAAATGGCAATCTGCTCCTTACTATCTTAAGTAATCAAACAGACTTATTACCGCTGATTTAGTTAATAAAAAAAATAAACATGATAGTCTCTAAAAAAAACCCAAAGATTTCCTCTGCCCGCCCTTAACCGATTTCATCCTGCACGATGTTAAGCTAAGCATAATTTTCTTTCATTTACAAAGAAATTTTATTATTTTATTATCATTAGTTTAATAGTAGTATCTATCAAAGTTAAAAGACGAAATGAGCTAATGGACTTCAAATAAGGAAGTGCAATGGGAGTTTAGCAAAAGTGAATAACTACTTCCGTAAACATATTTCTATTAAACCTTTACTACGATAGTAAGTAGATCTATCATTAGAATGTTATGTTAAATATACACTTATAGTAACAATATTATAACCACTTATGATTTAAGTAAAACATAGATCTAACAGTTATTTAAAATGCTTGAATCATATCGCTGAATGAAAGCCAGATATTGAGTAGATCTAGATTCTAGATAACATAAGTGTAAGTCATAATTTATAAATTTATTATACGAGTCACAGTCACTCACTCACTGAGTCAGCGACCATGTCATTTTGTCAGTCAGTTGAGTCAGTGATCAGTGGCAATCGTCTAGATTACTCTAGATGATAGATCTTATCTACTCTTCTAGACTTAATGTAGACTTGTTTGTTTTACTAACTACACTTCCGCCTTGTCAACAAATGACAAATAGATCTATAAGAAAACAAATACTGAAATAATCAAATTTTATATATATATAGTCATTTCCATGTAGCGAACACCCGTTATTTTCTGAAATTAACGAACAGCCCACAATCTTTGTTAAAATGAGCCTTTATTTTAATAACTAAGACGAAACCGGTATATTGTTTTTATTTATACTCCATTTCTTTATAGTTCAGACACAGTTAATTTCGTTTACTCTGAAAAACAAGGGTTTTACACGGGTTCAAAGGGCACTCACTGGTAGGGCGATGCCATTTATTTTCTTCTAGGACAGAAGGAGGGTAGGTCCTGGATTAATACGAATTTTTAGGTCTAGTATAGGTCGTAGGTCTAACATTTTTACTTAATGTTGATTTCTTTTAGGTGTTAAACCAAGTGTGATGTGAATGAGTAAAAAGAAAGGGAATATCGCTAAAACAAGTGCTAATGACTTGGATATAATGTGAATGGAAAAAAAAATGTTTTCCTGCCTCTCTCTCTCAAGTCTCGCAAACTCTCTTTCTTAATTAAGCACCTAGCATGGTACCATAAAGAAAAAAAAATAGCTGGAGGGACAGTTATTGATCAATCTGGTACAAATTAGGTCACAATCACAGACTGGAGCGAGCGGGCTAAACGCGCTGGGTCGCGGGAGTCGCGCATTTTGTATGTTTTTTGGGTCAACTAGATTCTAGATCTACAAGATGATCTAGGTAAGGGCCTTTGTAAAGTTGAGGGTTTAGCAGAGAAGGGACCAATTAAAAGTGGAAAAAGTAACACTAATCTGTCTTGAGTTGGTTTAAAAAGAAATTAAGATTAAAATTTAAAAAAAATGAAGATAATATTATTTTTAAATACAATAAACAAGAGGTGTTCGCTCGTGTACAGCAAATTTCACTAGTGTACAGAGATGAGTATGGTGTTCGATACATGGTTACGCTGGACCTCATTACCTGACCCTCTTCAACATCATATTTTATTGTAACTATGCGTAGCGTAATAAAACAATCTAGCTATTTTTATGGGCAAATGGATGACGAGTTTTTAGATGTTTGTAGTTTTTTCCTAGGATTAACCATTACGGAGCTATAAAAATTCAAATGCAAAAATCGCAGTGGCAGCGCTTAATTTTTTCGCAAGAGGTACATTACTCTATATCTTAAATATCTAGAGTCTAGAATCTGTAGTCAAGACAAGTCTAGATCTAAAATCTAGATTCTCTATTGACTATATCACATGTATATCTACTATCTAGAATGTAGAGAACTAAAGTAATAATATAAAAATCTTATCTTAGATTTTTAGATATTAAAATATTATTTTGTTACTTAGACTGTCTCTACTCTACTTGCACTTACAGTTAAACGCTAAAACTTAAAAATTCTAGATCATAGACATAAATAAATATAGACTGGAAAAAGGAAGTAACTTCATGTAACTTGAAAACATGTATATCTATTGTATTCGGATTTCCGAATTATGAAAAATTTAAAAATTACATGATCTTCAGTTTTAGAGATTAAAACAAAACTCATTGACATAAATAAAGTACACACAATTGCAATTCACAAATTTTCATTTTCATTTCATAAAATAGTTTTATTGGCCAGTCTATTCTATATTTATTTATGTCTATGTTCTAGATCTATCTACATGGCTCTCCACAATTAAAGTTTAGTAAACAATTTATAAAACACTTAAGGCTTAAAGGACAAGAATATTTAATCAATATAATCGTACATATATGCAAATTTAATTAATATTTTTTCTTCTACAGTTACATTATTAATCAATCTACACAAAAGTGTTTGTAAGAGTCTGAGCATTATTAAAGTACAAAATGAAAACGATGAAAATTTATGAATTGCATTGTAATACTTTAAAAGTGAATGATACCCTTTTTATAGTGTAACTTTCAATCTTATAGCATTCACAGAGTGCTATGGTAAACAAATTTTGCGAACGCTGCCACTTTTTTTGGTTATACTATAAACTTCATATTCCAGACGTCACCTAATAAAAATAAAATCTTAATCAGCAATGAATATGAGAGCGAAGACCAACTTAAAATATCTGGGAAACATTGTTTCAAATAACGCATTGCTTTTAATGGAGGTTAATCACCACTAGTAGTGCTTTTGGATGCCTCCAAGCGAGAATTAGCCGAAACAAATCACTCTGCCTGCCTACAAAAAATCAAGAATATATGGTGGCACTATAAATAGCTATATTGTTGCAAATGCCTGTATGAACAGTTTAGAGGGTTTTCTTATAGTTTGTTATGCTTGGGAGGACATGTCTGTCATATGGATGACTATGATGCCAAAGGGCTCTTTTTTTAGTGAGCTGAAAGATGGTCAACGTAATAAAAATGCTACTTTAGAATACTAACGCAATGTTTTAAGTCTCTTAGGGAAAAAAATGCACTATTTTGCTTTGCTACTAAGTGCATGTTGTACCCTATAACCTAGAGATTTTGCATCACTTGATGTTTCGTACTTAAGCCATATTGAATATACTAATTGCAATATTAAATGTCTGAACATTTGAGAAGTACATTCAATAGTCAATAATAGGCTTATATGCAAAAGATGCAATGCAAAACAAAAGAATTTGAGCTGTGATTTTCTATTTTTCCACTTTATACAATTATATTTAGAACTAACAGTTCAACTCAAAAGCAACTTTTCAGATTGGTAGTCTTTACGTGATTGTTAATTTTCTTAATATTAACAAAAATATTCCCAAAATGACTTCTGGTAAATAGCCTTCATTAAGAAATTATTCATCATATCAAGCCTCTGTCACCTGGTACTAATTATTACATGACAATGACTAGATATAGAACACCTTACTTTTGTTAATGTCACAATAGGATCATTTAAAAATTACTATGAAAAATACTTTAAAAAAAAACAATGTGAAATCCAAATTAAAAAACACTAATAATTTATTCATTTATAATAATACTTTTTCTTTTTTTTTACTCCTATATACTCTTTTTATTAGCTTTTAGACAGTATGAACTAGTCTTCCACATCTAACATATTAACATGGTTGAAATGGTTGGTATATATATATATATATGTCTTTTGCCCAGAATACCTTTTGTCCATTAATTAAACAACCTGCATTACCATGCTCTCCCAACCCCAAAACATTAAGAGGTTCATATGTCCCAGTTCTAAATCTGAGATTTCTCTACAGTAATTTCCAGATTATTTAGTTCTCCGTAAAAAAATGTAAAAAAAAATATGTGTATTTGGGGGAGGGGAGGGGCGGGTGTTCTCTTGACGAAGTATGTTGGCTTGTAAGATGCATTCAGTTATCACTGGTACCATTTCATTAAGGCAAGCCTTGTTGGGTTGTGATATTTTAATTTACTTAACCAAGGGAACCAGTTGCCTCATTCTGCTTTGCCCTGTCCTGGGGCAAAAAAAATAATTATAATCAGCATTATTTACCAATAGTACATGACATTTTTTGATGTTCCTTTTTCATTTAAATATGACTGGCAGTAAATTAAGACACACCTAGATGGATGAAGATAATTATATCATTCATACTTCCTATTATCATTGGATAGTTTTTCTTGTTTTCTAATGATAAAATTCCTTGGTTCTTTCAAATATATAATGCAGTACATTTTTATTAACTAGAAAGATGCAATTAGTTTTAGGTGTCTTTCTTTTTCTAGCCATGTTCCATGAAAACAAAGCTACAGTACCAAAAAAAGATAAGTGTTGTCTGCATTGTGTCCATGTCAAATGTTATCTAGCCTTGTGGGGGAGATAACTGGACTGAAACTATTCTAGAACAGTCATTTTGAAAGTATTTGCGTTACTAGTGTGATTCAGCCAGATGTGATCACCAGTTTGTCATTTTGTTTATGTTACACTTATGTCTGTATCTGAATCAACTAACATTGTGTGATTTTATTTGATGTTTATTTTTTTTTTTTTTTTGCTATTTGACAGCATTAGATTCTTTTTACTTGGAGACAAGTGATGAAACTTTAAATTGGAGAAAAATGTCACTTCTATCAGGTGTGTGAAATTATCAGCCTATTTATTTATTTATTTTTTTCTTTATATACTTATAAAAGTAGCTTTCTTAATTTTTCTAAATATAATAATTTCACATAAACTGTGGTTTAAAAAAACATTTTAAAAATTTAGAATTAGTACTATACAGAATACTAGTAAGATTTAAAATATGTATTTGTGTTTGTTGTATTTTTTAAATAACTGTTACTTCATTAATTATATATATATTTTGAATTTAGAAAGTGAAACTGCTACAGAGTACCTGGAGATCTTACAACAGAAATTATGGACAAAGGGGGATCACTCTTTGGATAATGAAATAAATTCCTTTATTGCAATGCTTGAAAGTCCTTTGTTCAAGCACCTGCTTACACTACAGGTTGATTTTAAAGTTACATTGCTATATTATCTTGCTTTGTTTTAGTACATTAATATAGAATACAAAATCATCTACAGATTTTAATAGATCTAATGCTACCAATACTTTAAAGATTTTCAAATGTAAAAAAAAATAAAAATTTTTTACCTAGACCAGATATGACCAGAGGTGGGTCTGTGCAGCCTGCCAAAATTTCTGTCCACAGTTCAATAAATCAGCATGTAAAAAAAAAGGAACAAAGAAAGCAAAATAAGTAGAGCTAGGGCCCTTCTTCATGGACTTTGATAGTTTTCTATCTGTGGTATACTAATATTCATACAATAGTTTCATATTATCTAAGACAGCTAATTTTTTTCTTTTTTTTTTTTTAAATATTTGTGCCAGCCATGTCCTAGGCATGTGATTGACACACAGTGCCTTTTCAGAATTTTTAGCTATCTTCTTTTTATAGCAATTAGCTCTTTGACACTGTAATTATTTTCCACCTTTGGACGGAATTTATAGCTTTATATCTGGATAGAATCAACGAAGCGTCATTGCGATGTCAAAGAGTTAAGCAATGCAGGTTTAGGGTTGCATCTTTGGTTGCACCACAAAGAGGAGATTTATATGGTAATTCAAAGAAATTTAGTTGTGAAGAACATATTAACCAAGGAGAGACAAACAAAACTGAGGCAGTAAAAACAGAAAGAAAAATGTTATAATATGATAAATAGAGCTTGCTTGCAGTTGAACTGTTCTGCCAAGAAAGGACGAATGCAGTTGAGGCTGTCAGCTTATAGTAAATGACAAGGAAAGGACAAGCTCATTTTGTAGACGTTTCCTGATAAAACCTTTTTTCTAAGTAAAATTTTAACATTTTACAGGCGGGTAATGATCAGCAGATTAGTATGTCTTTTTCTCAAAGCAAGATTTAAATTCTGGGGCTCTGGAGCATTAGTTTCAATGAAAGTATTATTGATTTTTATTTGAAGATTGAAATAAGTTGCTTGATATATTATTGACTATATTTGCGTCACGCATATCCTGTGGGACATGACCTGCTTCCCAGCAGCGGCATAGGAGATTATAGAGTTCAGGTAGCAGGACTGATTCGTTGACCTTAACTACTTCCACTGGGATGCCATCGCTCCCTGGGGATTTTCTATTTTTCATGCAGTTAATTGCTTTTTTTAGATCATCAAGGCTAGGAATGGTATCTAGGCATTCCAATACTGGGAGATCTGGTAGGGACGCCAGGGCGACATCGTCCACTGTATTCAGTGTGGCATAGACATCGAGGTAGTGCTCTGTCCATCGTTCTAGCTGCTTGGTTTGATCTGTATTTTTTTCTCCAGATTTTGATAGGAGGGGAGCAGGCTTAGACACTGTTGGGCCCAGGGCCGCTTTAATGCCGTCAAATAGAGCCTTACTATTTCCTAAGTAGAGACTTTCTTGAATTCTGTTGCAGGTATCCCTCCAGAAGTTGTTAGCACATTGTCTAGCCATTTGTTTTGCCTCTTTATTAGCAGCTTTGAAGGCTTGCAAAGATTTTGGACTAGGCATTGTCTTGTGAGCGAGGTGTGCAGATCGCTTTTTCTCGATGCAAGGTTCCATCTGAGTTATATTCGCCTCAAACCAGTCTACATTTTTGTGCTTTTGAGGTCCAAATGCGGTAATTGCTGAGCTATAGATCACATCTCTTAATTTCTCCCATCTAGTGGAGATGTCTTCTTCGTCACAAAACGAAGGGATTGAACTGTTCAGGAGCTCGCCAAAGAGTGCAGACTTCTCCGGGTCTCCTACATGGTTGACGTTAATTCGCCTAGTTCCAGGTTGGTTGGAGGTATAAGCCTTCTTGAGAGCTAGTTTGATCTTGCTTAGCACAAGTGAATGGTTTGAGTTGCAGTCCGCACTATGGTATGAGCGGGTGTGGATAACGCTTTTCAGATCCGCCCTTCGAGTGATGCAGAGGTCGAGCTGGTGCCACCTTTTTGATCGTGGGTGCTGCCACGAGACTTTGTGACATTCCTTGCCAGGGAAGTATGTATTTGTCACACATAGTTCATGAGAGCAACAGAATTCGAGTAGCCTTTGGCCATTGTCGTTGATTTTGCCAACTCCATGAGGTCCCAAGCATTTTGGCCACGCATCGTTTTCATCACCAACACGGGCATTAAAGTCTCCGTTTATGTAGAGGTGCTCTGACTTCGGGATATTTTTAATTACGTCCTCCAGTGCTTGATAGAATCAAAACAAGACATCATCACCAATTTTAGAGATGCAGACCATTAATTTCTACATCATGTTGCCAGCAGAAACTTAGCTAATCTCTGAAAAGATGCATAAATGTTGATCACAATATTTTAATTATTTAACATTAACAAGTGCTTGTGTAAGTGATTAAGCATTTTAAATTATTAAAGAAATGATACCAGACTTACATAATTGTATAGAGTCAGTGCTCCTACCTGGAGTACAGAATGGCTGCTTGGTTGTGTGGTTTGCTCGCTGGACTGCAGTTTGGATTTATTGATGGTCCAGGGTTCAAACCCTGCCAGCTCCCATCCCCCATCATCCTGCAGGAGGTTCGGACTAGGAAGTAAAATAGCTTCAACTCTGAAGGAACATCCGAAACATGAAAACAGCTTAAAACATCCAACTAGTTACTATTGAAATAATGTTGAATACAACATGCTTCTCAAAAAAACATATTCATATAACATATTTATCACAAAAAAAGAAAGAAGAAAACTTGGTCAAATCTTTTCCAAATAATAAATTGTGAATTGTGCAGTTTTGTGCACTGAGCTCTGTTTATTTGTGTTGTTTTTTTTTTCCTAAGAAATTTATATTTTAAAAATCTGGTCAGTTTAAAACATTAACTTAGAAGTTTTATAAGAAAATTTAGTTTCCCTAAATTTT